>JALJCO010008964.1:0-19032 GCA_023101725.1 Atherinomorus stipes
TGAGTCTTAATTTTAGTAGAAGAAAATCCTGGTTATCCATCCATCCACCCATCCATCCATCCATCTTCAGCTTCTTATCTGAAGTCTGACTGTCATGGCATCAGCTTAAATGTATAGAGTGTGAGACTTACTGATGGTTAGTGGTAAAGATGGACACAGGAGTTTCTTTAAATACCAAGCACAGTTGTAAGCAGCCAACATTCTTCCAGACATCAAATGCTTTCATCTGTGATGCTCCAGTAGCCTCAGGTGCAGCAATGACTGCACTACAGATAGAGACTATTGATAAGTGTATCTTTTAGTTTTTCAGGGACAGGCTGTCACAAAGTTAACCCTCTAAGACCCCCAGTTGTAATATTACATCACTTTCAGACATCCTGAAAAAAGAAAACTTCAATTTTTATTTTCTTTACACCACATTTTACACATTCATTGGATTTTATTGTTTGTCTTCAAATTGCAAATGACAGAAGTTTTAACTGACTCAGGTATGACTTCACACTACCTGTAAACTTTTCATCAGGATCATCTCGTTGCATTGCGTGACTGGATCTGTCCAGACCAAGTAAGTAAAACTTCCAAAATCATTTTTTGGCAAATAATTATGATGTCCAGAACACATAGCTAGAAATGCAATTATTTGGAAGGAAAACATTGATCAAACTAGATTAAGAGCTTGTTTTATCCAGTGTTGTGCAGCATTGGGCTCGAGCTAAAACAGCTGCAGCTGATACGCTGCATGGAGACACTGCACTCTGTTCCTGTTCATTCAAAAACTGAAAAGTAAAACTTTCATTCTTTACTATAACACAGTTTAAATTATCTTCAAAATGTCATGAATTGACTATATTTAAAATACATGAAAGTATTGCTTCTGGTCCTCATATACTAATTATCTTTTTAAAAATTATTTTATGTACAAAACAACCAAACAAAAAACTTCTAAATGTTCCTCATCTGTGTTTCTGAGTGTTTCCTTCATACTGCTGGCAGCAGGAGACCAAAAATCAGGCTCTGAATGTTCTGCATAGTTTCAAGAAGGGTGTGAACGGGGGTGTCAGGATTCCTTATTCAAGGCTTTGTGCCTGAAGATTGGCCTGATGCAAGTGTGTGTGTGTGTGTGTGGAGAGGGGGGGAGATGAATTGTTTAGGTCCAGGTGATGATTATCTAGATTAAGAACCTGTAATGTGTGCAGGGGGATGGGCATGTTTCCGTCGGTCAGACGGTGTTGTGTGGAAGTGGATCAGGATTCATTTGCACTGAAATGATTCAGAGAAAACACGTTTCTGCCTGAACTCTTCTTTTATTTACGACTTTTTTACTTTTAGCAATTCAGAAAGTCACCAGTGCCAAGAGTCCTTCACTGTGCAGGATGTGATGCTGCAGCAGCCACACAGATGATGAAATCAAGGTGTCATATAGATCCTCAGAGGAGACCATCCTGATGCAAACCCCCCACCCAAGATATCAGCAGACCTCAATGGATGTTGCACGATTGGACACTTTCCAAAGAAGTAAAAGGATGACGGTGCAGAAACGGCCATGATGGTTCCTCAACCAGGCTGTGCTGCAGGTATAACCTTGACCTAAGCTTATCTGAGGAAAACACCTGTTACCATGACGATTACTGCAACTGATCAGAGACTGGAAGAGACTAAATTTATCCAGGAGCTCTTTGAATGTTAGTAGAAACCATGCTCATGTGATGGGAGTCTCAAACCAAGATCTTCTTTTAAGTTTTGTTTTGTGAAGAATATTTTTTATATTTTGAATTGTTTTTATTAATTAATAATTCTCTTTTCATAACTGTACGACTATTATATGATTATTATTCATGATGTATAATATTATGGGGATCAGTAAACAATTACACCGGCAAATAAATTATTATAGTTTTAAATATTTGCTCAGTCAGTGTGCACAGAAATGCATCAATTCTGCTTTATAAGACCCAATATTGGTACATTATATTTTCATAAGAACTTAATAAAAAACAATAAATAAATAAATAAAACACATAATTTTATGCTCCTTCAGTTCCAACATCTAGCAGGGGGAAAAAATGTTTGGCTACTTTATTTCGATAACGTAAAGTCTGGTTTTATAGGGGTTTTTTTGGACCAAGTTATAGGTACATTTTTTTTGTTTGTTTGTTTTACCTATCTTTGCATTTGGAGGTTCAAACAATTTTATTTCAAACATTTTTTTTTATTAAAGCTCAGGTAGACTTCTGTCTGTTCTTCTTCTTTGTTATCACCTCTCCAGCTTTGGAGAAAACCCTTTCACATGGCACAGAGGTAGCTGGAATATGTAGATAGGGTATATATGTTTGAGAAGCAGTGATGTAGTGGAAGAATTGGTGGAATATCAACACATGTTTAAAAGCTCATTTAAATGCTGATTTGTAATATGTCTTCATTTAAACATTGCTTGTTTTTTACAATGTGGATTTTTAATTTTACATTGCCAAGCATACTCTAACAGATCTGATCTTTTTCTTTTTTCTTTTTCTTTTTTTTTTACCTACTGAATATAACATAAAATGAACAATAAACTTCTGAAAACAACAAAGTCCATCACAAATCAGCCTCAGCATTTTCTTGAAACGCTGGCAGCTTTGAATGATCTCTTTTGGGAGATGTTTCACCATCTTTCCACATAAAATTGATGTATATATATTGATATTTCTCTATGTTTAAATGTGTCAGTAAGCAGATGTACAGCAGAGCTGCTCTCACTCAGATTTATGTTAAA
This sequence comes from Atherinomorus stipes, assembly GCA_023101725.1. NCBI lineage: Eukaryota > Metazoa > Chordata > Actinopteri > Atheriniformes > Atherinidae > Atherinomorus > Atherinomorus stipes. Next base: position 2,756 of record JALJCO010008964.1, read on the forward strand.
ATAAAAACATCACAGCATCAGAAACAACAACTTCTACTAGGTCTAATAAAATCTACCTGCAGCCTCCAAAGCTGAGCTGCACACACCCATGAGCAGATCATTATTCATTTTTTGGTTAGTGTGTTTATTTATTTAATAGGACACCCATTAAGTACCACTCCATTGTAGCAGCAGTGGCTACTCTTTATGGGGCCTTAAGACAACAACAGTCTATTCATAAAAAGAATTACAAACCAAGAATGGTATAAAGTAATCACATAAAAACTAGAACAAAATTACATTCATTAATTTAACACAATACTCATTAAAAATTGAACTTGGACAAGTACAAAAAAACAACTACCAAATTTCCCACCTATAACAATATCTTACAAAAGAGAGAGACAAAACACAGAGAACAAAAACAAAAGGGAGTCAGAATGTCAACATTTTACCATTATCTTCTAAAGACTTCCTTCATTTAGGTTTAAAACTACTTTGATAAACCACTGATAAAAGTTGAGGTGGAAGCCTGTTCCACGTACTCTTTTTAATTGAAGTCTGTCAATTACAACTATAACATTTCAAATAGTTTAAAAAAGACAAATACAACAAACCCACAAGGTATGCAAGAGATTTACAAGAAGTAGAGATAGACTGAACAAGTGAGAAAAAACAGAGATAGAGGATAAAGAGAGGAGCTAGGGATTTTTTTTTTTTTTTAACATATCAGGATTTTCTATCATTGTTCAGAGTTTCACAGCAGTCTTTCCTGTGTTTTACAGAAGTGAAGTACCAGTACAACACTTTCTGAAAAGGAACAAATTAGGGAATGGATTTCATAAATCTGTTCTTGTGCATGAAAAACTTTCTAAGTTTGGAGCTGAACACAAATTGTGACACTTATTTTCAACAAAAAAACCAAATGGAACTTTTTCTTCCTTGTTTTTCCTCTATTTGTTCACCTTTTGTCTTGTGGTTGTGTCTAGTGTTGTTTGGGAGTCTTGGGACCAATTGTTTATGAAGACAAGTAGGTTTATACGAAGTTTATTAATTCTTAAAACTGCTGTGTTGTTTCCCATCTCAAAGATTTGTAGACACGGGCTTCCAGGGATTTGTCGTTTTATAATTGATCTTATATGTAAGCACTCACACCACAGACCGGGTATGAAAAATACATGTTGCCATAGCAATGTGTGGGAATTACATTGCGATAGACGGCGCGCTTGCCCATAATGCTTAGCGGTTCACTCCTCTTTCTCCTCCCTCGCGCTTGCAGCTTTTTACAAGCCTACGGGTGGTGGCGCAGAAAGTTTGCCCATTGATAGTAACTGTTTACGGGTGATACTAAATAAAGAGTGGTTTGGGAGCCAAAGAAGACAAGTCTTCTTAGAGAACGGTGGCAAAAGAGACTAACTTCCGAGACGGAGTTTTTGAAAATCCCGCATTTTGTCCTCGTGCTGAGGGTTTCAACCATACAGAGTGGCAACAAACATCGAGGGAAAAGCCGAGCAGGAGACAAGACGAGGTAAAAGTAAGTATACAGATTCAGTTTTATTAAAGTTAAAAACTTGTTTATTTTTTATATCGTGTGGTTTAAATAATTTAATTTTAATTAAACAAATAACGTAATTCGCACTCAGAACTGACGTTCATCCACATTGTAGGGAGATAAGGACGCCATCGCGAGGACTGAGGGACACAGAACTGGGGGTCTGCAAACGTCGGAGGTTACTCACAATACATCCTGCCTCTAGTTAAAAAGCAATCTTGGAACTTATTCAAGATGTTTCTTTGTTCCTCTTCCAAAGTTTCTGTTGAAGAAAAATTAAGCTGTGACAAAGGCACCATGAAGAGGACAATAAAGGAGGAGGGAAGAGGAGTTTGAGGATGTGAAATTCTGTTGTTCCATCTGTCTGGATCTACTGAAGGATCCGGTGACTATTCCCTGTGGACACAGCTACTGTATGAACTGTGTTAAAAGCTTCTGGGATGGAGAGGATGAGAAGGGAATCTACAGCTGTCCTCAATGCAGAAAAAACTTCAAACCGAGACCTGTTCTGGTTAAAAGCCCCATGTTGGCTGATTTTGTGGAGCAGCTGAAAAAGACAGGACTCCAAGCTGCTCCTGCTGATCGCTGCTATGCTGGACCTGAAGATGTGGCCTGTGATTTCTGCACTGGAAGAAAACGGAAATCAATCAAGTCCTGTTTAAACTGTCTGGCCTCTTACTGTGAGAAACACTTTCAGCCTCATTATGATGTGGCTCCATTCAAGAAACACAAGCTGGTGGAGCCCTCCAAGAACCTCCAGGAGAACAACTGCTCTCGTCATGATGAGGTGATTAAGAATTCCTCTGTGGATGAACATCAAGGCCACGACACAGTCTCAGCTGCCACAGGTAGAACTGTGAGGCAGAGAGAGCTGGAGGTGAGTCGACAACAAATCCAGCAGAGAATCCAGGACAGAGAGAAAAGATGTGAAGCTGCTTCAACAGGAGGTGGAGGCCATCAATCAGTCTGCTGACAAAACAGTGGAGGACAGTGAGAAGATCTTCACTCAGCTGATCCGTCTCATCCAGGAAAGAAGCTCTGATGTGAAGCAGCAGATCAGATCCCAGCAGGAAACTGAAGTGAGTGGAGTCAAAGAGCTTCAGGGAAGAAGCTGGAGCAGGAGATCACTGAGCTGAAGAGGAAAGACGCTGAGCTGAAGCAGCTCTCACACACAGAGGATCACACCCAGTTTCTACAAAAATACCCCTCACTGTCAGCACTCAGTGAGTCTACACACTCATCCAGCATCAACATCCGTCCTCTCGGATACTTTGAGGATGTGACAGCAGCTGTGTCAGAGCTCAGAGATAAACTACAGGACATTCTGACAGACGGATGGACAAACATCTCACTGGCAGTCGCTGATGTGGATGTTTTACGGTCACCACCAGAACCAAAGAGCAGAGCTGAATTCCTAAAATATTCATGTGAAATCACACTGGATCCAAACACAGCACACACAAAAATGTTGCTGTTAAAGCAGAACACACAGGTAAAAGGAATAGTTGAACATCAGTCTTATTCTAGTCATCCAGACAGATTCACTGGATGGTATCAGGTTCTGAGTAGACAGAGTCTCACTAGACGTTGTTACTGGGAGGTGGAGATGAAGGGAAACGCTACCGTTGCAGTCGCATGCAAAAATATCAGCAGAGAAGGATGTGGGTTTCAGTGTGGATTTGGATGTAATGACAAATCTTGGTCATTACAACGTGAAAGAAACAGTTACATATTTTCCCACGACAACATCAGAACCCCCTCCATCTCAGGTCCTCGGTCCTCCAGATTAGGAGTGTTCCTGAATTACAGAGCAGGTATTCTGTCCTTCTACAGAGTCTCTAAAACCAGGACTCTCCTCCACAGAGTCCAGACCACATTCACTCAGCCGCTCTATGCTGGAGTTAGAATCTGTCCTAAAGCCACTGCTGAGTTTTGTAAAGTGAAGTGAGCCATGAAGTTTGGCTCACTTCATGGAGCCAAACAGAGAAACCAGCAGACCTTCCTTCATCACATTATTTTACTCTCAACACTTTAGAATTGTCAGTCTTTTCTCTCGCTCTCTCTTTTTAACAACAATTATTTTTTACTACTTTATTTAAGGTTTGTGAAGAATTAACATTTTGTTTCATCTTGTCAGATTTTCTGTGAAATCTTTTGGAGAAAATGTTGATTAATCCTCTGAGAGTGTCAAAAGAGCAATAACCACTGCAGTCCTGCTCCGAACAGGTTTTCTGCGTAGAAATACAACATTTGCATTATTTGGTGATGCATATTGACAAAAACTTCATTTTTTTGATAACTTTTAATCAGAAATGCCCAATGATTGACTTTAAAGTCACAGGGTGAAATTTGAAGCAGGATTTTTTTTTGTTAGAAATGTCATGAAGTGGCAGATCGAGGCTTTGACTTGTGGTTGGTAGGGATGGGTGTGTTGATCTCTTTGATGGTTTGTCAGCCAGTCATAACACTGGATTTGATAGTTTTCCTTAAAAAAAAAAAAATACTATGCTGCTACAAAACATGTAATCTTTTTTCACTACGTTTAAGGAGATAAAATTGAATGAAAGCCAAGCTGCAGTGTCTTTTTTCTGTGTCCTTTTATTGTAGCCTCTATTATTTTACTGTTAGTGATGTTTCAGTGTGAAATTATGCTGATTTAATGCATGTTATTCCACATTGTTATATTTTATTCATTATACTAACTCAAATGAACAATTGTTTAATTATAATTATTTTAAAATATTGAATTTTGTCTATTCCTCAGCAGCATGAGAATAAAAGTCCACCAGTGGGGTAAGTGCACTGTTGCCACAAAATAAACGCAGTAAGCAATAATAGAACATGAGTGATACCAAACAAGAACACAACTGCACAAAAAGATGAGCAGATGCAAGTCTAGCCAAAGATAAATAAAAAACTAAACTACAAGTTAAATTAGTGAAAGGAAACTATTAGGAAGGTAAATACAGTACACTATAATAAATATGTACAGATAATTGGTGTGAGAAAATTTAGATATCCTCCAATTAAAGATGGAAAAAAAAAATCAGCTGCCAGCAAAATGAGTTGAAATTGACAAAAGATATTTTTAAAGAAGTATGAACGTCACAACATTGATTTTATATTGTGGTTCAACAGAAATATAAAAAACAAATAAAACCAGCATGTTGAACCTGAACTAACATTTCATCGAGCAACGCTTTGAGACAATCACTGCAATCAAGTGTTTTCTGTCACGTCCAATCAGACGTCTGCACCTGTTGGCATTGTGTTCCACTGTTCATGAGCAAAGTGCTCTAACTTGTCTGGCACAGTTTTGTTTTTTAATTTTTTTTTAAGCCACCCTTCAAAATCAACATTTTTTCCTCCAAAGTTTAATTTTGTAAATTATTTTTTTAGTTGTGCTTTTTTCAGTTTTGTGTTATTTGAATTGCTATTGTAAATTTAGCCTTTTTTTTAATGGGAGGGTATCTAAACTTTTACATTCCACTGTATACATACAGTGAGTATGTACAGTATATGAATATTCATAGATAGTAAAAGTGTACACTGAAAATTGCATAAAAAAAATCATCACACGTAGCTGTACAGGTTTCAAAAGTTGGTGACAATTATGGAGAGATTGCACAGACGTAGCAATTTACATGTATTAACTGTTCGCAGTCTGACAGCAGGATGAAAGACTGCAGTATCTCTCCTTTGCACAGTGAGGATGCATCAGTCTGTCACTGAAGTCACTTCATCATTTGTTTAAAATTATTTGTTAAAAGTACAATGGACACTGTATAATTGTTATTTTCCTTTAATTGGCAAAAAGAACCAACATGGCTATTAGGAATGGGCATAGTGATACCCTGAAGTCAATACTTTGATACCATCCATGCAAAATATTGTAATTAATACTTTGATGAATATTGAGATACAACTGTAAAGATACAAAAGCTATTTGTTCTTCTGAGAGTTTTAGGAAATGCATTTATGTGCAAAAGCTGCCAGATTCTAGCTTCTGTGACACATGATGGTGGTAGCCAATCAGATGCTGCTACTGATAGTGATGAGGATGATGTTTTGTTATTTTTCAGTGGTTAAATGCAGGTTATTGGACACTATGTTTTGGTAAATTTATAATATTACTGTTACATTTTATATTTGAACGTTTTCCATTGAATAAATTCAAATAATCTTAACCTGTAGTTAAAGTCTGTGTAAAGGGAATTCCGCCCCTTTCTTATAAACACATTCTATTTATTTATTTATTTATTTTAATTAACATGTTGGTACAGATTATTGATAAGTTCTTCAGTAAAACATGAATGAATATGCGCCATCTACTGGTGAAAGGCTGTCACTGCGGCATAAACCTGTACCTGATCATATGCCATCATCATGACTTGAGGAAAAGTCATTTTGTGTGAGATCAAATATTTCTCAATCATTTCTATTTAAAATGGTTTGACAAAAAGCAACTTATCCATATTTTTACATATTTTATCCATGAGGCTATTTCAATATTCAGGATTTCTCCATCTGCTTCAAAACGGGCCTGATGATTGACTGAAATAGGATGAGATCAACTGAAATTAGCTAACACAAGAAAGCTGACAATAAAATAACTTAAATCAACAAGAAGTACAGTGAGTTACCACGTTTATTATCCCTACACTGACTTAGCTGGTAATCGATTCACAGCAGGTGCTGGATAGATTTGTCACCTGTCCCGTAAAATGCGGATTCTTCCTTTAATTGACAATTAAATGCAATACAGGACCCTATTTGTTTCGTATTTTCATAGATGTACACATCTGTCTTACACATACACACACACATTTAAATCAAACAATAATGAACAAAATAAAACAGGAAATACTGAGGCCAGCAAGATGGGTTGAACTTATACAATATGGTCAGAGAGGTTACCTGTTCTGCTGGGAAATACAGCTCAGAGATCATCTTCAATAGTGATTTAATTAATTAGATCTTTCCTTTTTTATTTATTATTAATATTATCATCACCCTCATTTTTGTTATTGTTGTTGTTGTTGAGCCAAAACAGCTCCCATGAACTCACACAAGAAGAAATTGTTTACTATGAATGACAAAGAGAAAGCTTTTAGGTTTTTTAAGGTTTTTAAGTAATCTACAATTCATTCAGTTTGTTTATCTATCTATCTATCTATCTATCTATCTATCTATCTATCTATCTATCTATCTATCTATCTATCTATCTATCTATCTATCTATCTATCTATCTATCTATCTATCTATCTATCTATCTAGTAAACTTTTAAATAGAAAAAAAACTTTTTTATAAGAATAAAACAGATATTTAGCTACAATAAGATTAAACTTTCAATTCAATACATATATATATATATATATATATGTGTGTGTGTGTGTGTGTGTGTGTGTGTGTGTGTGTGGTTCAAATATTCAGCAATGATTAAAGCCCCATTCATACCCTACGATAAATACGGATACGGACGCTTTCATCCGTATCCGGAGGTATGAAGCGAGCTTTATTTCGATAGCAGAAACCGGAAGTAGCTCCTCATTATAATTTTTCTAACTTTACGAAAAGGTGCTGCAGTACTAGGAATCTTTATTTCATACAAATATATTTCGATTCATTACAAAGGGTTTTTTTCTTTAAACTTTATTTATACAAGAGCACCCCAAAAGTACGTTAAAATCTGGTAGACCTAATCAGATAATAAAATTTGTATTTAGAAATGAAAACGTGTGGTAATTATTGCTAGATTGGGTGTGTTATTGCCCTCTAGCGGCCAATGTCTGTAACTACAATAAATTTTCTGTACAGAAAAGGTACAAACACAAACTAGCAATAATTACCTTCATACACACGCTTCCATTCATTATACCGTTTTTTCTTCCTCTTAATTTTAGTCACACATCTGCGGCCAAATACTAAAAAGTTTGATAAACTTAATCAGTTAATAAAATTTGCATTTAGAAATGATAGGTACCGCGTGGTAATTATTGCTCAACTGGGTGTGTTATTGCCCTCTAGTGGCCAAAGTCTGTAACCACAATAACTTTTCTGTACAGAAAAGGTACAGACCCAAACTAGCAATAATTACCTTCATACAGACATGTTTCCATTCATTATACCGTTTTTTCTTCCTCTTTATTTTAGTCACACATCTGCGGCCAAATACTAAAATGTTTGATAAACTTAATCAGTTAATAAAATTTGCATTTAGAAATGATAGGTACCGCGTGGTAATTATTGCTAGTTTGGGTGTGTTATTACCCCCTAGTGGCCAAAGTCTGTAACTACAATAACTTTTCTGTACAGAAAAGGTACAGACTCAAACTAGCAATAATTTCAAACAGACATGTTTCCATTCATTAAACAGGATGCTTTTTCCTTTTAACTTTAGTTATGCAAGTGCAACCAAAAATAGTTCAAATCTGGTAAATTTATTCAGAGCATCAAAATTTGTATTTAGAAATTTTGGAAACGTGGTAGTTATTGCTAAATTGGATGTGTTATTGCCCTCTAGTGGCCAAAGTCTGTAACAACAATAACTTTTCTGTACAGAAAAGGTACAAACCCAAACGAGCAATAATTACCTTCATACAGACATGTTTCCATTCATTATACCATTTATTTCTTCCTCTTAATTTTAGTCACACAACTGCGGCCAAAATACTTAAAAGTTTGATCAATTTAAACAGATAATAAAATTTGTAGTTAGAAATGATGAGAACGGGTGGTAATCATTTGCTAGTTTGTGTGTTATTGCCCTCTAGCGGCCAAAGCCTGTAACTACAATAACTTTCTGTACAGAATAGGTACACATTCAAACAAGCAATCATTTCAAACAGACATGTTTCTCTTCATTATACAGGTTACTTTTTCCTTTGAACTTTAGTTATGCAAGTGCACCAAAAAATAGTTAAAAGTCTGGTAAACTTAATCAGGTAATAAATCTTGTATTTAGAATTGATGGGAACGTGTGGTAATTATTGATAGTTTGGGTGTGTTATTGCCCTCTAGTGGCCAAAGTCTGTAACTACAGTAACATTTCTGTACAGAAAAGGTACAGACTCAAACTAGCAATAATTACCTTCATGCAGACTTGTTTCCTTTAATTATACAGGTTTTTTGTCCTTTGAACTTTATTCATTCAAGTGCACCCAAAAATAGTTAAAAGTCTGGAAAATTTAATCAGAGCATCAAAATTTTTATTTAGAAATTATGGAAACTTGTTAATTATTGCTCAACTGGGTGTGTTATTGCCCTCTAGTGGACAAAGTCGGTAACCACAATAACTTTTCTGTACAGAATATGTACAAACCCCAACTCGCACTAATTACCTTCATACAGACATGTTTTCGTTAATTATACAGGTTTTTTTTTTTGTCCTGAACTTTAGTCATGCAATTACACCCAAAAATAAACACAAACCGCAGACCTCTCCCAACAAAACAGTCCAATGTAATAGACTTCTAATCCACCTTGTTTGCTTGTTTGATTAATTTTGGTTTAAGTTTTCTTTCTTATGAGGCCTTGCACTTGTCCAAAACAAAAATAAGAAAGTGTTGTAATAATATTTAGATCCTTTCTCCAGTTTGTGACATCTCCCTAGATTCAGTTGGACTCTATCATTTCTGTATATAGCTCAGTTTTATTGAGAAAAAAAAAATTGTCATGTGAAAGGTTATTTTCAACTCTTTACATTCTCCCCTGTTTTTTGTATGTTTGTTTGTTTTAATGTCTCCAGAGTTTGGTCTCAGAAAAACACTATGCCCGTCATATCAATACAGCTGATGTGGACAGGTCAAATAATATGGGTCTAATAAGTGACAGATATTGTGCTCTTGCTCTTCTCCCTGTTCTTCATGTTTTTTTTAAAGCCTATTTTTCATGTGAATAAAGATAACATACTGACACGTAGTTTCCTTTGTTGTTTAAATGTAAATCTGAAAGTTTATTTAGTTGTATTAGAATATGACAGTTGCCCAGATTTTTTTTAAAGAAAGAAGTGCCTGAAAGAAATGAAAGTGACTGAAAAAGAAGAAGAGAAAAATAATATAACTCAGAAAATAATATTTAGTAATAATCTAGAGAAGATGGAAGATATGAGATACAGTGTGAGAGTTGGGCTACCACGATTACTTGATTAATTGTGACGTTGTCGACAATCAAATTAGTTGTCAACTAATTTCACAATAGGTTAATCGTTTGTTTATAAGGCAGAATATGTAAGATGTCATACTAAACACATAATTTGTGGGTTAAAACATGCTGTTTGCCATCAGCAAATCTGTGAGATTTTTTAAGCCTACATTACAAAGTTGATACAGATACTATATTACTGACAGGGAAAAAAATGTATCCCCATATCTAATCAAAATCGATGGAAAATAGCCATAAACTAATGATATCAGATCGACAGGTGAAAAAAATGGGCATTTCGGTATATCAGTTCATTTCAAATACTTATGCATCACAAACAAAATTGTTAAGTTCTCAACCCAACACATAGTGTTACTGTTTTCTTTCTTTCTTTATTAAAAGTTTAACGTGACATCCAGAAACATCGTGTCTTCGGCGTGGAAAAGCCGGCGCAGCGCCCCCTCCAACCTCCCCGCTGAAGGCTGCAGTGGATCGGATTCCACCACTAGAGTTCTCCCTGCGGCTCACCTGCGCCGCTCGGCTCTGACTGTTTACCTCCATCCCAGCGCTGCTGTTGCGGTGGCAAGCTGGACGCAAACCACCATCCACAGCTTCAGTGGAAGAAATACTAATGTAAGCTGCCTGGCGTCCGATCCTTGGCGGGTTTTCTGCAGCTCTGTGTGTTCGTGCCGCTGTGGCGGAGGTGAGTTTGGCGTTTATTCTGGTAAAAAAACGTCTCATTCTCAATGACAGCCCGGCGGCTAGCACCGTTAGCTTAGCCGCGGCTTCTTCACCTATCTCGTGATGGAGGATTGCGAACATGGCGCCTTCCAAAACAAACGAGTTGGTTGTGAGTTAGCTCAGTGTGTTGAGTGGTTTGGTTTTAAACACAACTCCGTGTTTCGTCAGCTAATAGCAATCACGTTGCCGTGATTGCGAATCTTTTATCACATTTACTGACAAGTTGGCTAGCTACACGAGCAAAGCTTCGCTACGTAACAATTTGTTAGCTTCGCGAACAAAAAAAATTAACTCGCCACGAAGGCGTGTTTACTTGTCAAACCTCATTTTTATGGTAATTTCTAGAGTTATATGTCATTAATTAACCCAGATCACTGTAAATAAATCAGTATTATATGATAGAACCTCAAATAATTTGATCTAAATGTGGTTTGGACGTTAGCTCGGCTGCTACTAGCTACACTGAGCCTCTTCGGTGGCAGTGCCTGTGGCCTCCACAGCTGTCTCTTTGTTGCTAAAGGCTCCAGGTTGTGTGTAATATTTCATCCAGATAAAACCTTTGCTGGGAGGATATTTTCCTTGTCTTCTAACAATGCGATAACACCGTTTTTTTGTCCTATGATACACTTGCCATTAAGTTTGACGTTAGTGGTGCGAATGAGACTCCAATCTTAAGACACTTTAAAGCTGAGTGGATTTAATCTGTTTTATTCACTGGGTGGAATTGTTCATTTGGCGAGTCGTTAAGGAAAAGCTGGAAGGTTTTCTGAAGAAGCAACAGCAGCAATGTGTAGTCTCTTTGTTTGCCATGGATGTCACAAAACCCTGCCAACCAGTGCTGGCGTTGATCTGGGTGGTCGTCCTAACATCAGGCACTGCGAGGCCCCTGGAGACAAAAGTGCAGGCATGATTATGTTGTATGCATGCCAGCACAGTACATACATGGTACATGTGTTGGTTTTACTTGACACACAACATGGGAGCAGAACTGCTTTATCCACACCAAACAGTGTACATGTCAGCCTATATACATGCTATTATTTCATTGTTAGATTTCTATTGATCATTGGTTAAAAAAAAAAAAAAAAAATCAACAGTAAACTGTTTTAGCGAAATCTTCTTGTCCACCCCGGAACGTGACAATTGTCATAATTCATGTGGGACAGAATCTTGTTTTGGGCTCATGGTTGCTCGTTTCCAGTCTTTTTTTCTTGCTCTTCTGAAAGATAAAATCTCCACAGAAAGTCTTGGGTCTGCCTGAGGCCTGTTCCCAGAGACATGCCCAAAATACTTCATTCTGACCCAGTCCATCTGCACATGTCCTGCTCTGTTCTACTCCCACTTGAAACAAAACCCTAGACTTCTTCTCAGCCCAGGATGTGTAATCCACCTTTGTTCAGGTTAGGACCTCAGCCTCAGACCTGGAGATGCCAACTTCTTCACGCTTGGGTGCAGACAGCCTCGGTGTGGTTTGGAGGGTGCATGGGAATTTGCCCAACTAGTCTTCATGTGGTTTTAGGACTTGAAGAAGACTTATGACATTGTCCTTTGTGGTGTCCTATAGTATTTAATTTGGGAGTATGATGTATTGAGCTTTTGTTAGGAGCCGTTAGGTTCCTTTAGCCTTAGTTGGAGCTTTTCCCCCTGCTGGTAATAGAGATTTGTTTTGAGAGTTCATTTATTCAGAATCCAAAATGTTTTCTACACTTGTCATTTATACCTTATCCTAAGACTTTTATTTTAAAAAAATGTTTAATAAAAAGCAAAATTATGCAAATAAATGTGGCAAACTGATATCAAACCCATCAAGCTGATATTATAAACTAAACTATAACTATAAACTATAAACTAAAATTACTAACCAGCAGCTTTTGCATGGTTTGTTTGTTTTAAATAATTAGCATATTTGCTCCCTCCCAGCAACTTATTTTTCTCACCATAAACCACAGCTCATACTGTCATGAGAAGTGTGAAAATGTACATCCTTTCTCTACATCCGTCACAGCCTCCTCTACCACAAAATGCTCTAAAACCCGATGTCCTCCTGTGTCTTTGAATGCTTTTAGTATTTTTACGTTTAGCTTTTGGCTGCGATTTATGGAAGTGACATCTTAAGTTTCACGGATGGCTAAGAGGAGGGCTGCGTGAAATTGGATTTGACTTTCTTAAGATATTTGGGAAGGACCAGGCATGTGCACCACAGTAGAGTCAAATGAGTTTTTATTCAGAGGACTGTAAAGGTTTTCCAAGAGTTTCCTTGACAAATTGTCTTTTGATTTATTATTTTAACTGTGTTGGACATAGGGATGATAATTGATAAGAAATTATCGATGTCAATGCCATTATTGATGCAGCTTATCGATTCGATTCCTTATCGATTTTCTTATCAATGTCTGATACTTTGTTGTGTATGAAAAGAAAGAATGTATAGCTTGTAACAAAAGCTTACTTTTATTCAATGTGCTCTACATTTGAGTATAAGCAGATACTCAATGTCACAGAAAAACGGGGGGGGAAACTAACAAAAAAATCTAGAACAAAAAGAAGCTTTATCTGGAAATAAGTGTAGCCACTGAACTCTGATGTGGTGTTTCATGTGTGTTTCACCCCTTCCCACACAAGAATGACCTCTGAACTCTGAAAAATTTACAAGAAAATCAACTATTTTTTTCAAAGAGAAAATTAGCATGTCTGCCTTCTCTGGATCAAGTCTGCTCCTCTGAATGTCATCCTCAAAATGATTAATACCGTCCAATTAAAAAAGAAAAAAAAAAATCAGCTGTCAGTAAAGTAACTTAAAACTGACAAAAGTAATAAATAAAAATTCCATGAAAATCCTGACATTGATTTTGAATTGTGGTTCAACAGAAATATATATATATATATAAAGCAAACAAGCATGATGGGGCTCTGAAGCTAAAACTTTGTTGAGCATCATTCTGAGACAATCATTGCAATCAGGTGTTTTCTCTAATGTTAAAGAAGACTTATACACCTGTTGACAGGGATTTTTAGTCCAAATTTCACAGGAAAGGTGCTTTAATGTGTCCTGGACAGTTTTTTTTTTTATCATCATCATCATCATCATCATCATTATTTTCAACCACAATTCCTAAGCAATATTTCGTTTCACTAAATTACAATTTTGTCAATTGTTATTTATTACTAGTTTATTCATTTTCTTGTTATTTGAATTACTATTGTTCACTTAGCCTTTTCTTTAATTGGAAAGTATGAATAATTTTGAGGACGACTGTTCAGCATTCAATCCAAATAACTTAACCTTAAGTTCATAAAGCCTGATAGTGACATTTAATGTCAGAAAAATGCAAATTAACCTACTTGTATTCGTCTGTGTTTACCAAACTGAAAGGGAGAAGACATTTAACCATCATTCGCGTTAGGAGGCGAGTGATGTTTGTCTCATCCTCACTCATTTTGCTGCGCTCAGCGTTGAACTTTGCTATGGAGAAAGGGTTAGGCGCAGAGCCAGCTCTGCTGCCACTGCCTTTGTCACTCTGGCTGCTGCCGTCATCATCTGAAACAGCATCGTTCTTACTTCATTTTGCATCTTTAAGCACCAACGTTAACTTACATCAATAACGTTAGCTACTGCTTCTAGACAGACCAACACAATCTGGAGTGGTGTACAATGCCACGTTATCCGACACGAATAAAAAGGCTTACGTTAATGGAGTACCGTAGATAACTACGGAGCAAGCTCGTTAGCCAAGTTAAATAGAGCTACCTGCTGTACCTGATGGAAAATGCTATGGAAGTCATTCGGCAAACAATAGCTATTAAGTAACTAACCAACCTGAAAATGAAAGCATGTCGCCTGATCCTGTACGAGCTGTGACACTGCTGGAAGCTGAAGGGGGACGTTGTGACTGTCGCTCGCCTTGTTTCCACGTCTCGAAGACACGACAGGCGTCTCGCACATTGAGGTTGTGAACTGCATCTAAATGTTTTAACATGTTGGTTGTATTGCCTCCTTACAGGAGAGCGCAGCATCACAGTGGTTGCATACAGCCTTTTCTTCACCTTTTTTTGAGAAGTGAAGCCATGCCTTCCACCGCTTCTTCCGCTCCATCTTGTCTTTGGGAATTCGCCGACAGAAATTGCGGAAATCACGTCAAGGCATCGATAACGGGAACCGGGTCTCAAAACGGGGTTCGATTCCGGGAAATTGATCCATTTCTTATCGATGGCCCCGAGGAACCGGGTTTCGATTATCATGCCTAGTTGGACACAGTTTGGTTTGATGTCCACATGGTTATGAGGGAAATATTTTTGCCAATAAGAAATGCTCATTTAAAACCAGCGAAGATTTAAACATTTATGTAATATCCACTGAAGAGGAATAAGGCTTATACACAAATATATAAAATAGATTTTTCTACCACAATAATGGCAGTAATGGAAAATAATTCATGATTGTGTTGATGTAAATACAACTACATGTACTGTTTCTTAAAAATAAGTACTCTTAAATTATTCACTATGTTTGTACTTATTTTTCCCCTTATAAAACACGTAATAAAATGTACCTGTAAGTATTATATCTTCTGTTTTTGTTGCTTTTCGTTCAGACTGAGTTTTAAGGAAGTGGAAGTCAAATTTCATTCATAAAAAATGAATAGAAACAAGTTTCTTAACTAAAATAGGTTCAAATTTGAATGTTTGAAATGGACTTTTTTCAGTAAAAATTGATATTAACACAATTTCCTTCTTATCGAAGAAAAATCTGTATTTAAAAAAAAAAAATCTGTATTTAAAAAAAAAAAAAAAAAAAAAATCTGTTTTTTAACACACATGTTCCCCAAACAGAGTGAGTTTGAACAGGAACTGACAGCTCCTCAAACTTTTGTTGACCTGATGTAACCAACAGAACTGCGTCAAAAAATTGACGTCGCACCTGGTTTGTTTCCTGCAGTGCTGTTGGAACAAGAGTTTTGCTGATCTATTTCATTCTGAATATCTGAGGATGAAATTAGCCTTTTTTTGTGTGATGGCTGTAGCAACCAGATGATGTCTTCACTTCCAGGTTGTCCAGTCTGTAGATGTTATCATGGTTCACCATCCCAGCTCATAATCTACTGAAAGCCAGTAACACTTACTTTGCTGAGCTGTTCTGAACAACATGAACTTTTTTATTTTATTTTATTTTTTTTTATCAATGAAACCCAAATATATCAGTGGACAGCATGCAAGGTGGATGTCAGTGCAATCCATAACAATCTACAATACTATGTTGACAATTTAGATTGATAAAACGTAATTTTAAAGACTATTTTTTAAATTAGCTTTTGATTTTGACGTGGTGAAAACATTCTGGCCAACTTGTCTAGTAGAGTTGTGTGATGTGATGTCTTTGTCTGACATTGCTAACATGACATCTTAGTAAATATTCTATGCTGCTAATGCTTCAGGTGTGTTATGTTGAAAAGAGCTGAGTGGAATGCAGCCTTCATGAAAACGTGTCATTTACTTCTGTGATGACTAAATATCTGAGAAACTGATGTTTCACATTGTGATGATGTGATAGCAATAAATAGGTTTATAGTTGCAGCACTGATATTCTTTCTAATGCAGCTTTGTTTTTTTATCACATTCTCAGAAATAAATATATATTGCTGTTTTTTTTATTGTAAATATCTCTAAAACATTATCTTGTGATATTTGTAACACTATATGTGGGGGATCTATGTTTAAAAATTTTTCCTCTTCTTTGTGACACTAGAAGCATGTTCGCAAAATACATTGGAAAAAAAAAACAATGAAAAATTTATTAATTCAATGAGGAAATTATGCAGGAGAATTTTTATTTTATTTATTTATTTTTTTTATTGGATTTTTTTT
>JALJCO010008967.1:0-22082 GCA_023101725.1 Atherinomorus stipes
CAATGAAGCAACGACAAAACGATGGCATAGCGATGACAAAGTGACGACAAAGAGGAGATGAAGTGACGACAAAGAGGAGACGAAGCAACGGCGAAGCAACAACAAGGGAGGCGAAGCAACAACGAAGCAACAACGAAGCAACGAAGTGGCGATGAGCGGTGAGGAAGGGGACTAAGTGACTACCGAAATGGCGACAGAGCAATGACAAAGGGGAGATGAAGCGACGACAAAGCGAATACGAAGCCACAACAAAGAGGAGACAAAGTGACGACAAAGAGGAGATGAAGCAATGACAAAGCAACGACGAAGCAACAACAAAGCAACAATGAAGCGACGACTAAGCGACGACAAAACGAATACGAAGCGACGACGGAGCAATAACAAAGGGGAGACAAGCGATGACAAAGAGGAGATGAAGTGACGACAAAGAGGAGACGAAGCAACGACGAAGCAACGACGAAGCAACAACGAAGTGACGACGAAGCGGTGAGGAAGGGGAGACGAAGTGAATACGAAGCGACGACAAAACGAATACGATGCGACGACGGAGCAATAACAAAGGGGAGACAAGCGACGACAAAGCAATGATGAAGCCACGACAAAACGACTGCATAGCAATGACAAAGCGACGACAAAGAGGAGATGAAGTAGCGACAAGAGGGCGAAGTGACGACAAAGAGGAGATGAAACAGCGGCGAAGCAGCTACCAGTGACAACAAAGTGACAACAAAGTGACAACGAAGTGACGACGAAGCGGTGAGGAAGGGGAGACTAAGTGAATACGAAGCGACGACAGAGCAATGACAAAGGGGAGATGAAGCGACGACAAAGCGAATACAAAGCCACAACAAAGAGGAGACAAAGTGACAACAAAGAGGAGACAAAGCAACAACGAAACAACAACGAAGCAACAACGAAGCGACGACATAGCGACGACAAAACGAATACGAAGCGACGACGGAGCAATAACAAAGGGGAGACAAGCGATGACAAAGCGATGATGAAGCGACAATGAAGCGATGACAAAGCGACGACAAAGAGGAGATGAAGTGACGACAAAGAAGAGACGAAGTGACGACAAAGAGGAGACGAAGCAACAACGAAGTGACGACGAAGCGGCGAGGAAGGGGAGACTAAGTGAATACGAAGCGACGACAGAGGAGATGAAGCAACGATGAAGCAACGACGAAGAGACGATGAAGCAACGACGAAGCAACGACGAAGCTGCGACGAAGCGACGACAAAACGAATACGAAGCGACGATGGAGCAATAACAAAGGGGAGACAAGCGACGACAAAGCCACGACGGAGCAACGACAAAGTGATATCTGGCAGCCAGATGTCCAAAATGAACTCCTCTCGCTGAGTTAAGGCTATTTTGGTATCTTTGCTCTCAGAGCAGAATATGTTTGATACAACCTCGCAGTTATCTAGATAGATCAATATTGGTCGGACATTAAGAGTTGGACAAAATTTGATATTGGATATCGGTAAAAGCCAATATCAAACATTCCTACTAATTATGTCAGATATGAGCCAACAGGCTGTGAGCCGACTGTAAAGGCTGTTCTGTCTCATGGGGAGCAGCTTGACCTCCCTGTAATCTGGGAAAATGGTGTTTAAGGTGAAAGCAGTCAAAATAAGCTTTATTCTAACAGATATCAATGGTTTTGCCCTGCAGCCACAAACTGAGCAGCTTCTATTTTCTTAAATTTCTACTTCTGTCAAATTCCCACATATTTTTTTCCTGTTCTTTGGTTAAAATTGTCCCAAAACCATCTTGAGTGTTTGTTCATTCCTGAAAGGTTGGCGTGAGTAAATGAGGCCCTTGATTCTCTGCTGTTCCTCTGGTGTATTTGGTGGGAAAAGCTGGCTGATAGCAGGGCAGCGGCTGTAAATAGATAACCTGCATCAGCCCAGCAGACGGTCTGGCCCTTCCCCTGCTGTGCTCTGTTTTCGTCCCTCAGCTTATCGCAGGGGCCAAGGAGAGGGATGACCTCAACATGCATGATTTCTTAAGAGTGCTGTGGTGTGCAGACGACTCATTTATTATTTGACTTGATAACAGTTGTGCTGGAGGATCATGCAAACATCTGGCTACGTGATATTAGCCTGACCCGGTCTGTAACGTGTCACAAGTTGCATTAAAGTAAAACAGTAATTTCTGTTCCCACGGTGCTGTAATCAAGTGTTGTTCAGAGACAAACCTGCCGTTATCAAGCAGTCACAGGTGCACTGAAAGGCTCAGGTGCCGATTTGTCCTTTTGTGCGTTCATACTGCTGTAAAACAAAGTCGTTTGTGTGGATGTTCTGGGGGATTCATTTAGGATGGTAATTTGAGGCTTTGTTCTTGCCTTCAATAGCTTTATTTTCATGTGGTTGTTTGAAACACTCATAAGGGATACTTGATATTGGCTTTTACCCTTATCTGATAGACCGATATTTGTCAACTCGTAATTTATGATACCAAAAATCGTAAATTTTTGCCCTAAAAAAGTTCGCCTAAACGTGTTTTTAGGGGCGAACTTAGGCCTTGGGGGCCAGTTGCCTCCATACCTATCATTAGCTGGGCTGCTAGCCTGCCTGTCTGGCTAAATACTGGAGCTATCTTGAGAATTTCTTTCTCCATCACTCACATATATGAAAGGACATAATGAAAACACACCCCAGGTTTTAAAAAAAAGAATCCAAATTCCCCTTTAAGTCCCTTTTTAATGCAAGGGAAATTTTTTCTTGTTTTTTTACTAAATTAATAAAAATAAAATGTTTTGAATTTCTGGGATCGTTTGAATGTTTCTGGTGATACAGCATGTTTGTCTTAAATTTGATTCATAAAGGCCTTAAAGGGGAAGTTCAGGATTTTTGACATAGGGCCTCATTCTCCAGTAAGCCAGGATACTACTCATCACTGAAGACAGTTTCAACATATTTCATCCCGTTATTCTAGTTCCAGGAGGTCGCTGATGCTAATGCTAGTGCGAGTCAATAGGAATCTGCTAGCCTGTCATTAATAACAATCTTATCCACTCCACAGAACATCCGAGGTAAATCCTTTCTAACATCAGGCTATCTGTGTAAATGCCGTGTTAACGGAATAATGTTACAAATCAAAATAACCTGCATTTTGTTGCATTTTGATTGTTGCTGCTGAGAAACTTTACAAGTTTTACTTCCTGTATTTGGCAGCAGAGTGATGTCATCTGCTGCTACGTGCATGAAGGAATCTGATTTGATTCTTACTCTGGACATTCACATGGCCTCATCAGTGCACAACAGATCATACTACACCCCTAAAACCCCAGAAAAGTGAAATTTGATGTCATGGCACCTTTAAAAGATTTTTAAAAGGTCTTGAATTTAACTTGCTGAAACCTGCAAGAGCCCTGGATGCAGTAATGCAGTAAAGAAAGATCATTCCTCATGCACAACCACTGAAGGTGTGTGTGGACAATGCAGTCCATGCTAATTATCCCCACATCTTTCCCTTCGATGACCTGCTTTTAGGGTGTAACGATATTAAAATTTAATATCACGATTATTGTGACCAAAATGATCACGGTTATCATTTTCATCGCGGTATTATAAAAATACCCCCCAGCATCTTTAAAAATTTAAAAAAATGGGTCTAAATGTCTACTTTGTCCTTCATAAAGGAGGAAAAAATCTCAAGAGAACTGTCCAAGTGGGCGCCTTTGTTGCCTTCCGCCATGTTTTCATAAGTTTAACATTGCAAACTGCGACTACTACTGCTTTTCCAGCCAATGAGCAGCATCACTGGGAGTTTTTCAAAGTGCGGTAATCAGTCACGGTTTTAACGATAATTACAATTTAAAACGGTATTACTAATCGTTGGGAATTTTATCACGGTTAACCATTATACCGGTAATGGTTACATCCCTACCTGCTTTGCATGTGCTGGTGCTGATGTGAAATATCAGCACTCCAACATCAAACATCAACATTTTATTGTCAGTGGTAAAGCCACATAAATACCTCTCAGATAGTGACAAACCTTTCTGCACAGTTCAGATAGTAGTTGAAAACTTAACAAGTCTGCTGATCCAGAGTGATGAATCAGTCACCCTCTCTGAATCCTTTTTCCTCGTCCTCTACCGTGTGCGATGCTTTGTCTGAGCCTTTTCCGAGTTAGTTTAGTGAACTCGCTGTATTCAGCCGAGTGTTTAAACTTCAGGTGTCCAGTCAGACTGCTGGTTTTGAATGAAGTTGTCTCTACTTCCACGTGAAATGCTTGAACTGCAGACAGTTTTACAAGAAGCTGGTAAACGGCTCATGTTTTCCACTTTAAAATGTTTCCATCCAGCAGACATGTTGGCAGCTTCTTGCTGCAGTTATGTAGGGCAACCGTATGATGAATCGCTGGGCTTGAGGTGTACTCAAAGACCCCACCACCAATCAAACAGCGTTATCAGGATCCCACCTGAGACCAGGACATGTGTCCAGTCTGTACTTGGCATATTCACTGCACAGCTCGTCTTTTATTGCTCACAATCATTGCTAAACATCTTACCTCCACTCAAACTGGTGAAGCTGATCTGCAAGATCTGATCCGCTTGGACTGAATCAGATGTGAGGATGTTCTTCTATTACAAATTACTGTTTATATCAGCACAAGTGTCTTTGAGAGGGTGATTCTTGGTGGACAAATGAAAAAGTTGCTCCACTTACTGGCTTGTATAAAAGGAGAAAGGCTATTTTCCATAAATACTACACATAATCTAATAGAGCAGCTGTACAAGTCATTTCTAAGAGCACATCATTGTGTCTTGTTGTGTAGAGGTCATAGTTTATTAGAGAAAAGAGTGAGTCATGTGGTGCCTGTAAGATCATAGCTCTTGTTTATTGGTGCAAACCAGCTGGCCCCCCTGAACCAAACACTGGTAGGTTTTTATTTTTCTCTCTACATGCATGTGATGCCATTCGTACGGAAGAGGATTGGGGCCACTGAAAAAAACTAATTAAAATTCCAAAACATGTATGTATTTAATTTTTTTTTTCAGGAATTTTTTTTTTTTCAATTTTTCAAAAAGTCAGAATTTTGACTTTTTGGAAATTGAAAAAAAAAATTCCTGAAAAAAAATTTTTTTTTAAATGTTCTGGAAAAAAGTCAGAATTCTGACATTTTTCCAAAACTTTTTTTTTTAAGGATTTTTTTTTCCTTTTCAATTTTCAAAAATGTTGAAAAAAAAAAATCCTGATTTTTTTTTCTTTTTTTTAATGTTCTGGAAAAAAGTCAGAATTCTGACTTTTTTCTCAGAATTTCATTTTATTTTTCAGTGGCCCTAATCCTCTTTCATACATTCGGGTTTTAATCACACAAAGACATTAGCTGTGTCCCAATCGGAGGTCTGCGCACTTCAAAGTGCAGATTTGTCGGCCGCATAAGTCACAGCTGAGTGTCAAGTGCTGTCCCAATTCAGAAGCCTACGAAGAGCCTCTGAATCCAGCCTTCAAACCCACACTTTGTTTGGTCTGAAATGAAGGCTGCTGGCGGTGTATCCTTGGCGACCTCGCCTGTCCCAGAATTAATTGCGCACAAGAAAAACAGTAATATTTGTGCATATTTGTGTATTTTAAGTGTAAAAGAACGTTTTTATCAGCTAGAAACAACAGATAGCTTCTGACGAAAATTTAAAATATGTGTTGATGCTTGAAATGAGAGCTTTTGCCTCAGAAAATGTATTTGTTTGACATTCACAAGTAAGAGAACCAACTCGGTCAACGATAACTAGCGGTTAATGGGGTGTTAACGTTCAGTTTATGGCAGATAAATGAAAATAAATAAAATACTCGGCTATATTTACTTTTTACAACGTATCTGAAGCGTAATTCATAGCAGCAGAATCTTCAGTTGCTAGGCAACGGAACGGAACACTATAGACAAATCCGACATGTGGCGCCGCCATTGCTTAGGGCTCCAGTCCCAATTACCTCGTATCTGCCAACATGGAAAGCAGTGTGAATATCTGGGCTTACAGCGTTGGACAGTCGTCTGAGGTAATAGTAATACATAAGTATGTTATCTGGAAATCTCTAAAGTATTCTGATATATTTTTACATCTGCGCATTAATGCAAAATATTATTCACCTCCAGAAACTGGCTTTAATGACAAGCCACACTGGAATATAAAACCCAAGTCTCATTATTACTTAGCGAAGATTAGTCCCAGATTAGTCATTAACTCTCAGCAACACCACAGCTGTTTCTGTTAGCATTAGCTAGCATGATAACGTTATGTGGTGCCTTATTTTCAGCAGCATAGATATGTTAAATAAAGTTTCACATTAAAGAGTGTTCACCAGAATTTACCGTGTTTTTGTTGTTGGGGATTAAATCCAGTGTGTTCTCCACCGTGGCAGCAAGTTATTCCTCCTCTGCTCTGATTGGCCGATATTCCTCCCCGATAGAAACACACTGACATCAGTGGACTGAGCAGCACCGTCCACTTTTGTCACAGATGGCAGAAATCTTCATGAATTTTTTATTCATTTATTAGCACATAAAAGTTTTCCTCTGTTGTTCCATCAATCAGGAATGTGGCAGTTCTTCCAGATTTCCTCCATGTTGTTAAGAAAAAAGTCCGATTCTCATCTGTTCTAATTACACATTTACAGAAACGCTCCCCAAACAATGGCGGACGGTCTGTTGGCGGCGTTTGCCCGGATTAGTCTATAAGAAACTCTGAAGGCCAGGCTGTCCCATTTCACAAAGCTTCAGCTGCTTCGGAGTGTGCAGATTAGGGCTGAAAGATATATCGTTATCGTATCTATATCGAGATATGAACATTTAAGATACTAATATCGCAAAAGCAACAATATAAAAGATATAGATTTCTCCCGCGCTTGTCCTGCATATAAAGCTCTGGAAGTCAAAAACAAAACTGCACTTTCCACCAAAGTGCTTGGTTTTCCAACAAACCCGTAGTCATGTCGTATCGTATCGATATTGAGATGTTCTGGCTTGAATATCGAGATATGAAATTTTGTCCATATCGTTCAGCCCTAGTGCAGACTACAAAGGACACTGTAGCCTACGTATTTCGCACACTTGGTAGTGTGCAGACCCCGAAATGGGACGTACCCTGTTGTTTAGGAAAAGCATACTGTCTCTGTGTATGTTAGCTTTTCGTAGCTTTTTGGGACCTTTTTCAGTATCGACACCCAAAATATTGTTGCTGGAATATGGTTAGAGTTTGCGTCAAAGATTTCTAGTTGAATTATGTTTAAACATCAGAGCTTTTGAAACGGTGTCTCAAGGCTAATTAGAATTAGCTACACAAAAAAAAAGAAACTGACTGTAATAATAATAATTTATACTTTATTAAATCGGGAAATTTGGCTCTGTATTTAATGGACTATAGAAGGGCCTTGGCATGGTCCCCAGTTAGCAAGTGGTGAGGGTTAAGGACCCTACTCAAGGGCCCATAGTGCTTTACCATAAGTGCCACGCTGGGGACTTGAACCCTGGTCGCGTGGATCAAAGCCCACCTCTGTAACCACGAACACTGTAACTCCCTGAAACTTACAGAAACCATGAGGTTACCAGTTCTTTACTGGCAACCATTAGCATGTCCCATACAGCAAACTGATCATTTACGTGTCCCCGACACGTAGTTGTGCAATGTTGTCAACAAGTCATCCAAAAAATTACGCCCATAAAGTTCATTTGTGCACAAAAATACGGGGTACAGTCGTCCTCAAAATGATTCATACCCTTCAATTTAAGAAGCAAAAAAATCAGCTGTCAGTCAAATAAGTTTAAATTGACAAAAGTAATAATAAATAAAAAAAATTTATAAACATTGTAACATTGATTTTGTACTGTGGTTCAAAAGAAATATTGAAAACAAACCCACAAAAAATAAAAAAGTAAACAAGTGTAATGTTGAGCAACACTTTTTTGATTTAATCACTGCAATCAGGTGTTTTCTGTAACGTTCAGAAGACTTCTACACCTGTTGGCAGGTAAGTTGGTCCACTGTTGGGAAAGATGCTCTAATGTGTCTGGGACAGTTTTGTTTAATTTTATTTTTTTTCATTATTATTTCCAACCACAATTCAGAAGCAATTTTATTTGTTTCACTTAATCATAATTTTGTAAATTTTTATTTATTATTAGATTTTTTTGGTTTTGTGTTATTTGAATTACTATTGTGAATCTAGCGTTTTCTTTAATTGGAGGGTATGAATAATTTTGAGGACGACTGTATATTTACGTTTTCAATATCCATTCAGTTTATCAATATGATCCATAGTTGATCGACGTACCCCCACATTCTTTCAGGTTTTGGTTGCCGCTACGGTAGTTTCGACATATGGTCAAGTGAAACCTGGAATCGATCTACTGACCTTCTGGATGATGGACAGCTGCTCTGTGGCCAAGTCCAGTCCTCCAGACCCGCTATCCTGCAACGGTTCCTTCCCTCAGAGATCCAAGCATCACATTCAGAGGATGGCCACAGGATGACCCATTACACAATTACACAATTAACCACAAACACCAAAGTATGTTATTCTGGGGTCGTGGCTGAAAAAGTTTGAAAACAGCTGCTTTAGGCTGCTTAACCCGATAAGAAGAAATTCAGTTTCTTATGTCACAAAACAATGCAGGGGTTTGATAGAGTTTTGTTTTGGCAAGTTTTCCACCACACCCTGGATGATCATATGAGCTCGGCATGGCGCTTGCGGCCATGTGGGTAGAGTTTAAACAAAAACGTCTTATCATCTTACGATCAGGTGATGCCAGTCAACACGCAACACTGCTCTTTTATCTCAAATAACTCAGCCAAAGACTTCTGGCACGGAAACCTTGAGTTTTGTTTCTTTCTTTTGGGGGGTGTGGGTAAATTTTATGACAGTTTTGAGCCAAAAGTGAGATATTGGAGTGGTATATTTTTACGAAACCATTGAACTTTTAATCTTCCTAACAGAAGTATTTAGTAAATAACATAACAGCTCTGTGACTTGAACGCGAGCCAGAAAAGACGGGACTTACTTCACAGATCTGATACAAAACTGAGGTTTCTCATCTTTTTTATTCAAAGGTATTACAAAAGCTAACTTACCAGCTTTCCCTCATTACGGTCATTTGTATCATGTAACGGAACAGCCCCCGTTGGAAAGCTGCCCTAACGTCTTGTTTCGTTGAAGTACGCCCGGACACTTTAGTGGACGGACCGGGGTTCGTTCACTAAAGTGGCGCAGATTGTACTGACACAATTTGCAACTGTATTTGGGTTTTCCATCTCTTTTATTCAAAGCTATTATAAAAGCTAACTTGCCAGCTTTCCCTCCCTTTCCCTTGTTTATCTTTTGCTGAAGTGTGCCTGGAACTTTAGTGGGTGGTCCGTCCACTGAAGTGTCCGGGCGGCAGCCACAGATTCTACTGCTATACTTTGCAGCTGTATTTGGTCATTAAATTAATATGAAAATAATTGCTTTTGGACATTTCAAAATAGTTATCGATCTGGGTCGTGCACCATTGTGATCGATTTAATCATGAATTTGTACACTCCCTTTGTAATAGTTCTTGTTGTTATTACGATCTTGGTAAACAGTTAAACAGCTGTGAGACTTTTTAAATATGGCGGGGCTGGAAGAAGCGGAGCTCACACGAGGGGCGTGGCTTGTCAGTTCTACCAATCACCAAACATCTATGCATTTCAGTTCCTATGGAACCCTGAAAAGACGCTGCCTCGGAGTAGGAACTAAAAAGGTTATAGGAACTGAGGTTCGAGGTCTCTAGTTCCTATATTTCCGAATGCGCAAAAAAACGAACCTGGTTCCCGAAAAGGCTCTAGGAACTCTGAAAGGTTCCTACAGTCAGAAAAGTACCTTATGACTGTACTATGAGGAACTACTTTTAATACCTTTTAAGGTTTTACTGATCCCAAACAGTGCTATAACGCCCATTAAACAAAGCTGGTACAACAGTTTTAAACTTCAGAGGTTTTTCACTAAACACATTGTTTTGTCCATTCAGAGACACCGTAGTAAAAGTGGAAGCAGAAATATGGCAGCCTCCATGTATGCGCCGTGGCCCCTGCAAATAGATATAAATGGCTCATTGCAAGAAAATAAACACATAACAGCTGTTCCAGTGAAGCGATTACACATCAAACACAGTTTTGAATCGTATATAAATTTTTTCTGCCATTGACCTTTGTTATTTTTACACAATGTACCTTTAAACATATTTGGCAAGTTTAGTCAAATTAATAAACATTCGACATGAAATGTTTACTCTGTGGGACCATGGTAAGTGGATTAAACAACGAAAAGCCATGTATTATACTGTTTTAATGCACTTTGCATGCACGTCGTGCATTAAACTGTATAATGCACGGCTCATCGTTGTTTAATACTTGACACAATCTGAGAAGTTCATTTTTTAACATGTAAATGATTGAATCTTACTTGTCAGTAGGGATGTAACGATATTGTCGATATCGCGATATCGCCTGAGGTAAACTGCTGCGATGTGGTCGTGGTCTTGTCATGGTATTAAACAGCGTATCTCTTGAGACAAAACTAATAGTTTTCAGTCCGCTCAATGCATAGTGTAACGTACTAAACTACATAGACCATAATCCTTTGCTGCCAGTGCGCTCTTAACAAAACAAATACAGCATGGATATACGACGAGGATGGAAACAGCTGTTATTCTCCACGAGAAGCGAGAACTTTGTTCCTGTTCTGGAGGCGGCAGCGACAAGAAAGTTTGTTTTGGTCCGGTTATTCCTCCGTGAGAAGTTTCAGCCGTGACGCCGCGGAGACCGCCGTGTTGACTTGGTGAGTTTATATTTAATGACGAACTTGGTCCGGGGGGGCTGTGCATGCGGTGATGTCTGTATCAAACGCCTCGCGTGCTGTACACATTTTCGTATTTTTTCACCACCTCCATCAGCTGTTCATTAAAAAACTCTCCGTTTAACCTGCAGCAGCGGATGCAGAAGAGCATCTGATCAGCTGATTGTCGACATCACGGTGCTCCAATCATGTCCGCAAGGAGCCTGTAGAAGTTCAGACATCTGACTGACCACTGACAGACAGGCGGACTTATTTATTTTTAATTTATTGACTACTAAAGACGAGGCAGTTTCTTTGAGCCTGGGTCTTTTTTTACTTATAGGCTGTTTTATTGCCTGGTTGAGTTTATTTAATATCGTACCTGAGCTGTCTTCTAAATAAATTTGTTGGATTTTTACTTTAATTTCAGCTTCAGCAAAGGTTTTTCAAGCAGGTCAAAATGTCATAACCTTGAATTTGACAATATTGTAACAATGACTCGTCAAAGCATTTTATGCCATCATTGTTGTTATCGTGAGCCTCACCACAATATCGAGATAATATCGTACCGTGAGATGTGGATATTGTTACATCCCTACTTGTCAGCATCATTTTCTGTTTCTTTTAACTTCTTGATTGCACTTTTTCAGTTTGTAATCCCGACGCATGTATTTGCATCGGTTCAAAGAGCCTTTATTTTTGTATCAGTAAGACATGCAGCATATTTAAGTTGATGTGCATTCGAGATATCAAATAGTTTTGTTTGATATTTGAAAATGTTTGAGAGGCTTGCTGATATAGTTTTACACAGGAAAAAAAGAAATATTTCTTCATTTAAAGAGTGAAAAGTCCTTTTGGTTTTGTTAACAATAGTGATGTATGTATGTCATTGAATTTATCAGTATCGGGTTTTAAAGAAGTTTATCGTGCATCCCGACTTTATATTAATCGGTTAACTTACTGTAGTTCCAAGGACAGTTTGATGATGTACAGCTCGACCTGACTGTACTTTACAGACTCATTACTACACCAGCTTGTAAAGTTTTAAGTGCAGTGTAGTACTTGCTAAAGATCCACATGAAGTTTGCAGCTCTCGCCGTGACTGATGTCGTCATGCTGTTGATAACAACATGACCGGGCTGCTGACAGGTTGTTGAAATTTTGTTGGCTGTTTGGATTGTTTGTTTCCTTTCAGCGTGTATGACTCATAATCTGGATGGTTTCCAACTGTTACAAGAGGAAATGTGTGTTTCATTTGTGGTACTCATCTGTGACTCAGTGACATGGGGGTGGGGGTGGGGGGCAGATTGTGGTCTATGTTTAGTAATTGCAAGACTTGTGAGCTTTGGTTTCAAACCATAAAAGAATGAGAGACCTTCAGACTAGAATAAATGTTTTTGCCCCCTGCACATCCTGCTGATTAAACTCAAAAGCCCTTTTTGTTTCTGTTATAGTAAAACCTGCTAATCACTTTCGTTGCTTTCAGTCTCCTCGTTAAACATTGTGACTTAGACTAAACCGGACCAGGACTTGTTCTGCCCACAAATACCATCCTGAGAGATTTCATCTTTCAGTCTCTAGACATGAAAGAATGAAGTTAGAGGTCGTTTGTACTGAAACCTCTGCAAACCTAATGGTGCGTGTTGTTTGTGATGCAAGTCATCTTAGGAATCTAAAACTAAATGGAGGTGGACTTTTCTCCTTCTGTATTTCTGCTGTCTTTTATTCCTGGTTTGGTTAAAATGGAGAAGTTTGAACTTGATTTCTTCTTATTTTGTCAATTATTTTTTGTAATTTTGCCCAAAAACGATGGAGTGTCGTCTCTGGGTCTGGAATGAGAGGAATTTAAAT
This sequence comes from Atherinomorus stipes, assembly GCA_023101725.1. Taxonomy (NCBI): domain Eukaryota; kingdom Metazoa; phylum Chordata; class Actinopteri; order Atheriniformes; family Atherinidae; genus Atherinomorus; species Atherinomorus stipes. The sequence goes on from JALJCO010008967.1 coordinate 12,658, forward strand.
AGTTGAATAGAGTTGGAAGAAGATGGTTCTGCGTCTGCAGCAAAGACGATAAAAAAAATGGACGTGGTAACCGGTCACGTCTGAATAGGTGAATGTGTCGTCAGTCCAGAAAATACTAAAATGGGCAAAGGCAAGGCCACTCCGAGCCACGGGGCAAATGATTGACAGCAAACGTACTCTGAAATAAAACCACGCTAACTCTAAACTAACAGGAGCTAACAAAGATTAGCCTTCTGAGTGGTAAGGCATGTTTGGACTTGCTGTTAGCTGCTAAAAACCACCATTTTTCTGCTGGCTGCAGACTGAGACCTTACCGAGAGCAAACAACGAGCTAACTGTTAGCCACCGGCCGACTGGTCTGGCGCATGTCAATCAAAAGGACACGCCCCTAATGTGTAATTAATCCTAGAATCAAAGAATCGGCGCTGACCAATCGTTCATTAGCAACGGTAACTAAAGAAAGGAGTTTCTGGCAAACTTCACTTCCATAGACGGGGCATAGACAGGATTTTCAAGTCTGATGACCGACATCCAGAACGTTTGAGTGATGTTGTATTTTTTATCTTTTCAAAACCAAGAAAACACAATTGGATAGATGGAATATGGATTGAACAGCATAAAAGATTGATTAAACGGTGTGGAAGACCTCACTCGCAGCTGCAATAGGCTGAACACAGAGCCGAACAAAGGTAAGATGCTAACGCCAACTAGCACAGTCGTTAGCTACAAGACAGCGGTATAATATTAAAGGTTGAATATGGAACACGGACAGAAAGGCGACATCACGTGTGTCTGGGTTGTAGTCGCAACGGCAGAAAAACAACTCCAGCCGCTGGGATGCCAGGCTCGCTGCCGATACGCAAGTGACCAGCAGTCTGCAGCATGTCCAACACGTAACGCACAGGAGTTTTTAACTGACAGCTAACGTTAGCCATGTTAGCAAACAAGCTAGCTTACCGATCCAGGAGAAAAAAGTATATTTTTTTTCAAATATAGATTTTAATAAAAATGTTCCATATTCAACCTTTAAGTAAAAGTTCCTATTTTAACATGGAGTAAGGTAGCTGTGTGTCACTACAGACTAAACAAATACACCAGATCAACACTAGTAAGTCACGTTGGTTGCCAAACAGAGATGAATATAACACGGTCCGGTCCTCTCTGCGTGTTTTTGGTCCAGTATCTGCTATCCTGATCAGATCTAATTTATTGATCAAACCCACAATGTGGGAACAACATCCTGGTCTCCTACAACAGAAAAGGAAAACATCCAGCAACAGGCTAAAACACGTCAGATACCTAAAACCCCCTGGAGTCATACATGACAGCTTAAAATAAAACATGTTGATGCAACAACGTTGTTGTTCCTTCATGCTTTTTCTGAACATGAATCATCAAGACGCGGAGTTGCTGAGTCTCTGTATGACATGGAGCCTTCGCTTCGATTTTAACATCCTCTCCATCAACATTACTGCGCCTACAAACGATGATGTATTCCTCAGATGCATCCTGCAGTCCTCTCTGCCCAGCTCCCTCTGATATTTCCCAAATATTACTCCAGAAATTCAACACGATTTCCTTCAGAATATGTTGACTGAAATCGCTGAGCGATCCATGTTGATGCAGGCAGAAATTAGCTAAAACAGAAAACTTGTCAGGCATAGCATCTGTAAACATGGGGGGCGGGACTTAGTGAAGGGTCAATTGACCTATGGCTAAGCCACGCCCCCTCTACTCACTCGGTCAAACAACATTCGGTGTCGGACGCTATGATGTCTCAGGAGACGGCAGCTGTCAACACGGACAGCAGACGCAGGATCAGACAGAGACCGTGACAAAAAAAATCAAAAAAACATTAAAAAGAACAAACAAGACCAAACAAAAACAGTGTTCATGAGTCTGAAACTGCGAGTCGAAATCAAGCCTGTGGATCTCTGGAGTGCGACTAGTGTCGTTCCCTCAGTTTCTTGCCAGTGTTGTGCAAAAAAGTGATCGTCTGCCAAAAACTGATTAAACAGCGACGGGAGCGGAGTAGAGTCTAGCTGCAGCTTGGAAACCAGAGGCGTGTCGTTACCCACGGTAGCTACTACCCGACACCTGTACTACACCACAGCTATAGCTGACCTCTTATGTACCAAAGTACAAACACTAGCACGTTTGGCTAGCGTTAGCTAACTTCAACTAACATTAGGGAAGTTAAAGATAACTTCAAATTTCTTTCCAGCAAAGTGACATGTTGCCTCAAATATGATGTTGCCTCATCTTAGAACAGATGCAAGGCAAGGCAAGTTTATTTGTATAGCACATTTCATGTACAGAACAATTCAAAGTGCTTTACATAAAACATTATAAGCAAAAGGGAGAGAAAAAACGATTAGAAGCATGATTCAAAATTAAAAGCATTTAAGATTAAAAAGAGAGAAGATTTTAACTTTTGAATAAAATCTACGTAAATGCAGCTGAGAACAGGTGGGTCTTCAGCCTGGATTTGAATAAACTAAGTGATTCAGCTGAGTGATGCAGACATCCTTAATTTTATCCACGTTCAGTTGATGGTGTGGTCTGCCGCATAACTTTATCCAAAGCAGACACTTTGCTTGTATCAGATGTGGCTTGGGAAAGGGCAAAAAATCCACCCCCTCGCCCAGCCTCTCAGGATATCTGGAGTCGGTGTTGCATGTACCCAGTGCACACCGTTTGATCATTTTAAACTAAAAAAAACACACAAAGACACATAAAAACGAACAAAAACGGACTAACTTCAATACACTTCAATGGACGTTCAAGCAGAGAATGTCTGAGTGTATTGGGTTAGCTGTGCTCCCTGTGATTGGCTCATCGCATTTGGAGGGGTGGTTAAGCTATAGAGCAATTTCAAGATTAAATGACCCCCCCCCCCCATAGTTAAGATGCAGGTAAACTTGACCTATTAAACTTAAAATGATGTTTTGAACCAGACTGTAAACATACTTATTCCTGCTGTAAACATACTTATTCCTGCTGTAAACATATTTATTTCTGCTGTAAACATGTTTATTCTGCTGTAAACATATTTATTTCTGCTGTAAACATGTTTATTCTGCTGTAAACATGTTTATTCCTGCTGTGAACATGTTTATTCTGCTGTAAACATGTTTATTCTTGCTGTAAACATGTTTATTCTGCTGTAAACATGTTTATTACTGCTGTAAACATGTTTTTTCTGCTGTAAACAGGTTTATTACTGCTGTAAACATGTTTATTCTGCTGTAAACATGCTTATTCCTGCTGTAAACATGTTTATTCTGCTGTAAACATGCTTATTCCTGCTGTAAACATGTTTATTTCTGCTGTAAACATGTTTATTCTGCTGTAAACATGCTTATTCCTGCTGTAAACATGTTTATTTCTGCTGTAAACATGTTTATTTCTGCTGTGAAGGTGGTCTTTTTAACATGGCAGTCTATGGGATTTGCTCTGTTTTGGAGCCAGCCCCTAGTGGATGAATGGAGAATTTTTCTACATTTTTTAAGCACTTTTCCATCAGTGGATCAGTTTTGTGTAGCTTGGGTCGGTAAAAAAAAATAAAGAATTTATTTGCACGTAACAGGTGGAAAATAAGACGGTGATGCACTGACTACGGGAGCTTTGCATTCCAGCACAGCACTGGGTTGCAGCCCACTGTTACATGGCTTACTCTGACGTCACTTCCATAGGATCGTTCGCCATTAATGTTTTGAAATGAGGCGTTTTTACGTCTCCGTCAGATAACACTGAATCAGACGGGGCAGTAAAAGGCTGCGGTTGTTTCTGCGGAGCAGGTTGTCACAGCCAGACTCATAAACACTGACCTTCAGTCCAGCAGAAGGCTGGCAGGGTGTGAGAGAGAGAGAGAGAGAGAGACAGAAAGAGACGGAGAGATTGTGGAATGTGGGAGATGAACCAGAGAGTGAATGGATCAAAGAAAAAGAGATGAAAAAAGTAGACGAGACAGAGAGAGAGAAAGAGAGAGAGAGCAGGCAACATAGGAGGAGGAGGAGGGGTGATTAGTGTGTGAGCCTGAGCTCTGATTGGTCTGACACTGCATGTGTGTGTTCGCCTGAATCAGAGTGTGTGTGTACCTTTAGGCCAGTGGGCGGGGGATTAAGCTCGCGTCACGTGGTCCCTTTAGCTTCTTTTCCACACAAATACACACACCCTCATTCGCAGAGGACACGCACTCACACGCGCATATCCTCTCACAAACACACTCGCAGCTGTCGGTGCTTCTCTCTCCGATGAGCGGCCGAGGCGGCGAGCCCGCAGGACTCCGCGGAGGATCGCATGCGCGTCGGCAGCATCTGGACGGAAAACCGTGACTGACAAAGTGGGGCGACTTGTTTTGTGCCCGGCTCTCACTTTCAGCCGTTTGTTTCCCGCTTTCGCTCGTGCCTCCGGGCGTCTCTGCCGGAATCTGAGTGCAGGATAACAGACATGAGTTTTGGCTGTGACGCCGACGACTGCTGCCTTTCCTCTCCCGTTCACTGACCAAGGAGGGAGCGCAAGGTTGGTTGGATGTGTTATAAATACATTATATCTGTTTAAGCTCATGGTTGGACGCAGTAACCCCCCCCCCCCCCCCCCCCCCCCCCCCCCCCTTTCCCCATTCATTTCCAGAAAGAACATGCCTTCTATCGCCGTGCTCCTGCATGAGCATGACTAAAAATTGCTGAACTATAGTTTTAAGGGAATTCCGTGCTACTACAGCTGAATGGGCACACACACACACACACACGGTGGACACACACTCCTGCTCTGTAGCAGCGCCGTTTATGCGAGCACCAGAGATTAGTCCCGGTTATTAACTCTAATTTGCAACACCGGTGTTTTTCCCTGAAAGAAGACACAAGCACCGCAGCTGCTAAAAGAATATTTTATAAGTAATTCATGTGCTAGAAGGAATGTTTAACATCTTAATACGTTTTTTTTCATGTTGCAACTTGCACAAAAAACAAAATGCTGCTCAGAAAGATTTTGCAAGAACCCCGCGAGGTTAGAATGAGACACGGGCTTTCATCCCGGCGCAGCGGTGGGCTCCCAAAGCGCTTTCCTCCGGCAGTAAAGCCGCCGTGGGATGGTGTAAGCTGCTGAGCGTTTGGCTCACACACTCTCCTTTAGTTTCACTGCTAAAACTGTCACGCCGACCCGTTCAGAGCGGGAGTGTTTGTGTGCATACATTCAGAAGGTTAACCCTCCAGTTTCTCGTGTCGCTTTGCCCGTGGCAGTGTGTGTGTGTGGATATAATTAGCATGCAGATTCTTTCCTGGTATTGTTGCTATTGGGGTTGTAACACAACCCAAAAGGTGGTTCGTCTATTTTTAGGGGTGGCAGAAACACAGGCTGGCTGCTTTGAAGATATGAGGTGTGTGTGAGCGCCGCGAGCGACGCTGCTTGATATCTTACTTAGCGCATTTGGACATGCGCGCTGTCCAAGTTTGGAGAGGTGTCCCGCACACAGGGCAGGAAAACAAAGGGAGAGGAAATGATGGACAGATGTGGATGGAAGAGTGATGGAGCAGAGAGAGAGAGAGAGGCAGCAGATACTGGATGTAGGTTTCCAGATTAGCCGGCTGTCATCAGATGAAGGTGGAGAGTTGTGTGTTGTCTGAGTCACCAGCTTTTATCTTGTGGCTCTCATGCTCTAAATGTCGCAGGAGCACTGAGGCATGATGGGAGAACACCCTGTCGCAGAGACACATTGACCCCGTTCACATGCGTGTTTTAATTCTGAATGAAGTATGGACTTGTACAGACTTCGAGGACGGAGGACGCAAGTTCACCCGTTGCACATTTGAACAGGAACATGAATACATCAAAGACATTGCTGAAGTTACGTCATGACAGTTATATATTAGAATAATAAGTATCAGAAGCCCTGCCGGAATGTGGCAGTTAGATCCAGTTATGTTCTGGGTGAATACTCGATTCTGATTGGCTGCAGGGTGTCCGTTAAAAAGTGTTATTATACATCTCTTAGGATGCTGTAGAATGCTCCATTGACTTCAATGAGTTTCCCAACGTTCCAGCGGTCATTATTTTTGTATAATGAACGCTTAAACAATATAATAACCATTGTCAAGGGCAACAGACCTTTTTTTTTCCTTTTTTAACCCGTAATCTTATGGTTAACCTAATATTCCTCCGCATCGCAGAAGTCCGGTCACTTAATGGCAACAAAAACAGCAAGAGAGCACTTAGCGACACCTGGTGACCAAAAATAGATGACTTCCCGTTTAATTTTTGGCGGGTCCAGGCCGAGTTTAAGGATTCACCCTCTCCAAAACAAAAAATGACAAAAAGAAGACAAATGGCTAGATGCGTACAGCTAACAGCAGAGGAGGAAATGTCCAGTTCAACATGCAGAAATAGCCGTGTTAGCCAAAGGTGTTCGCACAAATTCCAGCTGCCATGACTCAACTAACAAATGTTGCTAAGCAACAAGTGCCCTGACCTGGCCGCGACTGTTGGGAACTATTTTAATCTTAGTGGAAAACATCAGAAAGTTATTTGACCCTTGCAAAAATAGAAGACTTTAATTTATTTTTTGCAAATAGCCGTATTATAAGCGGGATAATGTCTGGAACCCCCTCGGGTGTGTATTTCCCGATAATTACTTGCAAACAAACAGTTCCAAACAAACAGCCCGATTGTTCTAAATCAATGTGCTGACTAAAACGCTAGTTGGTAACCATGGCAACAGAACTTACTATTTTAACAGTAAAAACAACTTTAACGTATAAATGATTGGCTTAACACTTATTTCTTTCGTAAATGACCATGGTATAAGCGGGATAATGCCCTCTGAAGTTGTCCATTATCAGAAATGAATGGACTATGCAGAGTCAACTGTCTCTTCGCGTTGGACGGTTCATGCCTCCATGCCGTCCATTAATTTCTGATAATGGACACCTCATCAGGCATTATCCTTCATTTAATCTGCACAATCGTCTGTTAGCTACCTATAGCTGTTCAGCCCTTGTTTGCGAAACTGCAAGTCACTTTTAATAACGGTTTAGACTTCATCAAACCACCACGAAGTTGAAGTAAAACAACTCTGTTGCTGAAGAGTTATGAAAACCATTGTTATGTAAAATGAGTATGGTCAGCACTTGTTGCTGTTACTTTTTAGGGCTGGGCGATATGGCCTAAAGATTAAATCTCTGATATTTTTCTTTTTAAAGAAAAATAATTTTCTCCCCATAAATATTAAGGAAAGCAGTAAAATGACGGACAACTTAAAACAAATTTTACTTTTATTCAAAAACAAGACAAATGTAGCGCCTATTATTGGGATGAATAATTAAATAAATGAACTCTCTCTTGGAATCAAAGTCACAGCTGTGTTTTAAGTCACAGTTTGTACTTTGGCTGAAACAATTAATTGAATTATTCGAATGAATCGATTTGAAAAAAATAATCGATTAAAATTTTAGTAATTGATCCTTCGTTTAACTTTTAAAGTCCAGTGCTTCATGCATTGCTGCCGGTCTGTATAAACTCTTTCCGGACACCTCATACCAGTAAATGGCAGTAATGCCATTTATTTATTGCGTGTCAACCTCAGTATTTGGTGCCAATTTGGACTCATTATTACTCCATTGCATCTTAGTCACATCTTTAAAGCATAAAAAAAGCTTATCTGATTAATTGATTAATTGATCGATTACAGGGGTAGATTAATTGACTATTAAGATAATCGCTAGCTGCAGCTCTAGTTTGTACCCTCACTGATTGCCATGTTGTCACTTGTCATACTGCAATGTGAAACTGACGCTTTCTGAAGCTTCGGGCTGCCAAAAATACGCCATTACACAAAAACTCGATTTAGTGTCCGTGTGACCCCACCCATAAACATTTACACAAACGCCTACTACGTCACATGTATGTGCAGAGATTGTCTATTAGTGACAGACATCGCACTCGTAACAGGTGGTGACGCCACCAGCTGCACTGGAGTTTTGCCGTCTCTTTTTACCTGCGGCATGGCGTGATGACGACGTTTCGTCCTCAAAACGTTTCAGAAAACAACCATGAGACCGCCTAGAGTTGTCAGACCCCTGCTGCCAGAATCCAGATCGTTCAAGTTGGTTTGAGGAAACCCATGAGACCGTGCCCTCAAAGGAGGTTGATCTGATGTCAGCATCTGACAAACCAATGAGAGATCAGCTGTGTACATGCACAGCAACACGAGGACTATCGATGTAGTTCTGAGCGGGACAATGCTCTGATTAATGTCTACATGAGTTGAATATTGGATATTCCGTTCATACTCCTGGTAACATTACGGAGCAGAGCTTGATTATGTAACCCTGCCCACATCACCTCCCCCTTCTTTCCATGCAATAACAAGATCTGGATTTTCTTATCCATATCTGTCAGAGCGAAAATAAAGATCTTGTGGCAGAAACAAGCATCCCCAATCCATAAAAGCAAGCCCAATAACAGGGACTGGGTCCTTTAAAGAGCCCAGAGCTGCTAATGATAAGCTGGTCAGAGAAGAGAGAAGACAAAAATGTGGTGAAGCAGCAGGTGTTTCTAGGAAAACTACAGGACGTCTCAACTGTGGAGTTACGTGTGGATACAGAATGTGAGTAAGACCAGAAAACTCCATGTAACTCTATTGGTTACTGAAAATGGTGTTTATGTGGCGGGGTCGAGGTTAAACATGAGTTTTATATCAGAATATGACTTTAACTTTATATTTTGTCCAGTTTCTGGACTCTTCTCTCTCTTTCTCTCTCTTTCTCTTTCTTTCTAGTAAACAACAAATTTGTTTTACCCTGTCTGGATTGAGAAAATAAAAACAGTAGGGATGTTTGATATTGGCTTTTTATATATATATACATATATATATATATATATATATATGTATGTATATATTACTGATATCTAATATGCAGGTATTGTCCAAACACTAAATGTGCTTTATAAATAAACTTGAAATTGAACAACAGCAGCACCTTGTATCTTGTATTTAGCAGAGATGTTATATTATAGGGGTTTTTTTGTTTTGTTTTTTTTACCGATATCCAATATGCCAATACTGTCAGTCTAAATTTCCGCTATCAACCGATACCGGTCTATGCAGACAATCTCTCATATTTTTGGAGTAACAACTATATTCTGCTCAAAGAGCAAAGATCCCAAAATATCCTTAACTCAGTCAGAGTTGTTCATTTTGGACATCTGGCTGCCAGATATCAGATACTAGCAGGTATTAGCCGACATGTGGCTAATGCTAATGTTTCTGACAACTTGGTAACTTAACTAACAACTTAAAACCAGACATATTATAAGCTGATTCAAAGGAAGTCAGTCTGTAGCAGCAGCAGCTGCACCGTAGTCACATGACTCTGAAAGGAATGCTGGGAAATGAAGTTTTTCCTGGACAACAGGAACTTTTATAC
>JALJCO010008969.1:0-293311 GCA_023101725.1 Atherinomorus stipes
TGCTCGCACGCTAATAGCTGCACGTGCACGCGTTTCTAAGGCTCGTGCGCGCGTCTGGAGTCGTGCACGAGCCCCAGGAGCGTGCACAGACCATCTGCGCGCATGCACGCTGCAGCAGGAGCGTGCATGCTTGCACAGAGCCTGCAGGATTTTGGAGGGATTTTCATTGATTCCTCCACGTGCACGCGCCCAGGAGCTCGTGCACGCGTTCTGGGGCATCGCGCGCATGCCCTGTTGCACGTGCACGCCCCCTGGATGCGCGTGCACGCGTCTACGCTGAAGTGAAAAATCGAAAATTTTCTGGCGTGCTACGCACGCTAATAGCTGCACGTGCACGCGTTTCTAAGGCTCGTGCGCGCGTCTGGAGTCGTGCACGAGCCCCAGGAGCGTGCACAGACCATCTGCGCGCATGCACGCTGCAGCAGGAGCGTGCATGCTTGCACAGAGCCTGCAGGAATTTGGAGGGATTTTCATTGATTTTCCAGACGTGCACGCGCCCAGCAGCTCGTGCACGTGTTCTGGGGCATTGCGCGCATGCCCTGTTGCACGTGCACGCCCCCTGGATGCGCGTGCACGTGGCTACGCATAATTGAAAAATCAAAAATTTTCCAGTGTGCTAAGCACGCTAATAGCTGCACGTGCACGTGTTTCTAAGGCACGTGCGCGCGCCTGGAGTCGTGCACGGGCCCCAGGAGCATGCACAGACCATCTGCGCGCGTGCACGCTGCAGCAGAAGCGTGCATGCTAGCACTGGACCTGCAGGAATTTGGAGGGATTTTCATTGATTTCCTCCACGTGCACGCGCCCAGGAGCTCGTGCACGCGTTCTGGGGCTTCGCGCGCATGCCCTGTTGCACGTGCACGCCCCCTGGATGCGCATGCACGTGGCTACGCCAAAGTGAACAATAGCTGCACAAATAGCTGCACATGCAGGCGTTTCTAAGGCGCGCGCGCGCGTATGGAGGCGTGCACGAGGCCAAGGGGCTTGCAGAGACCGCCTGCGAGCATGCACGCTGCAGCAGGAGCGTGCACAAACGACCTGGGCATTTGCAGGCTGCAGCAGGTGTTGCTAAAGCAGACTGAGCAACATATGTGTTGCTCTCAGCTCATGAGCTCTAAAAACCTCCAGACCACCTATTTTTAAGTGTTTTTCTTTTTTAAAACAAGCACAAAAATCAGCCTTATGTAATTTGTCCCATAAAGTAAAGATTTATCTCAAATTTATGAATAAAAAATAAATATCAATAAATAATAGCATTTAGTTTTACACTTTTTCTGACATTTGAAATATATCAGTTATAATTTAAAGGTTTAGCTTTAATTTTACAGCCAATAATTATCCCTTAGTGAATATGAAATATGAAAATGATATGAACCTGCTTACAGGATATTTATAGGCAAATTAATGGTTTATTTTTCAATCATTGTAGCTTTTCAGTGGTTATTGACCTGTTATTTATTATCTATGAACAATCTATATACAAATAGCCTTCAATTATAGTTTTCCTGTGGACTAAAAACCGTTTTGCATCTGTTATTAAACCATTACGTCATCCTTCTCAGAAGCACTCCTCCCACATTCTCAGGAAAGCAATGTGATTGGTTGAAGCGTCAGCCTTGTCCAGGGGTCCGTGGAGACGGGGCCATTTTCCCTCAGTTGCCGTCAGAGAGAAGTCACGGTGAGTATTTATCCCAAATAATATTTGATATGTAGAAATGTAATTTGTTTTACTGAAAACATGAAAGAAGTGTTTAATGATTCAGTTACTGAGGGAAATAAACATTATTTTGTGTAATTTCTCTTGCTTTCAGCGGAAATTGTTGGTGCTTTAAAACGGCGCATAACTTTATGACCGCTGGGCAATGCACGGCGGAGAGGGTATGAGCGGCGGTTTCGCGCACGCATGCGCATCGGGTAACGCGCGCGCACGCACGCCATTAAAGGGAAAATGACAAGTTTTTTTGTGTATTGCACCCAGATGACAAGAAGTCAGTTATATCGGACATGTAATTCTGCCCGCTGTTGCTTTCCCCATCCTGCATGTGTTTTAAATCACTCTGGTTATGTTTTTCTTAAGCATTTACTCTTTTCTTGAGATATTTAGCTGGATTTTCTTTCTATTTTTCATCAAGGGGGGGGCATGAAATTATTCCAAGTTTTTTTTTGTATTCCATGCCAAGAAGTCAGTTATTACATGTAATATATGACAGGTTTCTGAAATTGTTCTGTGTTTACAGAGACAATGTAATCAAATTAATGTGCCACCAGTGATAAAATCTTGATTTTATGCACTGTCCTAGGAATAAATGATTTATATAAAATGAAAAAACGAATCTTTTTTTTATTTTTAGGAAGAAATGTGAAAGTTTTTATATGTTAATTAAACTGTTTCATTGTAATTGATGTTTTTCAGATGCCTCCGTGCCCAATGTGCTACCGTTCATTCGGTAATTTGAGCAAGCACTTACAAAATGTGCACTCTTGCGAGAACCTCGATGAAAGAAGAATTCTTCTAAATTACACTTCTGGAAGGGTAAATATAAGAATATATTAATAAAGGGTGAACATACACAGAGTGGATAGAAACAAGGGGGAAGGGGTTTGGGGGGGGGGATCACCGCCCCGCAAGAAAGCGGACAAGGATCCAAAAGAGCCAACAAAAACCCTCCCATAAGGTATCCATCTTGATGAGGATGAAGAGCCCGAGAGATAAGATCCCGAAGAAAACACAGAAAAACGTGCCAAAAAGAGGAGGGGAGAATAAAGAGGGGAAAATGAGAAAAAAAAAAGGGGAAAAGGAAGAAATATGGGAAGAAAAAATGAAGGGTAAAAATGAAAAGAAGAGCCGGGGGGCCCTGCTTCGCGGATAAAAGATGAAAAAAATATTATTAAAAAATAAATAATAAAAAAAAAAAAAAAAAAAAAAAAAAAAAAAAAAAAAAAAAAAAAAAAAGAAAAGAAAAAGAAAGAAAAGAAATGAATAAAAAAAAAAAAATATAAATAAAAAAAAAAGAAAGAAAAAAATATAAAAAAAAAAAAAAAAAAAAAAAAAAAAAAAAAAAAAAAGAAATAAAAAAAAAACAAAAAAAAAAAAAAATTAAAAAAAAAAAAAAAAAAAAAAAAAAAAAAAATAAAAAAAAAAAAAACAAAAAAGGAAAAAGAGGATAATAAAGAATTAAACCTAATAAAGAAGAAAATTAAATAAAAAACCAAACAAATAAATCAAAACTAATGAAAATAAATAAGAGTGATGATTAAAAACACATGATAACAAATAAATAATAATGAATAAAGTAAATAAAATACCAAATAATAAAGAATTAAACCTAATAAAGAAGAAAATTAAATAAAAAAAACCCAAATAAATCAAAACTAATGAAAATAAATAAGAGTGATGATTAAAAACACATGATAACAAATAAATAATAATGAATAAAGTAAATAAAATACCAAATAATAAAGAATTAAACCTAATAAAGAAGAAAATTAAATAAAAAAAACCCAAATAAATCAAAACTAATGAAAATAAATAAGAGTGATGATTAAAAACACATGATAACAAATAAATAATAATGAATAAAGTAAATAAAATACCAAACAATAAAGAATTAAACCTAATAAAGAAGAAAATTAAATAAAAAAAACCAAATAAATCAAAACTAATGAAAATAAATAAGAGTGATGATTAAAAAGACATGATAACAAATAAATAATAATCTGTAAATATGATGTAATAGATAATAGGAGGAAATATTATGTCTTGAGAATGCAGAGATGATTTGCTTCTTTAATGAATTGATCTTTTTCAGGAGGAGGCTCCAGAGGAACCTGCGAGTTCAAGCCGTCCCCTGCCGAGCTCAAGCCGTCCCCTGCCGGCTCAAGCCGTCCCCTGCCGAGCTCAAGCCGTCCCCCGCTGGATGTAGGAGTGACGGTCCATAGAGAGCCCGAAGAAGGAGGCGTGTCCAAGCCGGCGGGCATGACTACACCTCCCAGTCAGGAGGAAGAGCGTGCAGAGGCTTCATCCCCGCAGGCCAAGGGTGAGAAGAAGAAAAAGAAGAAGAAGAAGAAGAATGGAAAGCCCAGGGTCAAATCTCCTCCCACACGTCCAGTCACCTCCCCGAGAAAAGCTTTCGGTCCCTGGAGTGAGGGCCATGGGAGGGGAAATCGCATGAGACTGATTCAACTTACCCCTTGTATGGGTGAGTATTTGCCTGTATTCACTTTGTAGTGCTTTTGTGTACACATTGGTGCTAAAATTATTTTTTTCTTGTTCAGAGGAGTACTTGGAGGCATACAGGGCTTTCCATGCAGGTGTGAACCCCACCCCAAAGATGGTGATGAACTCCAGGTCCAAAGTCAGCAGAGTAAAAACCTTTTTACTTTACATGGGGCACGGAATAAACCGCATATCTGACTGGCTTTTCCTGGATGACCTGCCGAAGGTCAGGGGGTGAGTAATTCTGAACACACACACTCACACACACAATCAGTTTGTCTGTCTGTCTTTCTGTCCTCATTCTGCCTCTCTCTCTCTCTCTCTTTCTCTGACACACTATTATTATATTTGTCTAATTTTATATTTTGTCTCAACTGCCAGCTGGACACGCTCAGTCATTAAGGGCCATATGAAGGTCACCACCGCCAAATTCTACCTTCAGAACGTCCACAACTTCCTTCAATTTTTCATTCAAACACCGCCTCGGACATCGCGGCTGACCAAGGTGCAGTTGGTCAGCATCCATCGGGAGCTCAAAATGAGCATTAAAACGCTCAAAAAGGAGGTGGTAGTGCACCAAATGTCCGTGAAGCGTGCGAAAGCTGGGAAGCTGCCATCGAAAGAAGTCCTCCTCCGCTGCATCCAGCTGGCAGGAGCTGGCATCCCCAAGCTTCTGGGTAAGTTTCTGGTTTCCAGAATTATTCCAAGTCTTTATTCCTGCCTCAGGTCATCTGAGAGGCTTCTGAAAATATTCCAAGTCTTTATTCCTGCCTCAGGTCATCTGACATGCTTCTGAAATTATTCCAAGTCTTTATTCCTGCCCCAGGTCATATGACAGGTGTCACGCAAGGATGCTTGTGTTTCATTCAAAACTTTAATGCTTAATTCTGTGTTTTCCATCACTGTCACCAACAGAAAAGTTGGAGAAAAAATACACGACCGGGGACCGCTTCCTCTTCTACGGATACCTCGGCGCTTACTGGAGCTGTCACCACGGCCACCGTCCCGGCGTGTACGCCAACATGACAGACTCGGAGGTGATGCAGGCCCAGAAGACCAGAACAGGGCATGGAGTTCTAATCCACGTAAGGACCTTTGAGATACTTTGGCTGAGTGGTGTGAGGTGTCATGGACATGTAAATTTTATTATCAAACATTCTTTTTTGGTGTGTTTTCATACAGGTGAAAGAGCACAAGACAGCGCGTGTGTTTGGTGAGGCCCAGGTTTTCTGCACGAAGGACGAGTTTGGGTGGTTGGAGCGCTGGATGAGGATCAAAGAAAAGCTACCGGCAGAAGAGAAGAACGAGTTCTTCATGTTTTCTAGAGGCAAAGGTCCGTCCAAGAACCTAAACACACACCTGAGGTTGGCTTGGAAGCACATGGGGCTCAAGGGGGAAATCAGCTTCACCCTCATCAGGACGGCGCTGGCCACATATGTAAGTTAATGATGAAATCCCTCACGTCCTGCAGATGTGGGAATAGTACAGCCTGCAATAATTATTTGCTTTTTTCCCTCTGGTTTTTGTCTTACAGGCGAAACTGTCTGCAGATGCAGAGGCCCGGAAGAAGGTTTCGGACCTGATGTGTCACGAAACATCCACAGCGGACAAGTTCTACGCACGCAACCCCAACGTGGAGGAGTCCTTGGCCATCCGTGGCCTTGTTACTCAGATCCTCACTTCGCCAGAAAACCCTGCGGCGGCTGGACCGTCGCAGGCTGCCCAGCCAGGCACATCTGGGGTGGCTGGACCACCCCGGGGAAAGCCAGCGACAAGGAAGAGGCCGCAGAAGGAAAGAGACTGGGATGACAGCAGCAGCAGCAGCCCTGATGGCAAGGTGGTGTATCAGGAGTCGGCTGATTCGTCCAGCATCCCAGAAGAGGAAGAGGAAGAGGAGGAAGAGCAAGAGGTGGAAGAAGAGGAGAAGCATGAAGACCAGGAGAAGGGGGCTGACAGGGAGGAAGAAGGGGCTGAGAAGGAGATGGATGAAGAGGAGAAGGATAAAGGTGAAGGTGAGAAGGACGAGGGGGGAAAGGAGGAGGAGAAGGAGAAAGGGAAGGTGAGAGGAGGGGGGAGAAAGGAGGAAGAGCAGAAGGAGAAAGGTGAAGGTGAGAAGGACGAGGGGGGCGACAAGGAGGAAGAGCAGAAGGAGAAAGGTGAAGGTGAGGTGGGGGAAGAGGATGTGTCTCCATCCAAGCGGCCACGGGTGCTACGTTCGAGGGTGTGTCACGTCCGGATTAGCCCACTGCCAAAGAGTCCATATAGCAAAATGCCACAAAGGAGACTGATAAACCAAAAGGGGAAAGAGGCCATAGCAAAAAGAAAACTTAGATTCAAAAAGTAAATCATAAGGCATTTAATGGTGACATGGTGAAGGGTTAATTACATTTGGTTAATTTTGAAAGTTGTTGTGTGCCTGTAGTTAACCCTCTAGGCGCCAAAGTCGCAATATTGCGACAGGCGACTTTACTGACTATAACAGACCTTATCTTTAAATCTACAGCCTTGTACTGTTACTGCTTGGTTTTACTACATCGCCAAGACATACAGCCTTAGTTCTGACGCCATTTTTTAGTGTGTTTATATGGAAAAAATCAGAGAAATAAAGGTTTGAAACCCGACTCCCGCTCTATGTGCGCGAAGCCGCAGGAGCGCGGGAGAGAGAAAGAAAAGGCGGAAGCAGCATCGTGTTGGAAACAGTGAGAGACAGATCACGACTTTTAGAATAAAAAACTAAACTTCCAGAGGCCTTTACAGTGCAGACGAGGTGCTGCACTGATCTCTGCTGATCAGGATTAGAAGGAGACGATCAGGCCTCGTCACAGACGAGTGACTGACGTCGCAGCGCGCGCTGCCGCACTCGCGCAGCACAAACTGTCAGAAACACCCCGATGACGGTGAAAGTTTTCTCTGCCGCGGTGATGGGAGAAAGAAAGAGGGACGTGTGGGCAGAAGAGGGGATAATCAGAATAGGGGAGTTATTGATGATGACTGGGAATGTTTGAGAACTGAGGAAGTGATCCACGAATGGATCAAAGACACTGACGAGCCTGTGTGGGATATCGCGGACACGAGGATCTCACAGATGCTCGTGCATGTGATTTTCTGTCTCTGTTTTCGGATGAGGATTTCTGGAACCTCATCACAAATGACACATATGCTCACCAGCACCTACACACACACTAACTCCAGCCAAACCCCAGATTTCATGGCTGGTATGATGGTATGAGGAGTCAGCTAGGTTATGACAAATTATAAATCTATAATAACAAAAAAGGGGAGAAAAAAGCATAAAAACATAATTTTACCTGTTGATATATAAATTATATTAGAAAATGTACTCCTGTCAGATTTCTGTTCATTTATTCTGAGGATGAGACGATGAAAAGGGATCAGTGAAAAAATGAAAAAAAAATCTACTGTGTGCAAATATGTTCAGAATTCTGTATTACTGAGTTTTACCTGCTGATATACAAATTATATTAGCAAAGTTACTCCAATCAAACTCATGTTTCTTTATTTAGAGCATGAGATGACAGTATAATTTTTTTTCCTTTGTATAAATATGTTCAAAAATCTGTTTTTTTACTGAAAGTTACACAATCCAATATGGCCGCTACCTGATGACATCACAATATGCAAATTAGATGTGTAAATTTACTCCCATCATAAACTTTAGGTCATGATGAATATTTCTCTCATTTACATCATGGATCTATCTCTCACCACCTCCAAGCTACAGCATTTTGAAATCTTTAAGTCCAAATGGAATATTTTCCTAAATAAACTCTGGCGCCTAGAGGGTTAAGTATTTATTAGTAGTTTGTTGTGTGATCTTATAAATAGCAGTAATGTTTTTAGTAGTGTGTTGTTTTTAGTCATTTTGTAAGCATGTGGTGATTATCTTTTTTTTTTCTTTGTGTTTTTCATGGTTATTTTTGATATAGAGAACACTGTACAGCTTTATTTTTGTCAAGTATTTTTTGGATTTTTTTTTTACAGTTATTTTGTAATTATTGAAGAATCTATAGCTTTATTTTTGTCAAGTATTTTTTGGATTTGTTTTACAGTTATTTTGTATATATTGAAAATACTTTATAGCTTTATTTTTCACCAGTATTTTGAGCACTGTACATATTTTTTTCTTAGTATTTAATTAAGTTATTTGACTTTTTGTTCATTTTTTCTCAAAAATAATTTTTTAAAATTTAGTCTTTGTACTCTGATGTTTTAAAATGCCTTGAACATTCAGATTGTTGACTGCAGCTGTGCATTACCAGGCACTTTGAGGGACACAAGTCCACTTTCAATGTAGGTGGATCAGGAGGGCTTATTGACAGAGGCTGAGCCTGAAATCATTGCTGTCTGCTTCCTTCGAATGGGCAAGCAGGCCACTTTAATTTCAGCCACCTAAGATTGGCACTGAGCACTGTCAAAAGTCCCTCCCTGAACCCCTGTGTTTGGTGAGGACAAGTGGAGAGTTTGTGGACTTAAAGGGGCCCCCACAGGGAACAACAGGTTCAAATTTCAGCCCTCTAGGTCATTCCCTTGAGTTGTGGCAACCAAGATAGACATGTGTGGACTTTGTCATTTTTGTTCCAGAATTTCAGACCCCTGGTCAACCCTTACCCAGGGGGTGGTGACATGTCTGGGTAAACCTAGTGATATTTCCCCTCACTCCTCCAGGCCACTTATCTAACTATTCCTGGGGGTGAGGGAGGGTTTATGGACAGGTTTGTGGACTTTGTCAGTGTGATGTCTGACCCTTGGTCATCCTTTTCCAACGTTGAGGACACATTCTGGGCACTTTCCTCTGGTGTTTTCCACCAAATTCCTGGATGTCAGGGGAGGACTAGTGGACAGTCTGGGGGGACCAATTTCCATGTCCCTGCTCATCAATTAACAAGTGGTTGGGGGATGTCCTGGGTGGTATTCTGACAACTCTGCTGGACTGATTCCCGAAGGTGAGAGGTGTATTACTGGAAGCTTTTGGGGACTTTATCACCATACACTCTCCTACCTCCAGGGACATGTAAGAGGGGGCTCAAACACTAACTTTGTCAAATATGGTCCAATCAGTCTGAAATTAACAGGGGAGGGCCCAACATGTCGAATCTGATAATGTGCACTTACTTTGGAGTTGATAGGAGGAACTTTGGTCCAAAATGTTGGAATATTGCAAAGAACCAGACAGTTCTGTGGTCCTGTGGTGGAGGAGATGGTGCCCTGTAAATTTCAGCTTTCTAGCTGCTTATTTGACCGAGATATGGCTAGGCAAAGGTGGAAAAAATCATTTTTCATCAAACGGCCATAACTTGGTCAGGTTTAGAGTTAGAAGGCTGAAATACGCACAGTTGGCCCAGAAGGGAGGGTGGGCCTTGCAGTAAAAATTTGACCTGATTTCGAGTTAATTTGACAAAGTTATGTATGACCGACTCTACAAAATTTTGTCATTTTGAAACAGACATAACTTGGTGAGATTAAGACTTAGAAGGCTGAAAGTCGCACATCTTGTCCGGATGGGTGCCGGAATTAATGCCACTGAATGTCAGGCTTCTAGCTCAAAGTATGACCAAGTTATGGCCTGTGACATTATCTCTCCCGGAGTCCCCATTATGCGGGACCTGAAGTGTCATTTTTGCAATAACTTTGTCTTATTAACTCCTAGAAGGCTGAAATTTGGTGGCCATGCTCCGTACACCGTTCTTTGCTAGATGTATCAGTTTCAGCCTTCTGAGTCTTAATTTGACTGACTTATGGTTGCCCAAACATGTCAAAATGTCATGTATATGGTCATGCATAACTACGTCAAATTAACTCCAAATCAGCTGAAATTCATACAGCATGGCCCATGGGCCAACAAATGCTGTGAGTTTGAGCCTCCTATCTCAATTTGACCAAGTTATGGTTGCCCAAATGACATCAAATTTTGTACTTTTGGCTTGCCGTATCTCAGTCAACTTGAGTTGAAATGGACTGAAATTGATTCCACATGGCCCATGTGTGAAGAAGAATAAACAGTGCGAGTCTTAACCTTGTAGGTCTTAATAAGACAAAGTTAAGCAAAAAAATGACACTTCTGGTCCCGCATAATGGGGACTCCGGGAGACCTACTGTCCAAGGCCATAACTCGGTCAGATTAAGTCCAAAGAGGCTGAAATTTGGTGGCCTTGGTCCTGGGGCCCATCCGGACCAGATGTGTGAGTGTCAGACCTCTATCTCTGAATTTGACAAAAACGTGTCGTGACGAACAACCCCATATTCGACAGGCCATATTTGAGTCAAATTCAGAGTTAGAGGTCTGAAATATGCACATTTGGTCCGGAGGGTCACAGGGATTCATGCCACCAAATGTCAGGCTTCTAGCACTTAAAATGGCCGAGTTATGGCCTGTGACAGTAGGTCTCCCGGAATCCCCATTATGCATTCCCAGAAGTGTCATTTTTGCTATAACTTTGTCTTATTAACTCCTAGAAGGCTGAGACTCGCACCATGTATCCCTCCTCACCCACGGGCCATGTGGTATCAATTTCAGTCCATTTCGACTTAACTGGACCGAGGTATGGCCAGCCAAAAGTACAGAATTTGATGTCATTTGGACAACCATAACTCGGTCAAATTAAGAGTTAGAAGGCTGAAACTCATACATCTAGCCCGGAACTATCCAGGGAGCATGGCCGCCAAATTTCAGCCTTCTAGGAGTTATTAAGACAACGTAATAGCAAAAATGACACTTCTGAGAAGGCATAATGGGGATTCCGGGAGACCTACTGTCAGCGGCTATAACTTGGACATATTAAGAGCTAGAGGGCTGAAATTCGGGGGCGTGACTACCTGGGCGCCTCCGGACCAGATGTATAAGTGTCAGCCTTCTAAGACTTAATTTGACCAAAATGTGTCGTGACGAAAACCCCCAGATTCAACAGTCCATATTTCAGTCAAAATTACAGCTGGAAGGCTGAAACTCACACATCAGGTTCAGACTGGCCCAGGGAGTCACGCCACCAAATTTAGGCTTCTAGCCCTTAAAATGACCGAGTTATGGCCTGTGAAAGTAGGTCTCCCAGAATCCCCATTATGCCTTCTCAGAAGTGTCATTTTTGCTATAACTTGGTCTTATTAACTCCTAGAAGGCTGAAACTCGCAGAGCTGGTCCAAGAGGGCACGTGGGCCATGTGCTGTCAGTTCGAGCCCATTTGGAGTTAGTTGGACCAAGTTATGGACAGCCAAACCTACCAAATTTTGCCTTCTTTGAACAGGCGTGTAAGAGTGAAATTAAGTCCAATTGGGCTGAAAATTGAAATCTGGGCTCCTGAGGGTGTCCAGATGCTGCCCTGTGAGTTTGGTGAGGATTGGAGGAGGTCGAATTTTTTCGACCTTTTTGGACATCAGGGTTACATCATGTTACAGTTTCAACCCAAACAAATGATGCAAATATTGCAGTGTTGTAAAGCTTGAATTTACATACATACATACATACATACAATTTTGTTATTGTGCTGGTTGAGTATCTGAACTATTTCACCAGGTACAGAGTAATCACAGGCTGCAGCTGTTTCACTGTTTAATTTATAATTCACTCATTCTAAAACAGCTTGATTTGTCTAAAATGAACATAGATCTAGTCATGAATGCATTCATGTTCTCAAACTAGGCTTTACTTTACTCCTTTTTACTCCTTATCAATACCTGGCTTTACCTTTCCATTTGACAACAATTCCCCCTGCCCATAATGTATTTACTGTAAGCCCCATAAACAAATCATCTGTCATTGATCAATTAACAGCTGATGCACACTTCCAACTTTTTTTTAAACCATAGATCACATGTAAAACCAAATCAGCTGAAATATTAACGTTTTATATAAATCTGATTTTAACAACAGGCCTTATTGTATTTATCTACTGAGCTCTGGATACATAAGGCGGACAGGTAGACCGCAGTGACGTCTAACCACCGATGCAGTCAAGCCTGCCTGTGGTAGCACCCGCTAGCTAGAGAACGCCGGGACCGGCTGATTCCTGCAACCCGCTCGCCCTACGGAACCGAATCCCCGATCGAAACCAATCTATTAAACTGAAATTTGGAAAGCATGCAGGGCTAGTTTTTGGTTATATTTTTAATTTAAAATCTGATATCTCCTCTGACTCCTGATGCTAGATAGCTAGCTAGCCATCGACTTAATAGAAACCAGGGTCCATATTCACTAGAGCTTCGCGTAATCTTTATAAGTTTTGATTGACACGTGTTTATTTACTCCTAAAATATGCAAAGGATGAGTTAAAACGATGTTTAGTGAAGCAACTCACCTCAGTTTGGTGCGCCATGGCTGACAGACGTCCGAGAAAGACTCAGTGGCGTCGCTCCCCACTCTTCACTCTGATTGGTTGACCTATGATGCCCCAGCAGGTTCACTGTGATTGGTTGACACCCCCCCACCTCCCCCCTCCTGCTCTCACATCTTCAGACACAAGTTCGTTTTGGCACAAATATCTCGCAAGGAATGTGCCAAAAGTCAGAGCGCGGGGCGTACACGCTGTGTCTCTCGCGAGAGCGCATTTCTGTGCTTGCAACAGCAGATTCAAGAAGCTGTAATGGCTCAATTGAGGTTGTAATGCTTAATGCAGATTAACACATGCAAAAAATAAATGATTACAAATAAACTATCAGTGATAATTTGTCAGCTGTAATTTTGTTTGTGTAAAACTATGTGAACACACCAGTAAATAGTTTTCTGTGCATTCACATTTAAAGCAGATTTGTGTGAAAATTCTCTGCAGGTGAAGATTGGACTTACAAGTGTAATTTTCTTCTACAAGGTATTAGATGATATTTCTTTTTGTGCAACTTCAAATTCAGTTTGTGTGTGTGTGATTTTTCTTTACAGCAGAAAATTTTGGCATACAAATTCAGATTTTTGTGGTGCAAATTCTCACATTGCATTCTTCAAGTTTTCACATTAAATTCACAAGTTCATTCATTTTGGCACATATTTACCTTCATATATTTCCCTTTCAGAATGAAATCATTCTGATTGAGGATTTCAGGGCAGCTGTTTACATGGGAACTAATACACTCTGATCTGGCGTGTACATGCGCCAATATTCATTCAGAATAATCCTGCCTGCCATGCGCAGAATGATGTAAATCACGTTATTTATTAAAGACGGAGGTCTACAAACAGCTGATTGTCACAGTCGTTGTGGTTTCTGCAGGACATTTATGAAGCAGCAGCTGATCCTCATGCGCTCCTACTGGAAACAACCAAGAGGAAAAGCTGTAGAGACAGAGTTCGAGTTAAAAACAAACTTTCTCGCTGTCCAGGGAATTACGTTGTTCACAGCCATCTGTCAAAGTGAGGAAACGTCACTTGTTTCACGTTGATGTCTTGTCTAAGCATGCGTTGTAAGAACGCAACCTCACAACTTTCCGATTCAGCGTTTACATGATACCCCGTTTGGTTTGGGGAAAGGAATATTCTACCCCCGTGAAACCGAAAGAAAATTAATTCGGTTCGGCGCTTTCCATTCGGAAAGAGGCGTTTACATGGATCATTTTAATTCCGAAAGAGCTTTTAAACGGAAAGCAATCGGTCTATTTGGGTCCATGTAAACGCAGCTAGTGTTAGATGTTGTGTCACTATTTCTACCAGTCACTGGTGCCCTGCTCATCTTTCCACCACCGTAACTGTCTTCAGTTTCAGCTCCAGAATATGACAAAGGTTTCTGCCAGTCCTCATAACTGATATCTTCATCATCACTGACCTTGGTGTCAGATAATTCAGAAGTATATCCACCAGTATTTGGACTCGGGTTTTTGGCTCTTTCTTCTATTTCATATTTTCTCACATCTGATTCTGATTTAAATAGTTGAACAGAGCTGCTGGTTGGTGGATCTGCCTCTATGTTGTCTCCAGTTTGCCTCTGAAGTTGTGGGGGCTGATGTTTCTCCTCATCATTTTCATCCTTTACAGTAAATGTGGTGAGTTGGAACGAGGTGATTTCCTCCTCCCGTCCATCAGCCTGCTCCGTCTGTTGAATGGTCCAGTGTTGTTCTTCGTCTTTAACATGGAGGCATTCTGGATCCACTTGGTCAAGACTGGAGCTCCAGTCGTGTAGAGTCTCTTCTTTAATATCCCACAGATGACGGCCATCTGCGGGAAACACAGAAAATCATGTAACTACTGTGGTGTTGAATATTGTCAATGGCAAGACAGCATATCATTTAATTTTCATCAGCTCCATAGTTTATAGGGTCCAGAACAACAGATGATCAGCTGAGAAGATTTGTCTTTCAGTCTTTCACTATTAAACATAGACTGACTGTAATGGCTGCTCCTGCTAATTGTTTTGTAGACTGTTTGGATTCATCGTTTTATTGCATTTTTACTTATGAAACATATCATCATGTGAACATTAAATAATTTTGTTTTACTTTTCATGAAATATGGACATTGTGTATAAACATATTAAAAGAGGGAACCTAACACATGACAAGCAACTGGCATGTACAAGCCCAGAGTCTCTGGAGGGTTCAGAGGTCCACAGGGATTAAGGAGAACACACATAAGATATAAAACTGAAAACTAATTCAATCTTCATTCACTTTAAAATTAAGACATTAATAATAGAAATAAGAAAATAAAAGGATAAAAGGCTAATGGCCCTCCGAGGAATCAGTGTTGAGTAAAATAATGTAGAAACTAGTTTGTCTCAAATCACATTCTTGAGTCAAGTCATTTATATCTACTTGTTGAGGGGTGCACATATGGAGGCCACCATATTTGTTCCACCATTTTTACTACGGTGTCCCTGAATGGACAAAACAATGCGTGTGAAGTGAGAACCCACTAAACTTTAAAACTGTTGTACCAGCTTTGTTTAATGGGAGTTAAAGACTGTTTGGGATCAGTAATGCCTTGAAAGATATTAAAAATAGTTACTCATAGTACAGTCATAGCTACACCTGAGATCACTGGATCCACTCACAGATGAAAACATCTTATATGTCTTGGAGGATTTTGGCCACTAACGGCCACCGTACATTTACAACAGTGCTTGGAATATGCAGTCATTTGAAAGAAAATATATTTTCTCTCAAATACCCATCTTTATCACTAGATGTCAGTAGTTCTTACACACTGTACCTTTAAATATCATTTTAAGTCTAAAACATTTACTTTTGTCTTTGGACAGAGCTGCTCAAAGTTTAGCAGCAGTAAACCTTCAGCTACACCTAATTCTTCCATCTACTTTTGCTTCTAAATAGCTGTTAAGCTTTAGCTATTGTTTAATTGACCAACATAACTGTCTCCAACTTTTCCAGCCCCATCTGCACTTTTACCATAGAAAGACAAGCTTCTGTAAGATCAGCATCACCACCAACAATGATCAGACCTGTGTGTATGCTAGTTCTCTTTCTACCATGGGGCAGGTCCAGAAAGTGGATTCTGTTGAAACTCTGAGAATGTTATGTTCACCCTCAAGCAAATCAGTCTCTGAGTCTGTTGCCATGGTAACTGCAGGTAACTGCTTGATGAAAAGTTTAGTAAATGAAACCTGGAGGATTTACTCTTTCCACCTGAAGCATGTTGTCAGACATGGATTATCTGTACCAAGACAATCCCATAGATTTAGAAGCAAAATTAATACACATTCCTTACAATGGTAGAGGATTTTCTTAACTTTAAATAGATTTCTCATTTTTATTTCATCTCATCAAATGTTAACGTTTCATAGTCACTCAATTTCTTTCTTTAGTCATATCCATCATCACAATTTGGACATGTGCAACATTACAATTGATTTGGCTGCATGTGAGTCCAGAAGTGTTGCTAGGCAACACCAAATGGGTCCAAAATTCTATAATGACATCATATGGGCGGAGCCTTTGTCTGCTCTTATGTAACACAGGCCTTCTGTCTCCATGACAACATTTCAACTATAAAGCCAGAAGATTCTTTCATATCTCAGAGCAAAGGTATTTATCTCAGTGTTGAGTTCCCATCCGTACAGAGCGCATCACAAACAGTCGATTATCACACATTGGAGAATTACTGTAGAAATACATTTTTCACAATGGCAACTGGATATCAGACTTACAAGACTAAGAAAGGCAAATATTCATCTTTCCTGCCTGAATTTGATGAACCGATAGACCAGTTCCATGACGGATTTCTGGACTCCATTCCACCAGAGTTCCAGGAATACGAAGAATATTTCTATGACCATCCATCCTGCGATGAAAGTGATCTTGAGAGCCAGATCACGGAGGTGTATCAGAACCATAACGAGGTAAGTTCACCTTTTAGAAAGTCTGGATGGACCGTAGGTTTCCAACCTGAAGACACCTTGGATTTCCCTGAAGACATGGCTGAAATCCACACAACAGAACATGTAGCATATCTGTCTGATTCTGACAGTGACACACTGGCTGAAAATCCACCAGTAAAGCCACTATTTCAGAGAGGATTTTCTCTGAAAAACCAGGAGCTTCCAAGTTTCCAGCCTAGCTGGAGGATTCAACGTGAACCTGCGGTCAAAACGGAACAAGAAAAGGTCGAAGAGAATCGGCCATTGCCGTGCCAGGACAAAGATGACTGCATCTCTAGCACCACAGTTAGTGATCTTCCAACGCTGGAGAAGACAACAAGAGAAGCAGTCGAGCCTCAAATCAAGAAACGCCGTCGTAGAAAAACCAAGAAACTTTCAGGTATGGAGTCTAACGTCAATGTCCATGAATCTATGGACAAGAAAGAACCAGAGAATCCAGAGGCCTCAAACCAACCAGCTCCAAACAAAGAAACACCTGTTGAACCTGTGGTTCCTGCCACAGCAACAGATTCAGAGCCTTCAGAGGCCTCCAAGAGCCCTGACAAAGCATCACAAGTGGATTCATCTGAAAATGCTGCAGAAATGTCTGCAGAAACCCAGGAAATACAGGCTGAAACATCCCCGTCTCAGCCTGATCCTGGATGCCACATGCCGGCTGAAATTCCAGCAGAATCTGTGATTCCAGACACTGAGAAAGAACCAGAGAATCCAGAGACCTCCAACAGTCCTGAAGACACACCAGAAGTGGACTTTTGTGAAAATGCTGAACAAATTTCCTCTGAAAACCAGAATGCAAAGGCTGCAGCAGCCCCTCCAGCCACCGCGCTGCCTCCATTGTCTCCACTGAGGCAACCTCAGACCCCAGCCCCAGTGAAGCCAGCACAGCCGACAGAGACCCCCAACAAGCCAGCATCAGAGTCCAACATTTCAGTTGGTCTCCCTGCACTGGTGGTCCCAACCACAGCAGAAAGACCTGTACCTGGACATATCCCTTATTCCCTTATTTCCCCATTTGAACAGTCTGTTGCAGATGCATATCTGCAGCAGATTGCAGAGGTTTCATCTGGAAACCAGAATCCAGAGGGTGCAGCAGCTCGTCCAGCTATCGAGCTGCCTCCATTGCCTCCACTGAGGCAACCTCGGACCCCAGTCCCAGTCAAACACCCACAAGGGACAAAGACCCCCAACAAGCAACCATCAGAGTCCAACGTTCCAGTTGGTCTCCCTGCACCAGTGGTCCAAACCAGAGCAGCAAAACTCCAGCCTGGACGGATCCCTTACCACCTGCAGTCCCCATTTGAACAGTCTGCAGGTCCACATCCAGGTCTGGAGCCTCTGCCCTCCAACTCAGCTGCAGAGGAGTCTGCTGAACCAACCCGGATCAACCCCACCCAGGGTCTACTGATGATCCCGGAGCAGCAGTTCCATCAAACCTTGTATGGGAAGGACATAAAGATTTCATCCCTTCAGCAGCAGAATCAGCAGCTGCTGGATGAGGTGAAGAAGATGAAAGACCAGATTTATCTAAACACCGTCAAGCAATCAGTGGCTTCCCAGAAGAAGACAAACCTGAACAAAGACATCTTAGAAGAGAAGATGAAACGAGACACAGCTGAGACTTCCTTGGCTCGGCTACAGGAAGAATCAGCCCAAGTCCAGACCCAGCTGACTCAAGCTCGAGCTCAGCTTCAAGACCTACAAAGAGATGCTGAGAAAAAACCTGCTCCTATAACGGAGGCAGAGAAGCTCAGAGAGGAGATGAGACGACATCAATCTGCAGCTGAGAGGGAGACGGCCGTTCTGTATACAGAAATAACTAAACAGAATCAGCAGCATGCAGACATCTCCAGTAGACTCAGCGAACTGGAAGCAGCTCTCAGAGCAGAGAGAACCAGGACAACCACAGCTGAGACCTGCCTGGCCCGGCAAGAAGAGGAAACAGCAGAACTGAAAGCTGCACTGGAGAGAGTCCAGCAGGACTTTGAAGACCAACAGAGCCAGTGGCAGCAGGAAGAAGATCGTCTCCTTACCGAGCAGACAGAAGCTGAAGATAACATGAGAACAGCTGTGATGGAGAAACAAAGATATATGGAGAACCAGAGGAGCCAGTGGGAGAACGAGAAGTCCTCCCTTCTGGAAATGATAGCCACCCTGACAGACAGCTCTGAAGCCATTTCCGAGCTCCCGGTGGAACCCGAGGTTCCTGCCACAACTACAGACATAAAGACCTCAGAGACTTCCATCAGTCCTGAACATGCATCACAAGTGGATTCATTTGAAAATGCTGCAGGAATGTCTGCAGAAACACAGGAAACACAGACTGAAACATCCCCGTCTCAGCTTGATCCTGGATGCCACATGCCGGCTCAAATTCCAGCAGAGCGTCAAATCAAGAAAGGTCGTCGTAAGAAAGCCAAGAAGTTTTTGTGTATGGAAAATAGTGTCAATGCCCATGAATCTATGGACAAGAAAGAACCAGAGAGTCCAGAAACCTTAAACCAACCAGCCCCAAACACAGAAACACCATTACAGCTCCCTGTTGAACCTGTGGTTCCTGCCACAGCAACAGATTCAGAGCCTTCAGAGACCTCCAACAGTCCTGAAGACACACCAGAAGTGGATTCATCTGAAAATGCTGCAGAAATGTCTGCAGAAACCCAGGAAACACAGGCTGAAACATCCCCGTTTCAGCCTGGTCCTGGATGCCACATGCCAGCTGAAATTCCAGCTGACCCTAAAAACAAGAAACGCCGTCATAGGAAAGCTAAGAAGCTTCCATGTATGGAGAATAGCATCAATGCCCATGAATCTATGGGCAAGAAAGAACCAGAGAGTCCAGAAACGTCAAACCAACCAATCACAAACACAGAAACACCTGTTGAACCTGGGGTTCCTGCCACAGCAACAGATTCAGAGCCTTCAGAGACCTCCAACAGTCCTGAAGTAACTGTAACTGAAGTGAATTCATCTGAAAATGCTGCAGGAATGTCTGCAGAAACCCAGGAAACACAGGCTGAAATATCCCCATCTCAGCCTGAGCCTGGATGCCACATGACGGCTGAAATTCCAGCAGAGCCTCAAATCAAGAAACGCCGTCGTAGAAAAGTCAAGAAACTTCCATGTATGGAGAATAGTGTCAATGTCCATGAATCTATGGACAAGAAAGATCCAGAGGGTCCAGAGACCTCAAACCAACCAACCACAAGCAAGGAAACACCTGCTGAACCCGTGGTTCCTGCCACAGCAACAGATTCAGAACCTTCAGACACCTCCAAAAGTTCTGAAGACAAACCAGAAGTGGACTTTTGTGAAAACACTGAAAAGATTTTGTCAGAAAACCAGAAATCAGAGGTTGCAGCAGCCCCTCCAGCTATCACACTGCCTCCACTGAAGCAACCTCAGAACCCATCCCCAGTGAAACCAGTACCGCTGACAGATATCCCCAAACAGTCACCATCAGAGTCCAACATTGCAGTTGGCCTCCCTGCATCGGTGGACCCAACCATGGCAGAGAGACTCCAGCCCGGACTGCTCCCTCACCCCCCATATGTCCCACCTGAACTGTCAGCTGCAAATCCACATCCAGGTCTGGAACCTTTGCTCTCTGCTGAACAAACCAGGATCAACTCCACCCAGAGTTTAGTGGTGAACCTGAAGCAGCAGCTCCATCAGACCTTAGCTAAGACCCAACAGCTTTGGTCAGTCCAGCAGCAGAATCAGCAGCTGCTGGATGAGGTGAAGGATCTGTCAGACCGGATTCATCTGAAAATCATCAAGCGGTCAGTGGCTTCCCAGAAGGAGAAAAGCCTGAGCAAAGATACCTTAGAAGAGAAGCTAAAACCAGACACAGCTGAGACTTCCTTATCTCCGCTACAGGAAGAATCAGCCCAAGTCCAGACCAAGCTGGCTCAAGCTGAGATAGAGACACCCAGATACCCGTAGAACCAGAGGAGCCAGTGGGAAAACGAGAAGTCCTCCCTTCTGGAAATGATAGCCACCCTGACAGAGGAGATCACCAAAGACGAAGATGAAGAACAAGAGTTTGCAGACAGTCTGGTAGCCAGGATAGAAATCCTGGAGAAAAATCAAACAAGAGATCTTCCAGAGGGGAAATCCACCAGGTCCCCAAAAGATCACCTCGACACAAGTTCTGAGAACTGAAACTCAGTGTGACAGTTTCTCATTCTAACACCCCCCCACTCCCCTCCTCCTTATCTTTATCCTTCATCTTTGGCCCCCCTTTTTATTTAAGTGTGCACTTTGGTACTATTTGGTTGCAAAATATATTACATAGTCATCTAATTAGACCTCTAAAGATACAAGCAGCTCATTTATTTATAAAACTTATACTTTTCTCATATTTGACAATAACTACACTTTCAGATAACAGTTCTTTAATGCACCTTTAGGAGTGCAAAGGGTTGTTTTTACGGTGAAACCATCAAAGGTACTGATGCTGTTCCCTCAGCAGTGAAGTTTCTACCTTATAGAGACCAGGACTGACCTTTGGGAGCTGTCTGGACTATAGAGACCAGGACAGGACCTGTGGGAGCTGTTCGGTCTTTATAAGGTAAAAACTGCACTGCTGAGGGTATGACAGCTGCACCCTTATGGGTATTACCCCAGTATTGACCCTTTGTAGCCGTTTGGGTTCTTTATTCTCTAAGTGTAGTTATTGTCAAACATGGTGAAATGTGAGTCTGGCCCCTCATGTCAGACTGATCCACTGAAATGATCCATTTGGAAGAGTTTTATATGTAAATGAATAACTTATTAACATACATATAGTATTTTTCTATTACTCAATTTTACAGTATAATTATTCATTTACGCCCCAAATCAAGCTATTTTCAACCAAAACTCAGCCTTTAAAGTTCAGCCGGCCTTTTCCCTTTACTCGCCTCTTTCTTCTTTCCCTTTCTATTCTTTCCCCACTCTATTATTATTATTGTTGTTTGACAATAACTACCCTATCAGATAACATAGTTCTTTAATGTACCTTTAGGAGTGCAAAGGTTTGTTTTACGGTAGAACCCTCAAAGGTACTGCTGTTGTACTCTCAGCAGTGAAGTTTCTACCTTATAGAGACCAGGACAGGACCTGTGGGAGCTGTCCGTTCTTTATAAGCTATAAACTGCACTGCTGAGGGTATAACAGCTGTGCCTTATGGGTACCACCCCAGTATTGACCCTTTGTAGCCGTTTAGGTTCTTTATTCCCTAAGTGTAGTTATTGTCAAACATGGTGAAATGTGAGTCTGGCTCCTCATGTCAGACTGATCCACTGAAATGATCCATTTGGAAGAGTTTTATATGTAAATGAACAACTATTAACATAAATATAGTATTTTTCTATTACTCATTGATTATTCATTTACGCCCCAAATCGAAGTATTTTCAACCAAAAACTCAGCCTTTAACGTTCAGCTGGTCTTTTCCCTTACTCACCTCTCTTTCTTCTTTCCCTTTCTATTCTTTCCGCCCTCTATAATATTTTACTCTTGCGACACACTGGGGTTCACATTGTCCTGAATGTGGTACCTAAAATTTGACCCCCCTGCTCTGATTAGATTCAGCATTTCTGGCTGAAACAGATAAACTGGCAACAACTGAACACTATGTGGGTCTGAGGGAAGCTCACTGACTAAAAGAACCGAAGAACCAGATGGTCGAAGGTGAATGAACCCTGCCGCAGACCTGCAGTGCTGGAAAGTACAGGATTTTGTACAGCAAGTCCAAGCACCCTGTTCCTGACTGAGACACACATTTTGATATAATTTTGTGGGGGTTGAGCAGAAACTGTGGGCAGTAACGCGCCAAAATTTCAGGATGGAACCGGAAAAAGTTTCATATCGTGGATTTAACTCAGATACAAGGCCAATAATCAACCTCAACATTAATCAACATAAATCCAGATCTTTTAGCATCCAGTTCAGACTAAAAGGGATCTGAGTGACATTTCAAACAGATACCCTGTGCATTAAAATGTGACTCCAAATGGTCCTGACTAAGCATCCATCTGGGTTGATGGAAGTGACTCGATGATAATCAGTGAACAAGATAAAAGTTTCTTCTCAACTTGTTTGAACGTGACCAACAGATACTTCTAGACAAGGGGTCAGTCTGAGGTGACTTTTCCACACATAAAGAACATCACCAAAATAGGGTTTAATCACTTACAAAACATGGCCAG
Source organism: Atherinomorus stipes (assembly GCA_023101725.1). Lineage (NCBI taxonomy): Eukaryota > Metazoa > Chordata > Actinopteri > Atheriniformes > Atherinidae > Atherinomorus > Atherinomorus stipes. Next base: position 22,740 of record JALJCO010008969.1, read on the forward strand.
AATCCACCCCAGTCTCTCTCAGGCCAACCTCGGAGACGCTGAGGCATGCTGCTATTATGAGTTTTTTTGACTACTGTAATGCCCCGCTTTCTGGTCCCCATAAAGACTCAGGTTTACAAAATTCTTACAAAATTCAGCAGCACATGTCCTAACAAAGACCAGGAGATGGGTCCATTTTACAGCAATTTTAGGATCACTGCATTGGTTCCCTGTGTGTTTTGGATGCATTTTATGGTCTTAATGGTCCTGGGTGGCCGGGCTCTCCCTCAGAGATAGGGTGAGAAGCTTGTTCATCCGGGAAGGACTCAAAGTAGAGCTGCTGCTCCTCCACATCCAGATGAGCCAGATGAGGTGGCTCAGGCATCTGGTCAGGATCTGGTGAGGTGTTCCAGGCACGTCCCACTGGGACGAGACCCTGGGGAAGACCCAGGACACACTGGAGGGACTACGTCTCCTGGCTGGCCCGGGATCCCCCCAGATGAGCTGGTGGATGTGGCCGGGGAGAGGGAAGTCTGGGCTTCCCTGCTTAGGCAGCTGCCCCGCAACCCGATCCCGGATAAGCGGGAGAAGACGGTACGGTAGCCTTTTAATTGTCTTTTTATTACCATTTGGACATTTTATACTGCTGCCTTTAGACTTGCATTGCGGAATATTTGCAGGAAAGTCCATCCGCTCTTCAACCAGAAATGTCTTTTCAAGCATGTTGCTTCCTCACGGACTTATTCCCGTCCACAGTCAGATATCAGGAAAAGTTGCAGAGGTTGACTGAATGTCGTACCTACAGCGACAGCCATCCTTTCATCCCTGTCCAGAACATTTTTTTGTGCCTTCAGCCATTAGATGTGCAGCAACATGGTCTTACGACATGGAGGCTAGCCGGTACACATCTGCTACATCTCTGAGGTAAAAGCACAATGTTTGTCTAAATTCAAACGGTGTAAAAGACAAAGTCTGCACTATTACCGCTTTCCAGACCAAGTCTGAAATGGGCTCTAGTGTTTTGCACAACGGTCTTGCTTTTAATTGTTCCTGGGTCATTGGGTCCCTCCAGTGTTTCCTCTGTGGGGGCCGTCTGTACAGTATCTGAGTGGTGATTGGCTGGCTGGCTGGCTGGGTGCAGTAATGCTGGTTCCTTTGTGGAGGTTGGTGCTCCAGCCATACCTCCCCTGGGTGCCTCAGGCCTGTGCCCCTGTGGTTGCTGCCAGTATGCGGCCCCGGTGCAGACGACTTCTCTAATGAGTGTCCTCACCTTGTCCATCAGCACTCAGCCTCATGAGCGCTGATCTGAGTTGGGAGATTGGGGTTGTAAATGTCAGTGTGTGTAAATGGTAAATGGACTGTACTTATACAGCACTTTTCCAGTCATACTGACTGGACCACTCAAAGTGCTTTGTACTAAATGTCACATTCACCCATACACACATATATTCACACCCCAATAGGCACACTGGGAGGCAACATGGGGTTCAGTGTCTTGCCCAAGGACACTTCGGCAGGTAGTCTGAGGAAGCCATCCCCCAACCTTCCAGTGGAAAGATGACTGCTCTTTCATCTGAGCTACAGCCGCCCTGTGTGTGTCTAGGCTGGAGGGTTGGCTGGCAGGATTGATTTAGTCATTTTGTTAGTAAAATAGATCGATACTGCATTTTAAAACATCAATATGATACTAGCATATGGAAATATTGCGATATTTCAGTGTATCGATATCCCCCCCCCCTAATATATATATACACATGTATATATAATATATATATATATACATATATATACTAGTATATATATATATATATACATGTGTATATATATATATATACACACACACACACACACATATATATATATATATATATATATATATATATATATATATATATATATATATATATATATACACACACGCGCACACACACCCTTTCTCGATTTCTCATACCCATGGTGCTGGCAGTGATATTACCTGTATGAATTTAAGAATATGTGTGCTACGCTGTGGGTGGTATGATATAAACAAACTTCAGGAGTGAGGAGAGCCACCTGGCCACGTGGTGCAAGGACAACCATCACCATCTGAACGTGGAGAGGACGAAGGAGATTGTGTTAGACTTCAGGAGAGAGCCTGTCCAGCATGCTCCACTGATCAACAGTGCTGAGGTGGAGCGGGTGAGCAGCACCAAGTTCCTGGGTGTCCACATCTCCCAAGACCTGTCCTGGGACACCAACACCACAGCCCTGGCCATGAAAGCCCAACAGCGACTCTACTTCTTGTGGAAAATGAGAAGAGCAAGAGCCCCGTCCCCCATCATGCACTCCTTCTACAGGGGCACCATGGAGAGCATCCTGACCAGCAGCATCACCGTGTGGTACAGAGCCTACCGCAAGACCCTGCTGCGCACTGTGAAAGGAGCTGGGAAGCTCGTCTCTGACCCCCTCCCTCTCTATTGGACATTTACCACTCCTGCCTCCCCTGCAGAGCCACCAGGATCGCAGGTGACCCCGCCCACCGTGTCTTCACCCTGCTGACGTCGGGGAGGAGGCTGCAGAGTCTCCGGGCCAGAACCAGCAGGCTCAGAGACAGATTTTTCCACCAGGCAGTGAGGACTCAACTCCTTCCCTGCATCCATCAGGACTGCTACTCAGTTTACTCTGCCATATGCATTATTGCACTAATGCCGCTGTACTGTTACATTGCTAAAAGCTAACTGTACATGTACAGTTACATCGTTTACATTGACTATTTGCACTATTGTCCATCAGGACCACTGTACTGTTACAGTCAAACTTTACCGTTACATGCTACAGTTACATTGTCATTGCACTGTAATATCTGCACTATTTCCTACACCAGGATTGCAACACCGTTCACATTGTCTACTGTCAACCCATTTGTAAATTTGTAATCTCTAGAATTTAAACTTAGGTTTCGTGTTAAGATTTCTAGGTTATCCGAGCGGATTCCTAGATTTTATATTTTTGATCTTATAGTTTATTATATTTTACTATATGCATCGTGGGTTTGAGAGGACTGTAATTTCATCTGTGTTGTATGTCTAACATGGGGTACATCTGACAATAAAGTTGACTGTGACTTTGAAACATCTCTGAAAACAATTTCATCCTTTTACCTACTACAGATCTGGGCATGAAAAAGTTCTCCTTTCTGCCGACTGCCAGCCACTTACCAGCGAGTTGTCTGCTAATTCAATCGCACAGGGGAAACAATTTCAGAGCATAAATGAATGCCTGGAACAAGGATGTTTCCACACGCCAAGTTTGGACACCGTGCGTGATGGTGTATTTGCGGGACAAATCATTCAGCCAGTGATAGTGCAGTAATGGTGCACTATTATTGCACCACTTCTGGCAGAAAAAGAAGGAACTTTTTCATGCCCCCATCTGTAGGACCACTCGTATGCATTGCCCAACTCTCCCACTCATCTAAAGGTCAGACTCAATGAAGCTTTGGCTAGAGTGGAGAGTCTAGAGCGGGAGAAAATGAATGCAAAGGTGAGAGAGCGGAAAACAAAGAAGACTCTTAAGAGCATTCTGGAGGATCTGAAGAAAAAGAACTTGACAAATGAAGAGTTGAAAGAAAAACTTGACTTCCACTCAGGTAAAATAAATTAGTCATACAACTTTGAATTTTGTGTTATGTTCACACTCTTTGTCAGACTTTATAAAATATATTTTCATGGGAACTTACTAACTACTTCGTATTAACCGATTTTCAGATCTTCAGGTAGATGTCTTTTCAAAGCGGGGCCAGGAGTGCACAAAAGAGCAGAGAGAATTTGCTCTCACGCTGCACCTCCACGGTCCGAAAGCACAGGATTACCTGAGGGATTCTCTGCATCTTCCCCTGCCACATCCACATACATTGCAAAGGTGAACTACATGTTTTTTTAATTGCAGTTTTCAAACAATGGATAAATACTTAGTCTGCATACTATGTTGTACAACAAATTGGGAACTGATGTTTTGAGCTTGTATATGCTTTTAAAAAATATATATTTTCTACAGTTGTGGGGAAAAAAAACAATCTTATTTTAAACCAGAAAGAAAGAAAGAAAAGGTGCTCAAAATAGAGATCCAAGAGTTAAAATATTTTATTTTATTTTTTTTAATTTTGTAAAGGTGAATGCAAAGCCTTGGGTCAACACAATCATGCTGGACATGTTACAGAGGAGACGGGAAGAAGACCCTGCTTAAATATGGCTCTGTGGCCCTCATGTTAGATGCCGTGGCCATAAAAAAATTCATGTCCAGTACAATCCGTTTACCCAGAATATGTCTGGATATGTGGATATGGGATGGATGAGAGTGATGTAGCCACAGATGTGCTTGTTTTTAAGGTGGTTGGCCTACAAGGTCATTGGAAAGCTCCAGTTGCCTACTACGTCACAAAGTCTCTGTCACCGGACACACAGAAGGTCCTGGTGGTCCATGCTCTGGAGGAACTCCATGCATGTGGCATAAAAGTGGTCTGCATGATGACGGATGGGCATGCCTCCAATGTGAACGTGTAATCAGCTTGGATGTCAACTAATGGGAAACCCCAACGAGCCGTTAAAAACCTTCTTTGAACATTCAGAGACTGCTGACAGGGTGTTGGTGGATGCTTGTCACATGTTGAAACTGGCACGCAACATGTTGCAGGCTTACAGCCCAATAACCAGTGCCACCGGAGAAATCAGCTGGTCATATATTGTTGACCTCAATGTCCAGACAAAAGATGGACTGCATGTGGCCAACGAAATAACAAATAAGCATGTTCACTTTGATGGTCAGAAGATGAAGGTGTCCCTGGCAGCCCAAACACTGAGTCGCTCTGTAGCGATAGCACTGCACACACTGAGGGACCTTGGTTATTCACAGTTTAAAAACTGTGAAGCAACAGCTGAATTCATTGAGGTAATAAAATATGCAAACATTTTTATAAAATGTTGCATATTCTGCATGAAACCCAACTCTGTTAATACTTACTGTACACGGAAATCCAAGTAGAGCTGTGTACTTAAATGCTTACTTGTATATTGAAAGTGGATTATAATTTGATCCTCCTGATTTGATCTGTTGGGGTGATACATAAGTTAATGGAGCCTTATATATATATTTTTTTTAGATAATTGACAGGTTGTTTACATCCTGAATAGCCAAAATCTGCGTGCAAATGGATTTAAGGCTCCCCTTTGAGCTTTGAATTAGACAGAGAGAGTAGAGCTCTTGTTGAGAGGCCGGGAATACTCGCTCAGTTTGGTAATGAAATATGGCACACCCCTCCCCCAAACAAAGACATCTTTTAAAATAGTGAATGGTTTTCATTAAAAAGTTCACATCATAAGTTCATAAGATGCTCTGTTCTCTTGTTGACATGTTCTTGCTGTATGCAGTTTTGTTTCTCGACTTTTCTGTTCAGCATTTTTCATGTCTTACCGGACGGCTGTAAATGATGGTATTTATATTCATATGATGTTGCTGTCTGCAAAGCCAGAGGCAGGAGGTAATGTGAGTCCCTCCTACTTTAAGGAACATATCTTGTGTTGGGATCTTCTTGTGTTCAGTGTTTTTCAGGTCATAAAGGTGTCAAAGGGTACATATAGCATGTTCTTGTTTTCAGGCTCTCCTAGTTCAGTTTTCTTATGGTTCCTTATTCTGCAAACATCCTAGCTTTAGATAATTTATTCAAAGGATGCTGAATTTGACACTGATTTACATTCTCAAGAAGCACCAGTTATTTGTAATACACTTAAATCATTTACCAATCTGGGACTGTATAGGAGCAAAACATGTATTGCTGCCGCTACGTCTGTTACCATGTTGTCTTAGATGTGAGAGATGCATGCTGATACCTGATAGTGATCCAATACTACTGTTGAATGAATGAACTGTATATGTTGCCATGAGAGTGAAGGCATCAAGCTTGACATAATCATTTATCCTTGTTGAAAAAGGTAACAAATTAACACAGAGATTAAATTACTTAACATTATTTAACAAGTAAAGTGTATATTCATAATATTAATTTAAAAAAAGAATTAACTGGATCAGCCTCATTAATCCAATATCCGATCCAGCCAATTAGTCAATATCGGGGCCAATATCTGATCCAGGTATCAGAGTTAAGTGTTATGAATATTTGTAGAAAAGTCAATTAATGTCCTTCAATAACCAAAATTACTTGGTGCTTTTGAGGTGTCTTGTTTTGCCATGATGATATTGATGAAATGTTTTCTTTTGAAGGTATCTGTCAGTCATTGGCTTTGTCATCTACGTGGACACATGTTGATGATTTCTGACCCCCTCCAGGTTCAGCGTTACGTCTGCACGTACCGCTTCAGTCAGGATCACTTGGAGCTTTTATTCAACTCCATCAGTGCATCAGGTTGAATTTTACACGTATAAATTGTCTTTTTAGTCTGTAACTGCACTGAATATCTGTGCTATGTGTGGGGGCAAATTTAAGTGTAGATTTTTTTTATACCCATACATCCCTAGTTTTTTACAGTATGTGTTGATGCGATAGGCTTCTTGGAATAGTCACCTATTGGTGGTTATAAGCACATGCAGTGACCCACCCCCTAAAGTAAATTGCATTACTGACATGAGCGTGTTTCTTTTTATAGCTTACCTGTTGAAGAAATGTGTTTATACAGTCTCCTTACCCACTGCAAATAAATAGTTTATGACTTTTGATTGTCATCATTGAATATCCTTGTAATCTAAGTGTGCAGATGTTTTGTTTGATTCTTGTTTATTTAGGAGGCTGGAATAACAATCCCACTGCAGGGCAGTTCCAAGGCATTTTCCGTCACCTGACGGTCCGTTGTGGTGTTTCACCAAGTGGGCGAGGCAACATGTCAGCACAAGATAAGACTGTGTCCCTATCGGATTCAGACACACACTCTGCTTTAATGGGAGAGGAAGAGCTCCCGTCCCCATTTGCGAACATTTCTGCAGTCATGTGTGACCACACTTACCCGCCCACCCGCTTTGGTGGTCTCGTGGACAATGCCTTGCTCTACATTTCAGGGTTTGTCGTCAGAAAAATGCTGAAGAAACTGTCTTGTGAGGTGTGCCATGCAAACCTTGTCACAGCTGCTGTACCCTCATCCTGGTACCAGAGCTACCACCTGCTTCAACTTAAAAACCATGGCGGGCTGATGATCCCCTCAGAGGGAACGGTGAAGGTGGTCAGAGCAGCAGAGCGTGTGATTCGCCAGAACCCCCTCTGAAAAGGCCGTTAGTGTGATCATCATCAACCATTTGGTTTGGGCTGAGATTGGTTCAGATGTGTTTTTGCTTGGGGAGCACATGGCAGAAGCCCAGTTTGGAATTGGGAACCATCGTTTCATGCTTGTTTCATTTGTTGTCTCTGTGTTTCACAAAGTAAGGCTGCACCACATTGCAAAATTGACGACCCTGGAGTTGCAGAGTGCCAGTACATGCAAGAAGCTGAACAAAACAGTTCTTTTTCAAGGGTTTTAATGCCCTAGACCAGGGATCCCCAATTCCGGTCCTCGAGGGCCGGTGTTCTGCAGGTATTAGGAGCTCCTTGCTGCAACATACCTGACTCCAATCAGTGGGTAATTAGCAAACTTGTGCAGAGCTTGACATCAAGCTCTGCAAATGTCACAAGGTGTGTTGCAGCCGGGCAGCTCATAATACCTGCAGGACACCAGCCCTCGAGGACCGGAACTGGGGATCCCTGCCCTAGACCCAGTTTCAAGCTCTTTTGCCTCCTGCAGGGGGTGTAAGACACCGGAATGAGAAGAGAGAAAAAGTACTGAGCAGATATGTACTCACAAAAACTCTGGGATATTTGGCTTTTTGTATGATGTCAGAATGAACCTAGAATCCAATTCAACCTTTCCAGGTGACCTGAATCAGACTTTCTCTAAACATTTCATTGTTCAATGGTTAGATATTTATTGTACATCTTGCTGCTCTCCAAAAATATGAATAATCACAAAACATCCCAAAGTACTGTCTAAAGGCCTTTTCACACTGGGGATGATGCAAATAAACGGCACGATATTGCGAATAATTCGGAGGAGAAATTTCGACGCATTTGTCTGTGCACACCTGCTCCAACACGAAATTACGGAGATGCAAGAACAAACTCGCATTTGTTATTCCAGAGAAACGTGAGCACATGCAGCAGTGACGGAGGGAGAGGCGGCTGCAGGGAAACTTCTGGATGCTGAAAACAGCTGATCTCACCGTGGAGATGCCAGATGGGGATTTTAAATAGAACACATGAAGCGAATAACCTCAACTGGCTACAAAATGTAGGGAAAACACTGCTACTTCAGCAGTAACCCCCCACCTAATGATGCAGTTACAGCGACCAAGTGACACCTCTCTCTTTTTCCTTGCGACCAGCTCTGTGACGGTCAGAGCGCCTTCTCTGATTGGTCGATTGTGTACCTGTCGGATGCGAATATGAAAAAAATCGACCTCAGTTTGGAAAAATAAACATTGCAAAATCGCAAGACAGAATTTTGTCACTGATGTGAACGCTCCTGTTGACTTGACATTAATTTGATTCAAGCTTTTGCCGTGCGAATCTTTCAGACAAAATATTCGCAGTAGGTGTGTAAAAGCCTTTAACGGTGACTTGACCTCTAAGGCTACGTTCACACTGCAGGTAAATGCGACCTGAATCCGATCTTTTCGCTCAAATGTGACCCATATCTGATCTGCCTCTGACTGTGTGAACAGCACAAGTCGCATTGAATCTGACATTTCTGGATCGGATTCAGGCCACTTTCAAATGTGGTATTAAATCGGATACATATCCGATCTGTGTTGAAGCGACTGCAGTCTGTACGGGCATGTCGCATTTTATCGGACCTCTTCTTTGAGATCGAGACAGACGTTCTTATTTCTGCACCAGATGAGACAGAAACGGAATGTAAACAATGGACTGAACAGTTAAATCGTACTTTTCTGGCTCCGATTGAACGTCAACCTGGAAACTAATGAAAGTGTTGGGGGAAACTTTTTTGTGGTCCAGCAACTCAGTGTGTGAAGGTGAGTGAGACGGTGTGCACGCGCGGGGGAAGCGCGATGCTGTGGATGAGGCCAGAAGAGGAAAGGTGTGTGTGAAATGTGTCCGGCTTAGAAAGGCACGTTCACCGCAGCAGGTAGAGAGAAGAACCGCGGTGATAAATGTGCAGAATTAAAATAAAGCCGCTTCTCTCCAGCATTACGCCCCCCCCCCCGCGCGCTCAGTAGGCTAATCAGCCGATCACTGTGATATTTGACTTTATTTCTACCGCAGCTGAAGTGCTTGGTGACATCATATCTATGAAGAGATAGAACATCTGATCCGAAACATCCTCATCCACCATCCTGCTCCGACGCTGGATCCACACACTCCTCTGCAGCTACACACTCCTACACATGTAGCAGCAACTGTTCAACACACAGATGTCATCACAAATGCGTTTGTCTTCTTCCTCCGTCGTCACAAAACCCGCTCATACATTTGCCGACTGCCGCCACAAATTGCTTTCAACGTGAGTCCGTAATGCCGGTAACCTCCATGTTTGTTTGCATTGGTTTCCATGACCACCGTTATGTGCATGATGTCATTCATGTTTAACTGAGCATGCGTGTCACTTCAGAAGCGTGAGCTGTTCATATTGCAGTCGGCGACAGGCCACATTTAGAAATGTAATGTGAACACCCACACAAAAAGATCGGATCTGACAAAAAAATCGGAATTGAGCATTAAGACCTGCAGTGTGAACATAGCCTAAATGTTCTGGTTTCATGATATCTTGTTTCTAAACATCTTCTTCATCCAGTTCACATTTAGACGTCATCAGACAAAGACGGCACCAAACACGTCAGATTATTGAGACATTGTCATTTTTATGTTGTGATATAGCCACCATTGTTGTTAGCTTTTCTTTCTGTAAATTGTTTGAGATCATAATTCCACTTAAATGTCCAACATTATATAACAGTGTATTGGAGCTTCACGCATATTTGTGTTAAATCTGTTAATATTGCAAACTGCTGCAGTTTCAGTCCAGGCTGTTGGAGAATCTTTATCATCCTAAAGTTTGTGAATAATTGTTTAAATTTCGATGTGTCCGGCCACATATTGTGCTGTTTGTGTATGTGTGCCTGTTTTTGAAAGCATCAGTGCACTGTGGGCCCACATATTTGTTTCAACACTTTGTTTTATTCCGGTGTGTGTGTGTGTGCGTGTGTGTGTCTGTAGGCTGAGTGTGGGTGAGAGAAATAAATTCAAATGAACAATCAACCTTGTTTATTAATTCATCTGATACATCAGATTCATCCTCTGTAAAAGGGCTTTTATCGCATTATAAAAGTCATGGAAGTCATGGCGTCACAAGCTGCACAAGGAGTAAAATAGGCCGAACTGCCAATCAGCTCATTTGTGAATACTAACTTCACCATGTAGGGAGACACACCCAGGGAAAAAGGAAACGTGAATCTATAATTCAATCCCTTTGGGGACATGGACAGGCTGGGGAAACTAAAGTATATGATCAAAAACCTCAAAAAAGGCAAATTTCATGCCAGGGGCACTTTAATGTGTTTGTCTGATTAAGACACTGTGTAGTAAGAACAAATATTACGCTCACATTTTTAACACAGAAATCTATTTGTACTGTTCTTTGAGATAAATCATTGCTACTTTATTATTTTCTTAGGTTTGCACTAGCTGGATTTGCTAATAAGCCACTAGGCTGCTACTCATCTTTCTCATTTTCCGACGATACGAGCATGAACTGCTTCTCCAGTTTCCATCTTCTCTGGTCCATGTACGTTCCCAAACACAGTCTGCTCTCACCAAGAGAATAGCTGTTATAATAAAACAAAACCAGAACAGCGCCGAGTTTGAGCTCCTTCCTCCTCCTTCACTCGGCTCTCTGACGTCCTGGACTGTAAAGTGTGGAGCTCAGACACGGTGTGACCTGATGTTCGCAATCCATCTTCATAGTTGATCATCCGAGAGAAATGTGTGAAAACTGATTGTAGGATAGTATTATTTAGCTGACGAGGTCGGCTCTTCACGCTGTTGAAACTTGTATGCTTTATTTCATCATACCACTTTTATATCAGCCTGCTCAGTGCTGGATGCTCTTACTTTAACCGGAAGTTCTCTAGAAAACGCCGCGCATTAACCCTGGTGAAAATGTTTACATTCTAACACGCTGATAAAAACAATACCCATAACAGGTTCGAATATAAATATTAGTTTGAACTTTGTTTATTTTTTCAAAGGAGCCCAAACTCCATATCAGACTCTGGGTCGAGCATACAGCTCCATAACAGGCTGCTCCATTTTATTCCGTCCATCAGAGTCCAAACATCCATCAATGTTTACAGATAACATCCATGAGAGTGATGAAGCCGGTGCTAAAAACAATTCTGTGACCCTTCAGAATCAGTGTCTCTTCCGGGGTGACGTCATGAAATGGGCGTAAAACATGTTGCAATTGGTCGAGAGCTTCGTGGTTCAGGACAGTCAGCCATCTTACTTCCGTGTTGGAAATTAGACACATAAAAAAACTAATATTTACACCAAATTAGTTTCTTTAGTAGCGATGGGAACATATTTAGCTTATAAATGTCTGCATTTGACTTTCGGAACGTTTAAAAAGCATGATACAGCTCCTTTAATGTTCGAATTATATCCGAATAACAAAGTTTGGAGTCAAAGCCCTATCAGGAATCTCCAGTTCTGGTCCTCAAGAGTTGGGGTCCTGCAGGTTTTAGAGGTTTTCTTGTTGCAACACACCTGATTAAGACTCAGGTGTTGATGTCAAGCTGCACGAGTCTGCTTATTACCCACTGATTTTAGTCATGGGACCCTGGCTGCCCACAAGTTTCACTTCCAGTCAGTCTTCGTTTCTGCTATCTTCCTCATCGATCACTCGTCTCACTCGTCTTCAACTTTCTGTCTGTGGTTTCTTTGAGTGGTTAACCTGCTTTCTGCTTCTTTTAGCTGCAGTTCAGGCTCCTCTCAGTCATCTGTGCTCTTCAACTTTCTGGCCTCCATCTCCATCATTCTCACTCAGAAGGTTTTATAAGTCTGTGGGATCGTTGCTATCATGAGTTTGGCTGCCTGAACTACTGACTGTAGGACAGAAATAAGACTTTGTTCCAGGATGATTATTGCTGTTAAACACACACAGAACGTGAAATAAAGAGCAGGAGTCTGTTCCAGGAAGCAGGTTATGGTGAAACTCTGATATATTAACTCAACTCTGGGTTTCTGTTTGAGAAAGTGAGGTAAGTCTTACTCCGAGTACGTTATCATGGCAACTGAATTTTTAAGATAAACCTCCTTGCTGTCAGGTTCACTATAAAACACCCCTGAGTTTCGGCCCGTCTCCTCCAGCAGCTGTCAGGCATAGGTTGTCATAGTAACGTGATTCCAGAGATTTAGAAACTGATTTAAAACACAATGATTTGTGTAGAGATGATTGTTTGATTTGGACTGTTTTTCCCGTACTTCCAGGACTACTGAATGCACCTGAATACAAGCCACACCCAATAGAAAATGAGACTTTTATATATACAGGCTGGACACAATAAGAAAAAATCCTAACTTCAGTTTTCTCAGGTTTGGTTTTTGTTTTACTAAAACCAGCTGATGCAAATGAAACTTGGTTGTGTTGAAACATCTCTGCAGCATTTTTATTTCACAGATTTGGGGTGTTGATATGCATGTGTGAGTTGAGATGGAGGTGGGTTCTCTGATTCTTAAGAAGCAGAATCATTTCCTGGTTCCACATTTGCTCTGAAACAAGTGAAACTTGGAACTTATTCCAGAGACTGGAGGCCATCCTGATACGAGTGAGTGACAGTCGTACTTTTACTCATGAGGAAAGTGTTTCTTGTGAATTTGGAACAATAGAAGAGGAAGAAGAGAAGGAAGGAAAGAAGAGAAAACCCGTAATTAGTTTTTATTTTGTGAATTGAATGTGTAACTTAAACATTCCCAACATAGATCATTAGTTTAAAGGTTGAACAACAGAGTATGTGAGGAAGAGTTTGTTTAGTTCAGTTTGTTAACTGGCCGACGGCGTCAGCAGCTGATTATCAACCCACGCTGACTTTCAGTCCGTTGATCAACAAACCCCTCATTTTGGCCAGAATTTCTAACTGACGTGGTTTATTTATTTGTTTTTTTGTGTGTTTACCCTGCTGTAACTAATATATTACAGGGTTTTTTTTTAATTGCCAAAACACAAAACCCAATTCTCTAAACACATTTAATAAAACTAGCACCCATTTGCTGAAACCATAAATACATTTCACATGAAGACACAATTTACAAAACGCAACCCCTCCTTTTTTTTCATAAATATAAACACATTTTGTCTCGCTAAAACATGAATTTAAAAAAAATGAAAGCTCATGTGATTTACAATGCTTGTCACAGTCAGCAACATCTGAACACAATGAACACACCTGGCTTCATCCACTACAGTTTTTCTCAGTTGCTAAAACACTATTTTTGAAATGTCCTCGCACTTTTTCACAACTTTAAACATTAATTTCATAACTCAAACTACTTTCCCAATACCTCTGCTTCTTGCTGCAAAAGGAAGTTATTGACTCAAAACAGCATCACCTGGCCTCAAAAAGTGACACTATTGTCAAATCATGCCCCAAGCACAGCAAAATGTAGAACACTACAGAGCAATCAGGAAACACAAGAAGGACAAAAGGAAAACAAAGTTCTCAGAACATCATGCTGTCAAAATGTTTTTTTTTTAAAATTACATCAGGCCAAATGCATCATGTCACAACACAGAGAACTCATAACATAAAGTACTAGAAAAGCACTCGGAGAGCGCAGACCTCTGCCAAGCAGCTCTCACAGTGATAAAGAATCCTTATAAAGATCCAGAAGGTGATCTGGATCATCACCTAAATGTAATGGGTTCGTCCTTTGGCTAAAGCTCATGGCTGATGAAAATTTCAGGTCAATCCGTCCAGAACTTTTTCCATAAAGTTGCTGACAGACAGACAGACAAACCAGCGCTACCAAAAGCATAACCTCCTTAGTGGAGGTAATACTATAACATGGTCGTTCACAGTTGCATGGATTTCATCTGAAATGAAGGCTCTGCATCGGACCTGATTTTGCCCCTTCGACATCCCCATCCACGACCACCCTTGCGACTATCTCTTATGCATACTCTTCTTCTCTGGTTTCCTCTATCCATTGCAAAATCTTGACCTCCCAGAGCTTCCTCAACTGGTTTATATTGGTTCCCTCATCATCAGCCAAAGGTGAAATCAATTTTGAGTCACTGTGTTTATCTGCTGACATCTGTGTCTTAGTTGTGATCAAAGTGTGCAGCATGTGTTCACCATTTTGCACAGCAAGTGCATCACAATGCAAATGTGTTTGCAAGCAGTGTCTAGTGATGTGAAACGTGCTTTAGCTTTTGATCACAAGGGGAATGATTTGATACCTTGGTTTAGGCTTCTGAAAAATTGACTTTGAGAATGAGATTTAGTGTTTTAGCAATTGAGAAAAACTGTAAATATAACGACTCAAAATTGAAGAAACTTGTTACAAATGATGTTTAAGGACAGTTTGCTGAAGGCTCCAAACGTTCACCACAGTGGACAGAGGCAGAGTCGGAGGAAGAGGAGGAAGTTATGCTGGATTTACACTGAATCCATGAGTGGTGTGTTCCAGCTGTGTCGTTCCCACCTTCACGGTGCAGAAGCTCCCACTGGGACCATGTCAGACATGGAGCACCCACAATTGCAATCTATGTAGGTGGATTCATGAGAAAACAAAATCACAGGAGAATTGCAGGATCAAGTTGTGAAAAACTGGGGGGATTTTTCAAAAATACTGCAAGTTCCGATACAGTCGTGTACATACTGAATTTTCTGTAGATTTATGTACTGACATAAAACATTTAAATCTATGAATGCCTTATACTCTACAGTTGAGAACGATACTGTTAGGTTTCTAAAAACATGTTTTGGTAGTTGTGAAATAAACTTAAGAGAACATTCTCACACACTGAACATTGTGTTCACGGTTATGTTGGAGTGTGTAATGATGTTTATTGTGTTTTAACATTTTGGACTTTGAGCAGCTGTTTTTGTGCGAAACTCTGAGTTGTGAAAAAAGAGGGTGTGTATTTGTGTATATAGCTTTAAAAAAGTGTGTTGTGTTTAGTGTTTTGGGAAAATGGAGGAAAGTTTTGTGTAATGTGTTTTAGCAATTAAAAAAACTGTAAAGCTTCTAATCTGGTTAATTAATGTTGATGTCTTAGTGTTAATTTAGGTGGTTTGAAATTAGCTGAGAATCAGCTAAAATAATGTTGATAGATAGATAGATAGATAGATAGATAGATAGATAGATAGATAGATAGATAGATAGATAGATAGATAGATAGATAGATAGATAGATAGATGTGTTATAAGGTACGTATACACTCACATTCATGTTGCTGTTGGGATTTATGTTGAGCTTTAAATCAATTTGCTTCCCACTTCATTTAGTTTTTCAGTTTTCTCCTCAAACAATAAACAATGTGTACAAATATTTCCAGACATTTAAACAGAATATCCAGCAGAGATGGAGACGGTCACTGCTCCTCTTATGATGGTGGCAATCAGCGTCCGAACTTGCCTTCCTCTGACCTTTGTGGTTATTGGCTGGTTGTGTTATAAGGTACGTATACACTCACATTCATGTTTTTCTCAATCTACTCCCCGAAAGTCTTCAGAGAATCACTGTTGGATCTGTGATGTCACCTCTGCATTTATATATATCACCTGTGCTACCAACAACCAAATTTTTTCGGTACCCACTAGTGATATTACCAAATGCCAATTTCCTGGGTCGGCTGGGTATTTCATGCCTCGTTACTTTTAAGCAACCCTTATCGATGTTGCATTGTTACACTATTTTCTTAACAGGGTAAAATGCTACGAATGAGGTACTGGAACTCTGAAATACAAGACAGACCCACCATCAATCAAAATAAAATATCACTCCCATCTGTAAATATTCAATGAAAACCCCGTAGGATTGGTCATGGGACCTGCCTGTCAGACCTTTGCTTCTGCATTGGGAAGCAGAGGCAATGGGGGGGATCTTAGGAGTGAGGCGGGACTGTTTATATGTATCTTGCTCACCATGAGGGTACGTGGAAAATAAAGTTACATCATTCTGTGGGTGAACTATTCCTTTCAGGTTGATGCAAACTGCTCCGCAACCACCGGGTTCAGCCGGTCTGAGAGCGGGCAAGTTACATCGACTGCGAGCGCAAGTGGTGTGTTCACACAGACTCAGTCATGCCGTGTCAATCAATTAATCAATCAAACAGTTTATATATCCCCAAAGGGGATAAAAGGCACAGAGAGTGGAAATAAGCAAAACAGAATAAAATAAATGAATAGCAGAACAACTCAGCACACACAATAAAAATCCAACAGTCTGTGCCTGAAATGAGTGCACATTAATGCTTGGAGGTACATTGATGGCCCTTTCAGATAGGACGTGTTTTTCCCGGCGTTCACCGCGGGGTAGGGTGCAGAGTCGGCGAAAGAGCACAGCGGCAGCGAGCACGTCAGGCACGCGTTGCTAAGCGACAGACCAGGAAGTGTTTTTACTCCCCGGCACGCTTCGTTGTGAGAGATGTACATCTCATGGTCGCAGCAAAGAGCTTTTCTCCTCAGGAGAAGGAAGAGATCAGCAGCAGATAAAAGGGTGGGGGTCCACCTGATCCTGGTAACAAGGCAGAACTTGGGGGGGGGTTCAGGTTCGTCCGGGAGCTGCATTCTTTCACACAGACCTCTTCCAGGTTTACTTCAGGCTGAACAAGGACCACTTTTTTCCCTGAACTGGCCTCTCCTATTGGACGCCCTAGGATGTCGTCACAGCGCGCTGCGCCCGAATTGAAAAATGTTCAATTCGAGCGCAGCGGCGTGAGCGCCACCGCGGCGGCATGCACCCACCTTGCGCGCCGCGGTGCTCCGCGGCATGGTGGAACGCGCTGCCGCGGCGGTACCACATACACAATGAATGGGTTTGCCGCCGTCCTCTTGCGCTTGCCGCGTTCTATCTGAAAGGGCCTTAAGCCTGTACTGAGGCGGACTAAGGCGAGGGACAGAGTTCAAGAGCTGGATGGACCTGGGAACAAAGGTGGTTTTCCTTCTCTGTGTTTTACAACAGACACAGCGCAGTCTCCACCCTGATGGCAGCCACTCCTCACTGTACCCGTGGTGTTTGCTACCAAAACCTAGTTACGTCGACCTATATGGGTCCTGTGTGAAAATTACCTAATACTTTCCCCCACTTATACAAATACAGATACCTGAAATATGCTATTAGCCCTAAGATGAAACAAGTGCATTTTAAAATCCTTAATGGAATATTACACCCACCGAATGATGGTCCTTCATTTTCTACTCACCCTCATGCTGAGCAAGACCCCGGAGCACTTTTTTAATATCTCAAATGCTGCCGGAGATCAGACAGGTTTTCGTTTCCCCCAACTTTCATGTAATGGAGGTGACCAGCAACTGAACCAAAAAGGTTCATAAAAGTCCACAAAAACTTGTCAATATTCCTCCATACTGCTCGTCCAATGTAATCCAAATGTCCTGAGTGGGTAGAGTCCATAATTTACTCCAAACGACGTTATTTAGTATATTTTTATAGCCTAAACAGTAGTACATTGCAGTTTCTACTTGCGCATTCATGACACTATGGAAGCAACGGCGTACAATCCCTACTCTGCCAATTAAAGGGACATTGTGTATTGTATATCGTAAGCAACTCGCTAGTACTTTTCATGCAGCGTTTGCGTGAAACCTGGCAGACAGACGACAGCTGCTGCATGTAAAGGCATAAACAAGCCTCTGTGTGAAGACGTGGTCTGTCAGTTACAATGACTTCAGTCCACATCTGATATGTTGTCATGGCAATGTCGTATTGTTTTCCCTGACCCATGTTTCACTGTCTTTCTCTCAGCTTCTGTGATTAAAATTACATGTGGTTTGTTACTGACGGCCGTCTGCCCGACTGCACGTGAACGCAGCATCAGTGTAACACTCGGTTTCTTCTCACTGCACCTGTGGTGACTTTCAAAAGCATCACCTCGAACTGAGCTGACAACTCCGGTGTCTCTGGTGAGTTTCTGTGGTTTCCAACTGTCACGCTTCTACTGAACGTAAAAACATGGCGACATGACATCGTAGCCACCACCGAGCCAACCCCTTCGATGTATATATGAATGATACGAACAGCAAATTCAGAGCTTACAGGAGCACTTCAGTTTGTTGATGGGAGTGATTACTGATTAATGGAAAAACATTTTTGAACGAAATTATCAATTTTTGTAAACAGATAACAGGAGAACTTACACAATATCCCTTAACGCATACGTAGAAGAAGAAATTAGCTGTTTACATTGTGCCAAGAGCTGTGGAGAAACCGGGACAAACACAAGAGGGGTTTGCTATTGTTTTTTTTAGAAAGAAAGTGAAGAAGAACGCACGATCTCGTCTGCCGCGGCTTCTGTAGTGTCGTGAACTTGCAAGGGTGCGCTTCGCGGCAGCTAGATGAAGTACTGTTTAGGCATACTGACATGCCTATAGACCTCCTAATTCTGGAATTGAATATATGAATAATGTTTGCACAATGCGACAGAATGTAACTGACTATGACTATGAACTATTATTTGCCGCAGATATGAATGTGGATTGGTTTTCAATCAACTTCATTGAAAAAGAAGCTGAGTGAAATGGCTACTTTATATAATTTACTCTATCACAAATTGTAAGCCTACCAACTAGAATTCATATCAACAGAGAAGGTCATCGTTCATCTGCATGTACTAATCTTTTTTTTTTTTACAAATGTTCCTGAGAAATGCTCAAAAGTCATTTCTGTGTCTGTCGGTTTCAGTGATTATAATTTAATAGCTACAACTTGGAAAGCAAAGGTACCTAAAACAGGACCTAAGATTGTTTATAAAAGGGTGTACAAGGCATTTTCTGAGGACAAATTTATTGATGATTTAAAAAGCGAGAATTGGTAACTGGTTTTAGAAAGCAAGGATACGGAGAATGCAGTATCAACTTTTTACATTATTCTCCAAAGTCTGCGATAAACTTGCTCCAATTAGAAAGATCACTGTTAGGAAGACTGAAGCTCCATTGCTGGATGATGAGTTGAAAAGAGGTATAAAGAGAGAGGTACACTTAAGGAGGTAGCAACAACAACTGGGTGCCTTGTCATCTGGAAAAAAATAGGACTTTTAGGAATAAAATAACAAAGATAAAGAGATGGAAGAAAAATTATTTTCAAAGAATAATCACAGAATGTGAAAATGATAGCAGGAAACTCTGGAAAACGCTAAAGGAAGTAGTGGGTAGAAATAAAGTGGAGAAAGTGCCTTCATTTATATAAATGGAGGGAGTGTTTATAACTAAAATGAACACGCATCATTCTGTGAGTGCACTATTCCTTAAAAGAGTGATGACATAGCAGTAAAAACTAGTTTATGTTGTTGGCATTACTGCATATGTAAATACTCCAAAGAAAAAGACGGCATTTTTTACAGCGGAGTATTGTTTTGAAACGCCAGACCTCACTTCCTCAGTAATACAGTTGGGTCCGGTGATGATATGGAGCTTTACCCGGAGACCACGTTGACTTCATTTTGATTGGCTACACCTTATTTGGCTATGACCTTATTTGGAGAATCTAGGTCAAGCTGTGGTCGGAGTTTGCTAAAGGCTAACTGCTAGCAACATGGGCACTTCAGACAGTGTGAGCTACGTTTATCAGACAAGACAGCATTTAGAAAATAAATAAACTTACAGGTAATGACAAGGTTGTGGCCCCCTCCCTCAGTGTTGCTGCAGAAGTTTTCTTTTAAATCCATTTGTTTGAAAACCCAGACCTGACTGCACAGAAGTTACTACTAGCTCCATACACACAGCTGAATCAGACAGGGGGGGGGGCGGACGGTGCATAGACCGTTTTAGGAGAGAGAGGGGGGTGCTGTTCACTTGATAGTGTGCTCTTATTGGAGCAATTAAATTACGTAGAATGATAGAACTACGTAGAATGATAGCCTGCTGTCTGATTCAACTGTTTCTGAGCAGAGAGACAAAGCTGACAGACCATAAACAGGAACTTTGATTCTCACTCTGGACATTCACATGGCCTCATCAGTGCACAACAGATCATATTATACACCCAAAACACCAGAAAAGTGAAATTTGATGTCATGGCACCTTTAAACAACATTTATCAGTATTAAAGTGTCAGACTCTGTGTTTTTAATGGAAAGCAGGAAAAAAGGTTCCTATGCAACTGGGACAGTAACTGCATTGCTGTATTTATAGAGTTGTACTAAAATTTGTGGCCTTGTATGCAGAAAGCTTAGCAGGTGTGTCAGTTCAATGGTTGTTGGATTTTTCATTGATTAACTGATCATTATCACTTCATCCTCACATAGAAACGTGACTTAAAGACAACATGATGTGTTGATAATGACGCTGATGTTAAATATTTTTTACAGGCGAGAAGAGAACAAGTTTCTGTCTACTACATAAACCTCATCATCTCCAACCTAATCCAGCTCTGCACCATGGTTGTTTGGGTGACAAATAAAAGTGAACGTGAGGTCCCTCGTTCATCTATTGTTGTCTATGTCATTACTGTGATGACCAGTCTTGGTTTCAGGATGTGCATGGCACTGGAAAGGTAACACTCCATCTTTCAGCAGAGAAACACGCGTCTGTCCAGTCAGATTAACCAGATTTCTCTTGTCTTGCAGGTATTTTGTTCTCGCCTGTCCACAGTTATCCTGCATCAGACAAGTTAAAGGCTCTGTGTTGGTGTGTGTCGCAGTCTGGGTTTTTGTTTTCGTCACAGTTCTTCCTCCTGTGCGTTTGGGTGAGGAAGTATATGTATGTACTATGGCCCTCTTCCTGCCCTCGTCTTCATCATCTGTCTGGCCGGGACTCTGAAATCTGTGTGTCAGACTCCACCTGCAGCCTCCACAGTGTCTGCTGAGGAAAATAGAAGAATTGTAGGAATTCTGGTCCTGATGCTGCTTAGTTACATTCTGACGATTCTCCCAACTGCTGTCTCAAGAATATTACTCTTTATATCGCCTTATTATCACAATCATACCAGAATGATGATTGCTTACACTTTGATTCTGCTCAGTCCTTTTCTGGACTTGTTTCTGTCTGTATTTCTGTACAAAGGGCCGATCGACAAGCTGCTGATGCGTCTGTGCTGCTGCAGGATGGAAAACGCTGCATCTAGTGATGGCAGCAGATCATCAGTGTGAAAGATGGAAAACAGTTAACAGCTAAGATAAAGAGGACTGAAGAAACTAATGAAAGAAAATCTGTTCAGTTTCAAGTTGTTCGTCCTTTAAGACCCACTCCAATCCTATTTTTAGTTACTATATAATCTTGTCAGTGGTCTTTAAATTGAGTAGATGAAGTTTTAAGCCCAAATCACACATCCCAATTTGGAGGACTCTGCTTCTGCAGAGCGCCAGTAGCTCATTAGCAAATTTTCTCTGAGTTGTGGGCAGAGTCCCCCCCCCGCCACTCAGAGCTGGTTCTGCATGCTAGCTAGCTGTTGCTGCTAGCTTGCAGCCTGCTAATTTCTGGACACAAAGATAGATTGTTTGTTCTAAATTTGCGTCTGCTTTTGGGTGCTCCTGTCTTTGAACATGACAGAAACTTCATAAATAAGGAGGATTACGTGGGTTTTGATCAGGTTCATGACATTGACAAACACGGACGTGTGTCGTTTCTTATATTGCTGTTGCTAGGAAACCATAAGCATCGTTCTGAATAGACCCTTTTTGTGTTTTTTGCATACGTCACTCGCGTATGCTCGCAACTGCCGCTGAAGGCCAGAAAGCTTTGGAGGCCCATTGGAAAAAATAGAGACTGGTCTTTACGGGGTTAATCGCAACGATTTCAGACTCTTTTTGTATTTTTGACTGCTTTATTGGATGAGGGAAGAACTCTCCTAGATGGGGAATAAGATTTTACTGGTTTCCCGTGAAGAAACACCAGCGATTGGCCTGGATTTGTACAGTCAAAGCTCGTGTTTAACTGTGGTTGGCAAGCTAGCGATAGCTACCATCCGGATCGCGGTTCTTAAGTACTAGAAAAGAAAAGAAAAACCTTTAAACGCCCACCAGACTGCTAACAGGGAACTTTTAGCTGGTGGCTGACATTTCCCTCTCTTTTTTTAAGGGTTCATTTTTTGAAGAAATTGGTCAGTTTCGTGTTCAAACCATAGACTGTGTATAATTACTGGACGTAGCTTCCGGTCTCTTCTGAATAGAGAAATGTGAAGCCAGGTGGGCGTGTCTTACCGTCGCCATCTTGCCGTGTCACGTACGTCGTCACTCCAGGAAAATACTAAAATGGGTACAACGCGGCCGCGGGGCAAATGATTGACAGCTGACGTACTGTGGGCTAAACGCTAACTGAGCTAACACGAAACTAAGAGGAGCTAACAAAGATAAGGCTCCTAAGCGGCATGGTTAAGGTAAGACATGCTTAGACTTGCAATTCGCTGACTAAACACCGCCGTTGTGCGACTCTGTAACAAACTGAGACCTTATTAAGAGCAAAGAAGGAGCTAACTAGGAGCCTCCGGTCGGCAGGCGGAGCTTCCGGTCTGCCGCATGTCAATCATAAGGACACGCCCTTAATTATGTGTAATTTGAAGAATAAATAACATCTAAACGAATGAGTTATAAAAAAATTCACCCCCCTCACAGTTGACATGAAGGTAAACTTGACCTAATAAACCTAAAATGATTTTTTGAACCAGGCTGTAAACCTGTTTATTTCTGCTGTGAAGTTTGCGTTTTTAACATGGGAGTCTATGGGGATTTGCTCGCTCTTGGAGCCAGCCCCTAGCGGATGAAGGGAGGATTACACTATTTCCAACAAGGAAGAGAGCTTCACTGTTCTGAGGCGGAGTTTGCCCCTTGGTTCAAACACAGTAAAGCTGTGCTGACCTTAACTCCCCGGCGATTGACTCGGTTCTGCCTCCCTATCGTGCTGTTGTCTCCTGTCATCCCACAATATTTCCACAGAAAGATTATATTCCATGTCTTTGTGGTCATCAGATGCCGATGTGGCTGCTGAGCAGGTGTTTAACATGGTGACTCTAAAAATCCAGGCTGATCACTTCACGGGAAACCAGTAAAAACTTATTCCCCATCTAGGAGAGTTCTCTCCTCATCGATTAAAGTAGTCAGGAATGAAAAAAAGTGTCCGGCATCGTTGTCACCACTTTCACGGTCCGTGTACATTCAGGCAGTTGTTTTTTTCATTTAAAACGAAAAATAAAAAATAAAAAAAACATTCGTTTTTCCTGTTTTTGTTTTTGGACCAAAAACGAAAAAATCGGATAACGGGCCGTTATCCAATCCGTGTATGGTTCGTTCTTTGGTTTTTCCGTTTCAAAACAAAATGTGAAAAAACAAAACAGGTGGTTTGTTGGTTTTTTTGTTTTTAAACGAAATTAGAAAAACGACAATTCCAAAAATAATTAAAGGAATGGTTTTTTTTAATCTTTCATTTTAATTGATAAAACAAAAACTTTTAATGAACTGATTGGCAGCACCTGGAGGGAAGGGGACCGAGCCGATGTGCGGACAGCAGAGAGACGAGAGAGGACTGATGGGGCAAAACACAGCCATTTTAGACCCTTTAATATTTTCCTAATTCTATTTTATTAGTTTTATTTATTTGATTACTTTTAATAAAGTTTTTTTTAGGCTATACTTTTAATGACTGCAAGTTGCATATTGGAGAGAATCACCACGTGTGTGTGTGTGCGGGTGGGTGCGTGCGCGCGCGCTTCTTTTAGGTTACAGTAACATCTGGCTACCGGTTGTTACACTTATGACGTAGTTGTCTTCTAAAAACAAGAATTAATATGATATAGGCCAGGGGTCGCTGATGCGGCTCCTTGGCATTTGAAAAATAGGCTAATTAATGACTATTTAATTAAAATGTATTTTATTTTTGTTCGTTCGCTTTGATAATGTGATTCTAAAAGCCCAAGACAGATTACCCGTTGTGGGACCATAAAGTTTATGTTATCTTATTCTAAAATGGAAGATTATGGTGATCTTTTCTGTCCTTCTGGCTACACGCAGCTAAATATGACCTGAATCCGATCTTTTCGCTCAAATGTGACCCATATCTGATCTGCCTCTGACCGTGTGAACAGCGCAAGTTGCATTTAATCTGACATTTTTGGATCGGATTCAGGGTAAATGTGGCATTGAATACATATCTGATCTGTGTCAAAGCAATCGCGGTCTGTATGGGCATGTCGCATCCATCCGACCTTTGAGACCGAAGGGGGGGGCACGTCCTTATTTCTGCACCAGAGGAGACGGACCATGGATGTAAAGTATGGACTGAAGAGTTAAATCATATTATTCTGGCTCTGATTGAACATCAACCTGGAAACTGATGAAAGTGTTGTGGGAAGCCTTTATGTGGTCCATCAGCTCAGTGTGTGAACGTAAGAGAGAGGGTGCGCACGCGTGGAGGAGGCGCAACGCTGTGGATGAGGCCAACAGAGAAAAGTGTGTGAAATGCATCCGGTAAAGGGACGCTGACTGCAGCAGGTAGAGAGAATGGCGGTGATAATTGTGCAGCATAGGCTGCGATCTGTGAGTTTATTTCTACCGCGGCTGAACTGTTTGGTGACGTCACATCTGTGGAGAGATGAGATTTCCTCAGAACATCTGATCTGAAACATCGTCATCCACCATCCTGCTCCGACACTCATCCACACACTCCTCTGCACACATGAAGCAGCAACTGTTCCACACAGAGATGTCATCACAAATGCGTTTCTCTTCTTCGTCACAAAACCCGCTCGTACATTTGCCGACTGCCGCCACAAATTACTTTCAACGTGAGCCTTTTTATGATAGGCTGTACTAAACAAACAAGTGTGTTTTATTTATGACTGAAGTAAAAATCAAACACTGTGGATTTTCAATTATTTAGTTTTTATGTTTTTTCATTTAGTGTTTAAAAACAGAAAAAGCAAAAAACGACATAGTTATTTTGTTTTTGTGATTTTATTTTGAAACGGAAAAACCAAAGAACGATCAAATCCGTGTATGGTTCGTTCTTTGGTTTTTCTGTTTCAAAACAAAATGTGAAAAAACGAAAAAACAGGTGGTTTGTTGGTTTTTTTGTTTTTAAACGAAATTAGAAAAACGAAAATTCCAAAAACAAATAAAGGAATGGTTTTTTTTTATCTTTCATTTTAATTGATAAAACAAAAGCTTTTAATGAACTGATTGGCAGCACCTGGAGGGAAGGAACCCCCCCTGATCAAACTGATAACAGCTGTTTTTAAGCCGATGTGCGGACAGCAGAGAGACGAGAGAGGACTGATGGGGCAAAACGTTGGAGAAGAAGGCGCAGCAGTTGGGTGGCGGATGCCTGCGCTCAGAGGGCTCAGAGGGCTCAGGTGATGGTGGTAAGCGGAGAGGTGTGGCTGTCGTGAGCTGGAGGACGAACGGCCGCCGTGAGAGCGGCTGCCCAGAGTCAGAAAAGCGGCTGTGGTGTCCCGAGGAAGCCGACGGCCTAACGTGCGCAGGCGCCAAAGGGAGGGAGCCACAGACACAGCCATTTTAGACTGTATAATATTTTACTACTTCTATTTTATTAGTTTTATTTATTTGATTACTTTTAATAAAGTTTTTTTAGGCTATACTTTTAATCACTGCAAGTTGCATATTGGAGAGAATCACCACGCGTGTGTGTGCGGGTGGGTGCGTGCGTGCGCGCTTCTTTAGGTTACAGTAACATCTGGCTACCAGTGGTTACACTTATGATGTAGTTGTCTTCTAAAAACAAGAATTAATATGATATAGGCCAGGGGTCGCTGATGCGGCTCCTTGGCATTTGAAAAATAGGCTAATTAATGACTATTTAATTAAAATGTATTTTATTTTGGTTCGTTCGCTTTGATAATGTGATTCTAAAAGCCCAAGATAGATTACCCGTTGTGGGACCATAAAGTTTATGTTATCTTACTCTAAAATTGAAGATTATGGTGATCTTTTCTGTCCTTCTGGCTACACGCAGGTAAATATGACCTGAATCCGATCTCAAATGTGACGCATATCTGATCTGATCTGCCTCTGACCGTGTGAACAGCGCAAGTTGCGTTGAATCTGACATTTTTGATCGGATTCAGGCTAAATGTGGTATTGAATCGGATACATATCTGATCTGTGTCAAAGCAATCGCGGTCTACGGGCATGTCGCATCCATCCGACCTTTGAGACGGGGGGGGGGGACACGTCCTTATTTCTGCACCAGAGGAGACGGACCATGGATGTAAAGTATGGACTGAAGAGTTAAATCATATTATTCTGGCTCTGATTGAACATCAACCTGGAAACTGATGAAAGTGTTGTGGGAAGCTTTTATGTGGTCCATCAGCTCAGTGTGAACGTAAGAGAGAGGGTGTTCACGCGCGGAGGAGGCGCCGCTGTGAGGCCAGAAGAGAAAAGCGTGTGAAATGCATCCGGTAAAGGGACGCTGCCTGCAGCAGGTAGAGAGAATAACGGTGATTAATGTGCAGCATAGCGGTTGCAGCATCTGTAGCTACAGATGTTGCATCCACACAGTCCTCTGTGGCTACAGATGTCGCAACCGTTGTTCCACACAGAGACGTCATCACAAGTATGTTTCTCTTCTTCCTCCGTCTTTAGAAAACCCGCTCATTCTTTTGCTGACTGCCGCCACAAATTGCTTTCAACGTGAGCCACAATGCCGATGACCTCCATGTTTGTTTGCATTGTTTTCCATGAACACCGTTACATGTGTGATGTCATTTGTGTTAAACTGAGCATGCGTGTCACATCAGACGCGTCAGCTGTTCATATTGCAGTTGGTAGACAGGCCACATTTAGAAATGTAATGTGAACACCCGCACACACAAAAAAAATGGATCTGAGAAAAAATCAGAGCATTACGACCTGCGGTGTGAACGTGGTCTTTGAGCAGCGCCATGCAGTTGCACACCTTGCACTTGCTCTCCGAGCACGAAATAAAATCCAACTCGACTTTTAAAATAAAGACATAATTTATTTCGTACAATTTTGCAAAGCAGCCAGTTGAGTGACAAGTGCAACAAGCAGGTAACTGCAGTAAAACAGTGAGTAACACTGCCCAGCATGTGAAACACATTTCATAAATGTTGACGCAGCCAATCAGTGTTAATAACTGCACTTCTTGCTCATGTGCTGCTATTGTGCAGCATACAGCCCTGTCGCATCAGTGATCACGAAACGGGTGTGATGTTTGACCATTGTCCACTTTCTTCGTGTAGCAGTAGCCATGAAGTACAGAGATTTTTCTCTGATCTACTGCATGCACGGTTTCTTCATTCAAAGATTTAGTAGTTCATAGCCTGCTCCACATTTCAAAGCCTTAAGTGTCAGTTTTCACAATAAAACCCGACATTATGTGATATGATAGCCTTTTTATGATAGGCTGTACTAAACAAACAAGTGTGTAAAAATCAAACACTGTGGATTTTCAATTATTTTGTTTTTATGTTTTTTCATTTAGGGTTTAAAAACAGAAAAAGCAAAAAACTACATAGTTATTTTGTTTTTGCGATTTTATTTTGAAACGGAAAAACCAAAGAACGAACCATACACGGATTCGATCCATACACGGATTAACACGGATTGGCCCGTTATCCGATTTTTGGTTTTTGGTCAAAAAACAAAAACAGGAAAAACGAATGGTTTTTTATTTTTTATTTTTCGTTTCAAATGAAAAAAACAACTGCCTGAATGTACACGGACTTTTCACCCCAACACCCGCTCTGGTTTTTACGGGGTTAATTACAACAATGCTGGACACTTGAAGCAGCCCTTCAATCTGATTTTGGGGGAATTTTTGGTTACTTCTGCCACCTACCCTCTTCTTCAGCAACCAAATGCATCATGTTGTCACATAATTTTCTTATTGGTTGATTTGTTGCAATTTTCTACCAACAGTAAATAGGTTGTTAGGGTTTTGTGTCACTTTTTTTCTTGCTTACAAGCCATTAATGATCTATGTTGCAAGCACTTTCCATAGAAATAGCCGTTTTTCCCCTGTTTTTTAATTCATTTTCATTTTTTTATTCACCAAACGCGCATTAAACATAAACTATTTTCTTTATTTAGTGGACAGTTAAATAAAGAAAGTAGGCACAGACATTAATATAGTAAACTCCACCTCTGTCATTGTCCTAATTGTATTTAAACAGCAACAAAAAAAGCAAAAGGAATAGAAATTAACCCTGGCCAAAATCGAACAGACCTATGGTTAAAGTTCACCATTACCTTCTAGGTGCCAGAGTTTATGAAAATTTTCCGTTTGGACTTTAATATTTCAAATGGGTGTAGCTTGGAGGTGGTGAGAGATAAATCCATATTGTAAATGATAAAAGTATTCATCATGACCTAAAGTTTGTGATAGGAGTGAACTTACTCTTGTAATATACATGTGACGTCACAAGGTAGCGGCCAAATTGGAATACATAACTTTCAGTAAGCCAGATTTTTGAACATACTTAAACACAGGAAAAATTACCCTGTCATCTCATGCTCAAAATAAAGGAACAGGAGTTTGGTTGGAGTAAATTTGCTAATCTAATTTGTATATCGGCAGGTAAAATTCAGTAAAACGGAATTTTGAACATATTTGCACAGGTTTTGTTTTCATTTCATTTCATTTTTCATAGCTTTTTATTTTCATCCTATCATCCTGGGCGTGAATGAACAGAAATCTGATAGGAGTAAATTTGCTAATCTAATTTGTATATCAACAGGTAAAATTCAATGTTTTATGTGTTTTTTTTTAGTTCTATAGATTTTTTGTTTTTATATATATTTATTTGCTTCTGAAGAGGTCATTAGTAAATTGAAACCACTGTAAATCCTCAAATAGCGAGGCTTTTATTTGTTTCAGGGCACCGAGGACTGGGCTTTTATTGAAAGTAGGGCTTTTATTAGAAGAGAACCTTATATTTCTATTTTTCAAACAGATCACAATGAATAAATCAACATTTTGTGACTGAACCCAGTAAAATGTACTGGGCTCCTTTATTCAAAATTGCTGCATGAAAAACTTAAACATTGCAGTATAATTACCTCTCTGTTGTGTTTCTCTTCCAAACGATCCAGACGATAAGCACTGTGTTCAAGTCCTGGCTGCCTTTTTTTCCCCCCTCTGCTTGGCTTTTCTTAGCTCAGACAGTTTATTCTGTTGCTTTTTCCAACACCTGATTTGCAGAGTCGTCACTAGAACTAATACTGTACTGGGGCACAAAGAATTCACGAGAGTGCGCAGGAAAAAAAAAAACATTCAGCACTTATATGTGATGAAATAAACTATTCAATCATATCAGACTATGTTGTGAGATCTTTGATTAACCACCTGAAATGTACTATGATAATGCTTTTGGCCTGCTTGTGCATTTTACTCTAGACTAAAGTTCAAAAGGGTAGTTTATTACAAAAGTTCTTAAAAGACTAATTAAAGGGGGGTGTTCTAAAGTGCAGGTGTGCTTATTTTAGCCAGACAGGGGAAAATCACTGGAGGAGCTTGGGTCCACAACTATAAGTCGTTTTGCTTGTGTGGCAAAGCTGTGCGGCAGGCCAAGCGATGCTTGAGCAGATGTTGCTCAAACCACCATAACTACTGACAGACCCATGAGTTCCTCCTCCAAGGCAAAGCCTACAGGTTCCCTTCGGAGCACTGTAAAGGGGTTGCTGTAGATTTTACACTAACTTACTGGCAGCTGGATGCTAGTAAGTTACTGTATGTTACTGTAAAGTTGTTTACAGTACTACTACTGCCTTTTCATGTGCAGTATACTGCTGTAGTTCCCTTTACAGTATCACTACCATATTTGTCCTTTACAGTACCACTGTTGCTACTGTATATTCCCATTACAGTATCACTGCTGGTGCTGTATTGTCTCTTTACAGTGTCAGTACTGTATTTGTCCCATAGGCTACAGTATCACTGCTACTACTGTATTCTTGCTTTACAGTATCACTACTGTATTTACCCATTACAGTATCACTGCTGCTACAGTATTGTCTCTTTACAGTATCACTACTGTATTTACCCATTACAGTATCACTGCTACTACTGTATTGTCCCTTTACAGTATCACTACTGTATTTACCCATTACAATATCACTGCTACTACTGTATTGTCTCTTTACAGTATCATTACTGTAACCATATTTTATTTTTATAATATCACTACAGTATTTCTCCTACACAGTATCACTACTGCATTTTTTCTTACAGTATCATTACCTTGTCTCATTTTACAGCTTACCATAATTCACCCTTTAATTTCACTGCACATTATTTTATGGATACTCCAACACAAAAGTGAAGGAAAGTACTTTCAAAATACAATTCTGCTCAAGATTCAGTTGATTGGTGCTCCCAACTCTCAACCAATTTGTAATGCCAGTTACTTTGATCTGACCAACCAGCAAAAATGGACGAAGTGCACAATCAGATTCAAATTTTAAAAAGGCAAGTTTATTACAAAAAAAATTAAAACAGCCAGTTAAAGGGAAAGAGGGCATTTAGCCAGTCAGGGGTAAGTCAGTGGAGGAGATTGGGTCCATTACTTTCAGTCTTTTTGCTGGTGTCAAAGCAATACAGCAGGCTGAACAATCCTTACGCTGGTGGCAAGTTTTGATCAAACTGCCATGAAGCTAACCTGATATACTTAAAGGTAGGGCAGGGCAGGGCATCCACCCTGCCTTTAAACCTCTCCACTTGTGGCAGGATTTCATTTGCTCATTCTGACTCGGAGAGGACATTTCACCTTTTTACAGCTGAGGACCATGGTCTCAGATTTTGAGGTGCCTCCCTAGTGGGGCAAGGATTAGGAGAAGCAACTTCAATTTCATTGTGTTTGATACCATGTATTTGATGCAATGACAAATAAAACTTCTATTCTGTTCAACTGCTTTACACAGCCAACAGAACCCAGTCATCTGCTAAATTAAAGCAGAGCACCAGTTCCTAAGCCACTAAACCAGAACCTCTTAACCCATCAGCTGATCCTGAAGATACTGTGCCCATAAGTTTTAAACAGAAATGGTTACAAAGGGCAGTCTTGGAAGAGTCCAACCCTTAATGGAAACTGATCCACTTTATTGGCAGCAATGCAGGCCAAGCACTTGCACCAGTCAGACAGGGACCTGAAAGTTTGCACAAACTTACATGGCCTCTTCAAGACCCTGCAGAATTGTAGACCGCCTCTTCGGCACAATACTACCCCTTTATCTGGGGATTGATTATCTGATGGACCCTCAGATAAGTGTGATCACACCCAAGTCTCCTTGAAGGAAAAGTTAAATTTGATTCGAAATCTGAGCCGAGTATCATCAATTAAAAATAAGCGTTAATCCCAGTACAGAACAGTACTGCATTACATTATTTCATATTTTATCCATTTACAGAAAGATTATTTTCCTTGGAAAATTGATCAATCCATTCTTACAGTACCTTCCCCTCACACATACCCACTTGAATAAAAATCACAATCACTTATGAACATTTATTTCCTTGAATTCAACAACTCTACATTTTATTTAGAATTGACAAACCAAAATTAATTTTCCAGATTTTCTCATTTAAATAGACAAAATGTGACATAACAGAATACAAACTTTACAAAATACATCATAAACTGGACCTTTTGTCCACTTATTTAAATCATTTTACATAACAAAATTAAAGAATAAACTGCATATTTGCCATGTCAACAACCAGTACAATTGATCCTGATAGAAGCACCTTTTGTCAAGATTCAAACAATAGTCTTGATTTGACAGCTCAGTCAATGCAAGTTCTTGAAGTAAATTAAATAACTAGAATGTAACAGCAATATTTAAACGATATAAAACTAAATAACAGTAAAATGTTTGAGGTGTTGCTTTGTGATATGACCTTTAAGTAGTTTTGCCAGTCAAAATCAACAAGCTCTCTGATGAAGGATACAACATGGGGATACAGGTTGGTGGATTTTCTTTGGACCTTCTTTCCAGACTTACGGCTGATTTCTGACTTTGACTGGCACTTTGAGCCATCAGGATTGATTCTTAGAATAAACCTGTGAGAACGAGAAAAAAGAATTTCTCTTAACAGTGTTTCCACAAGAGAGTATATATATATCCACCCCTTTCTGTTTAAATACAAATAATTAAAGTTCCATAAGGCTGTGCCATTTAGCTATCCTTCCATCCTCATTACTATATCCAATTCCAACCATTGGACACAACACTGGGGTAAATCTCAAAGAAAGGCCTTAGCTGGTCAGCAGATGAGTAATCTCAATATATCCTTTTATGTTTGTCAGCCTTTCTATATCATTATTATTAGGCCCGAGCACCGAAGGCGGTGCGAAGGCCTATTGAAATGCAAGCGTTTTTTCCGGATTATTGTTATTCTTCTCCCGTCAAAAGAAGTGCATTTTTGGGGGCCTGAACATGCTTAAAGTCTCACCAAATTTGGGCTACCCCTCCATTTAAAATCGAAAAATTTCATAATTGTGCATTTTCGTGACCGCTCGGGCAAAACTGAGCTCTAGCGCCACCTTTTGCAAGGTCCCCAGAACTGCATGTCACCGATTTTTACGAAACTCGGTACACTTGTTCTATATGTCGGGGCGGACAAAAAAGCCTCTTAACGTCGTGGTGAAAAGTCGACAGGAAGTCAGCCATTTTGGGTCAAAGTCGCCATTTTGGCGTTTCACTCACGTCGCATTTGCGTTAACTCCTCATAAACCGCTAATGGTACGGTCACCCAGATGGTCTCTTTGTGTTCACAAGGCATGTTTCTAGTTGTGCTCTGCATTCAGAAATCTGTAAGCGTGTGGAGGGGGGCGGAGCCTCAAAGTTGACCTTCTCGCCATGAAACACGAAACTGATATAACTCGGGCATAAAACCAGATATCTGCACAAAAATTGGTACGTATAATGCCGGTCAGATGCTGAACACACCTATATGAACATTTCCGGTTTTCACCTTAGCCCCGCCCCCTGGGGACAGGAAGTGTCACTTTTAAGTGCTTGGGGTCCAGAACTTCATTGATGAAGCTGATGGATTTGAAAGTGCTTCCAAACGTGTCAAACCCTTCCACGATGCCACAATAAAAAACTCAAGTCGTTACGCCAAACGCAAACATGGCGAATATGAGCCCAACGCAATGGAAACAGGAAGTACATGGAAATGACACAAACAAAGGTACGATCTCCGCCAAGCTTGCTACAGATGATGATGGTCATCCCCTGAACTCATTCACGTGGAGATATTTCGGATATCTTTAAAAATGGCTCAAAAGCGCCCCCTAGAAACCTTCAAATGATCAGCCCCGCCCACCACAATGACCCACAAGCATTAAATTTGGCACAGTGGTAGAACATGTCAGGACCTACAAAAAACCCTCTTGGACCATTTGGATTAATCCGACAGGAAGTCAGCCATTTTGAAAAAAGTGTTATTTTTCTGACGATTTCTTGATGACATATTTGCGTTAACTCCTCAGAGACCGCTAATGGTACAGCAATCACGATGGTCTCTTTGTGTTCAGAAGCCATGTGACATTTCTAGTTGTGCTCTGCATTCAGAAATCTGTAAGCGTGTGGAGGGGGTGGAGCCTCAAAGTTGACCTTCTCGCCATGAAACACGAAACTGATATAACTCTGGCATAAAACCAGATATGTGCACCAAAATTGATACGTGTAATGCTGGTCAGATGCTGAACACACTTATATGACCATTTCCGGTTTTCACCTTAGCCCCGCCCCCTGGGGACAGGAAGTGTCACTTTTCAGTCTCTGGGGTCCAGAACTTCAATGATGAAGCCGATGGATTTGAAAGTGCTTCCAAATGTGTCAAACCCTTCCACAATACCACAATAAAAAACTCACGTCGATACGCCAAACGCAACCATGGCGAATATCAGCCCAACGCCATGGACACAGGAAGTACATGGAAATGACACAAACAAAGGGCCAATCTCCACCAAACTTGCTACAGATAATGATGGTCATCCCCTGAACTTATTGACGTGCAGATATATTGGATATCTTTAAAAATAGCTCAATAGCGCCCCCTAGCAATCTTACAATGATTAGCCCCGCCCACCACAATGACCCACAAGCATGAAATTTGCCACAGTGGTAGCACATGTCAGGACCTACAAAAAACCCTCTTGGACCATTTGCATTAATCTGACAGGAAGTCGGCCATTTTGAAAAAAGTGTAATTTTTCTGACAATTTCTTGATGACATATTTGCGTTAACTCCTCAGAGACGGCTAATGGTACGGCCATCACGATGGTCTCTTTGTGTTCACAAGGCATGTGACATTTCTAGTTGTGCTCTGCAATCAGAAATCTGTAAGCGTGTGGAGGGGGCGGAGCCTCAAAGTTGGCCTTCTCGCCATAAAACACGAAATTGATATAACTCTTGCATTAAACCAGATATCTGCACCAAAATTGCTACGCATTCTGCCGGCCGGATGCTGAACACACCTACATGACCATTTCCGGTTTTCATCTTAGCCCCGCCCCCTGGGGACAGGAACTGTCACTTTTCAGTCTCTGGGGTCCAGAACTTCAATGATGAAGCCAATGGATTTGAAAGTGCTTCCAAATGTGTCAAACCCTTCCATGATGCCACAATAAAAAACTCAAGTCGATACGCCAAACGTTACCATGGCGAATATCAGCCCAACGCCATGGAAACAGGAAGTACATGGAAATGATACAAAAAAAAGTTCAATTGCCAGCAACCTTGCTACAGATGATGATGGTCATCCCCTGAAGTCATTCATGTGGAGATATTTTGGATATCTTTAAACATGGCTCAATTGCGCCCCCTAGAAATCTTCAAATGATAAGCCCCGCCCACCACAATGACCCACAAGCATGAAATTTGGAACAGTGGTACAACCTTTCAGGACCTACAAAAAACCCTCTTGGACCATTTGGATTAATCCGACAGGAAGTCGGCCATTTTGAAAAAAAGGGATTTTTCTGACGATTTCTTGATGACATATTTGCGTTAACTCCTCAGAGACCGCTAATGCTACTGCCATCACTATGGTCTCTTTGTGTTCACAAGGCATGTGAGATTTCTAGTTGTGCTCTGCATTAAGACATCTGTAAGAGTGTGGCGGGGGCGGAGCCTAAAAGTTGCCATTCTCGCCATGAAACACGAAACTGACATAACTCTGGCATTAAACCAAATATCTGCACCAAAATTGCAACGTATGATGCCAGCCGGATGCTGAACACACCTACATGACCACTTTTGGTTTTTCTCCTTAGCCCCGCCCCCTGGCGACAGGAAGTTTTACTTTTCAATGTCTGGGGTTCAGAACTTCAAGGATGAAGCCGATGGATTTGAACGTGCTTCACAACGTGTCAAACCCTTCCGTGATGCCACAGTAAAAACCTCAAGTCGATACGCCAAACGTAACCATGGCAAATATCAGCCCAATGCCATGGAAACAGGAAGTACATGGAAATGACACAAAGACAGGCCCGATCGCCACCGAACTTTGAACAGATGATGATGGCCATCACCTTAACTCATACATGTAGAGAAAATTTGGAGAACTTCTACAATGGCTCTAAAGCGCCCCCTGGATTTCTTCAAATGTTTATCCCCGCATTGAAAAATTGCATTTTTCGTGTTCTTCAGGTATCCCTTGGGAGATTCTGCAGGACTCTGACCAATGTTACAATATTCTAGTTAAAAAGAGACGTTACTTAAAAAAAAAAAAAACAGTTGAATAGGTAAATTGGAGCCTGTCTCTCTCCTGTTACTCATGCGGGACTCTCAGCTTCACTGAGGAGGAGACGTCAGGTAGCACACAGCACAGGCTGGTTCATGGCGAGTGGGCGCTG
The DNA here is from genome assembly GCA_023101725.1 of Atherinomorus stipes. Taxonomy (NCBI): domain Eukaryota; kingdom Metazoa; phylum Chordata; class Actinopteri; order Atheriniformes; family Atherinidae; genus Atherinomorus; species Atherinomorus stipes. The sequence continues at coordinate 58,766 of JALJCO010008969.1, forward strand.
TTCCGGATACCTGAAGTTTGAAGTGCTGCCTCCCTTATTAAGGTGGACTTTGTAGCATCGCTTCACTGCGTGGTTCAGCCTTCAGCAGCTCGCCTTCATCATTTGCTTTGAAAACGGAATATTTCCAAACTCTCCGTCGAGCTCCTACTTTGTCAACAAGGGCTTTTCCAAAGCAGTCATGTTGTCTTTTTTCCTCTAAAGGACAACTACGTGGACTTAGTGACTTCAGTCAGGAACGACGGATGCTGATGTTGTTCAGTTATGTCAAAGTGAAAAGCACAAAACCTCTTCCAGCCCAGGAGAAACCTACAGAAGTTTACATACACACACACAAACGATTAATAAATGCATTTTTAATTTTCTTCTAAGTTATTACATCCTTAACATGTTTAAATAAGTTTAAAAATGGCTACAGAGATGAACTGACTGATGTTATAATGAAGTCAGTCACACAAACATGATTTTATAGACAGTACCTCATACACATTTCACGTTTCATATTATAAACTATTGAGACACATATTTTAAAAAAAAGAAGATTCTGAAATCCGTTAAAGGGCAGCGCGGGAAATTCAGACACCAAATTGCAGCACATTTTGCAGCACATAGCCTGTTCAAGGCAACAGAGAGAAACATGGGTGGAAACGTTATTTTGGGTATTTAGCGCTTCATCACCCATTCGTATGAAAAAAGGGACATTCATGTTTGTTTTTCTTTTTAATTTCTGCTTCAAGTCCCTTTAAATATTCCAATAGCCTTACAATATTTAATTAATTTAGATAGTTATGCAATTTATTTTTCTAATTATGTCCATATAATGTTTTAGGTATAGATTGATTTTGATTTTAATTTGGCATTGCTTTATATTACTGGTTCTCTGTGTTCTAAATTAAAGATTTTACTTATTTATTTGATTATTTTCAAATAAAGACTTCAAAAACAATAACACAAATAAAATAAATATTGAGTTTGCTTAAACTTTTAAAATTGAAAATTATTGAAATACAAAATGGTATCGTATCAAAACAGAAACTTGGTATCGTGACAACCCTATATTATTTATATTTATATATATACATATATATAAAGTATAGCACCACGTCAATGTCAAATGCTTTAAGCAGGGCACTGCAGGGAATTGAACCCCATCTCAATAATGAGAGTACCAAACCAGTGCCTTTTGCTCGTTTTGCCAGACATGACCAGGTAATTAAAACCTGCACCAAGAACAGTATTGTAAAAGCATTTTAGATTAATTCATCTTAATTTGTAATAGTTTGAATAACAATACGTAGTCCTAACTGTTTTTCACATTGTCTCTTTTATTATGACTTTGATCCAAAATTTAACGACATTAACCAATGCTGTCTCAATGCAGGAAACGAAACCTTTACAAAACACACACACACACACACAAACACACACAAACACACAGTAGGACAAGCTTACAATGTCTTCAATTAATGTTGAAGATCAAACAATATACAGTTCTAATGGAACTTTAATCTGAAACAAATTTACAGGCTATACACCACAACATACATTTCCATTTGGATTCTGTACTCAACACGTCTTTGGATGCTATCGCACACTGGAGTCTGAGATATTAAGTCTACTTAAATGTACAAACAACTGCCTCATGATCACTAAAATAAGTAGGCACAACAGTTGCCTCTACTTCATAAAGGGAGGTTTTCACGTAAACATGATCAATCAATGTCCCTCTCTCTGTTGTTGCCTGACTCACTAACTGACTATATCCTCTGTCTTTAAAACACTGGGAGATTTTGGAGGATTTTAACATGTCATCATTGAAATCTCCCATTACAGTTACTGTATCACTTAATGACTCAAGCCAATCAATCAATCTACCTATATTTTCCTTAAACAAGGACACAGGATAAGATGGTGGTCGATAAACGATTGCCACCACTATATTATGAGTCAAAACCTCATATACTAAACATTCCAGATTTACTTGTGGGACCTGTAAAATATTACATGTCACACTGTCCACACAATACATGCCAACACCGCCATGCTGTTGGTCTTGCAATTCCCTCAAAGCCGGATGCCTGCTACTGTATGATGAACTCCGTGGGCTGCTGTGAAAACTGTAACCTGGTATGTTCACCATTTCTAATGATGCAGCTGCAGGCAGCCATGTTTCTGTAACAGCAATACAGTTAAGCTGCAAATGCTGTGTACAGGATGCCAGACCTGCAACATGTCGAGCCAAACTTTGCACATTCATCATAAACACACTGAAACTGCAATTTTTAAATTTGGGCTGTTGTAAACATTCTCCCAAAAATGGTGTCATACTTTCAATGGCAACTTTTACATCTTCTTTACAATAAATACGTTTAGCTTCAAAATCCTGGATAATGAGGCCTGTCAGAGTTCTAACACGACTTAAAGCTACATATGCTTGGCCAGCAGAAAATATTCTATCAAGAGAAACTACAGCTTCATCATCTGTAAGACCTTGGACCTTATGCACTGTACAGGCCCATGCTAGTTTCAATGGAAATTGACGCCGCAATCCACCCTTATTGGTTGCCCTTTCCTCTTCTGGCTCAATACTGGTGCAGTCAACTAAATCTGATGAATTAGTCCGATAGCGTTTTCTTCGCTTTGCGCCAACACGTTCATCATCAAATTTAACAAAAACTTTCTTTGGCAAATCACTTGTTCCTGATTTAATTACACGTGCAACAGTACCGCAAACCCCATTGACAAGACCGTCAGTAACATCTACATTTTTACATAACATTACACGCGCACCTTCACCAATGTTTAAAACCTCTGTCAAACAAGTATGGGGTGCTTTGGCGTGATGGCCATCTAAAAGCTTTAAGTTACCCGTTTTTTTATCATTAACAAAATCTTGCGCATGGACAGCATCGAATTCTGGGCAAGTCTCCATTAGTCTTTTAATGTTGTGCTCATTTACTTGATGATTTGTTGCAAAGATGTGCAAGGCTGAGCTGACCTCGCCAGTTTCACAGCGTTTTAAAATGTCCAAATCACTTTTTAACAGCGCCATCCCTTTGCCATGCATTCTGATACGATTCAATAAACCTGCAAATACGTCATCTTTCTGTCTCACTATCTCTGTCAATTCTGCAACCTTAAATAAATTACCCCATAAGTTACTGCGCACATCTTCGACATACAATGGTTTACCCTTTACCGGAGGCAACTGGTAAAAATCTCCCACTGCCACGACACTAACATTTCCAAATGGTGAAAAGTCCCCAGTTTGTTTTATTTGTCTTAATCGACCGTGAATATACGATAACAAGTTGTGATCTACCATTGATATCTCATCGATGATTAAAAGCTGCAGATCATTATATAGAACACGCAGGGAATTCAGTTTTTCTTCACCTAAAGGAGTGTATGGTAAACGCACATCCTTTCCTATACTAAATGTTGTGTGTATTGTACTTGCTTGCAAGTTATAAGCTGCTATGCCTGTAGGAGCCGTTAACAAAACAGAGATACTGTCAGGATGACTGCATGTTGGTGACAAAAGTCTCATTGATTCATACTGAATTGCTTTTATTAAATGGCTTTTTCCGGTCCCTGCACCGCCTGTGATGAATAAATGTACTGGTTCAGGATTTTGCCCATTGATTCTAGCTAAACACCACTGTCTGACCTGATAAAAAATGGAAAGCTGCTTGTCATTTAAAGATCTAATTAAAGCTAAGCCATCACTCCTGTTTAAAATATTACATTTTTTCTCTAGATGTGAAACCTGTTCATTTGCCACAGACAAATCTGGAATGTTGACATCTGACTCTTCTACAGTTTTTTCTATGTGTTCCAATTCTTCTAAACATTCAAGACGCTCCAATTCCTGTTCAGGACACAACTCGCACCACGCATCTTCCAATATTCCACTGGTTTCAATTTCATTTTCTATATGCTCCAAGTTATCGCTTTCGGTTTCAAATGCACTTCTATTTTCATCGACAAGCGATTTTACAGTGTGTCTTGACCCATCTTTTAATACAATAAAGCCACTTTCATAAAACTGCTGAAATGTTACAAAGTTTGGGGTTTTTAGTTCTTGGTCGAAACGATATGGAAGAAACAATTGCATTACACTGCGAAAATATTTCTCGGGATCTTTCGTTTTGGAAAAACGTGCATAGCGAATAATTGCTGGTTGTGTCCGACATCGTTTTGTTACAAAACCTAATCCATTTTTTAACTGTACAGCAGCTGAACTTTTCTCATTTTTACTCAAAATTCGATATTCCGATGCAAATTTGGCAAAGCACATGTCATTAAACGGATCATGATTAGGCCTATTCTTGTAACGGTCGACTAAACTAGTCATCCACATTTCTTCTGTACTCAGATCTTGCGATGACGCCCTCTGCCTCAACACACTCAGAAGCAAACTCATTTTAACTATGTTATCTCCTGTCGGTACAAACACTACCTTCCGACTACATTCCTTTAAATGCATATTGGTCAACCTGTATACAGCTTCTTGAGCACCAACGTCCCTATTGTGGAGATACACACTACCTAATTTTTTTTAATGCCTCTTTGGCACTAACATTACCCTCTTTGGATGCTTCTCTTTGAGCATTCCCCAGCAACAACCCCATTTCCCCAGCAACAACCCCATTTCCCTTTCGCTCTTTGACATGTACGAAATTATATAGACTACACATGCGTAGGCATCAACGCAGTACTGGATATCAATATTAGCATTCCAAGCTTTAAGCAGTGGTTTGCTATACGGATTGATCCAAACCTCATCAAGCTGTCTTCTTAACACGACGTGTGTATTTCGCCCACAGCGATTATACGCTGCCTCAAAGATTTCTTGCGTTATGTCCAAACTCTTAAATAACTCTTCAATGTTTGCATACTTTGACTCCTCATCTGCAATGGCCTTCTTCACTTCCAGTAAAATATCACTAGCTACCTGAATGCTCATTTGGTCCTTTTTAGTCTTATCTTTTTCTGCACATGTACACTTTGAAGGCTCATCCGTGTTATCAACATGGCAAATTTGATTTGATAATTTTTACCTCTGAAATAAATGTGGAAGAAGTGGCTTGGAAAATGAAAGGAAAGGGTTTTTTAAGTGGGAGAAGGGAAAAAAATAAAAAAGGAATTAGGAAATAAAAAAATTGGGTTTTCAGTGGGATTAAAAGGGGGGAGGGGAAAAAATATTAGGGGAAGGAGGGGGGGGGCGTGAACCCAATTATTCTTAAAAAATATCCGAGAGAAAAAAAAAAAAAAAAGAGGAAAAAGGCGTAGAGGAGGATTAAAAAATACAAACTATACCTAAATGGCCAGAAATCCAAAGAGATGTATTCAACATTTGGAGAAAATCTTCCATCAACATGTAAAAGTCGATTATTAAAATACCGAGACAATGTCAGTCGATATGGCCGGATTTCATGATAGGTATTAGTTCCTAGTGGAAACAATGTTGGGAAGCATTTTGCTTCATTTGAGTGATCTGAAAGTAATTTCACAGGATTGTTTCCTTCACCTGGGGCTACATTTAATATCTTGTCAAAGTACTGGTCAAGCGCTTCCTGACCAATATCAACTGGCATAAGACAAGTATCTTGAAACATGCAATGTTGTTGTCGATCGTGCAATAGTTCATCTTCACCATCATCACATGTTTCAACACTCTCAACTTTACTACTTTCTACGTCTTCTCTACCAAACTCATTGATCCAATTTTCATTAAAGTTGACATCTTTGTAGTAAATGTTTGTACGTTTTAAATATTGTAGTGCTTCTATGATGTGCATCGTATCAACAAACTGATACTGATAATGGCCTTTGTATGTTAATTTACGCTTCAGTTTTACAGGCAACAAAGACCCCTCCATATTTGTCCGTGGCAACAAATTGATAGTTTCATTAATTGATGCTGGGATGCATGTAATTGGGCCATGACAACCGCGTTGGCCCCCTTTCGGCAATGCTAGCATTTTCATGAACGGTATATGTAATGCTATTAAATGCTGTTCTAAACTATTTAACCTAGCCAATTCTGGAGGAATGGAATGAGGACGCAAGTTGTTTGCTGCACATTCAGGTGGCATCTGACCTTTACTGATTTTGTAATGACAAGTGTAGCAAATCCATAACTTCCCCTGCGCCGTTTCTAACAACGGACACAACACTGCACATTCTTCATTACACTTGTGCACATAATCATTACTGATACATTTCTCTGCAATTTCATCCATCACTTTGCTCTTTTTATAATAATCTTGTCTACATATCAAAACTTGATGTCTGAAAAGCAATCTATTGCAACAACTACAAATATAATCGGGCCCTTCTTTAACCTTGTCTAAAAATTTGTCTATCACAAAATCTAAATTTTGGGATTTTACTTTGATTTGATGCCTTTTTAGAATGACTAATTCTTTAACTACTCGCTTTTGTTCTGGGGTGGAATGATATTTCATTATGCCCTTTACTTTTTTGCATACCTGTATGCTTGACTTTGTCTGTATTTCCTTTTACTCTGTTGTTTCTTTTTGTCCTTATGGTACACATCTTTGCATTTCTTTTTGTTATATTCTTTTACTTTCTCTTTATGGGAGACATCATCTTTATATTTCCTTTTGCTAAATTCTTTTACCTTCTCCTTATGGGAGAGATCATCTTTGTATTTCCTTTTGCTAAATGCTTTCACTTTCTCCCTATGGAAGACGTCATCTTTATATTTCCTTTTGCTCAATTCTTTTACTTTCTCCTTATGGGAGACATCGTCTTTATATTTCCTTTTAATTTCAGCCTTCTTTGTCTCTTGAAGCAGCTCATTTTCCCTATACATTCTTTTCTTTACCAATTTTTGCTTCTCCTTATAAAGCACATTATATCTTGATCTATCTTTTAAAGTCCTTTTAGTTTTTAAATACTTTGAAAAGTAGTAGTTAGTTTTAGAACGACAAATATTGACCCCCACACGTGCCTCCTTTTCATCAAAACTAGATGAATTTTGTGACTTAGTGAAATTGCTCATATTCAAACTGTCCGCAGCAACACTTGCGTGATCACCAGTCTGCCTCCTTAAATTGTACCCTTTTGAAACTGATGCATTTGCTTTGCAATAACTGTAGCACACCTGTGTTCGCGGTTCCTGTACACAAACCACCATCTCATAATGGTTCCCACTGCTATTTGCTAAATACAGTCCCTGATTTGACCATTGATCATTAGAAGTATACTGAAACCACCGATTATTATAATATGTAAAAATATTGAAACCTAAACAATCTGCAGCTGCTTAAATCTCCACTTCTGTTGCCCAACTACTAACAAGGTCCATCCTTGACTCACTGAGGTATTGTGAAACTGATGAATACTCGCCTCTCAAAACACTCTTGTATATCCCGGGATTGTTCCTTAACTGCTTAACAACAGCTAATCTAATTTTTCTGTGATTTTTCTGAGTGCCACTAATAGCTAGACTGACTGCCCTAAAAAAACAAGCTCCATCACCAACTATTTTCTCAATCAGACAAGGTTCACCGAGCTCACCACTCACAGAAGGTACAGCATCAACCTTTTCTGACTCAATTTTTAGCCGTTTACACAAATTATCTGCAACATCTTTTGAAAGTGGATTAAATTGTAAAGTTGGACCCCTACTATCGTTGACAAATTCAACATCAGAGTCAACCTGGTCAGCAGTCCACCTTGTCCTCTTTGCTGTTGAATTTCTCAAGGATGCCCTACGCTTTTCACCTCTACAGTGGTCTGAAGTAAACATGGCCTGCTTAGTGCACTCACCTAAATCCGAAACTGGATTAAAGTCTGAAGTTGGACCCTTACCACTGTTGACAAATTCAACATCAGAATCGACCTGGTCAGCAATCCACCTTGTCCTCTTTGCTGTTGAATTTCTCGAGGATGCCCTACGCTTTTTACCTCGACAGGTGTCTGAAGGAAACGTGGCCTGCTCAATACACTCACCTAAACCCGAATTAAACTCCCTCAACATCTCTGTGTCATCTGTTAAATCTGAACTAAACTCCCTCACCAACTCCATGTCATCTCCAACACTTAAAGGCAACCCCTGACTGTCACTATGAGGGACTCTGTAACTAACATCAGCTCCACTGCACTCGCCTAATTCTGAACTAAACTCCCTCACCAACTGCACATCTCCAAGACCCAAAGACAACCCCTGACTTTCAAAAAGAGAGACTCTGTGAATGACATTAACTCCACTGATCTCAAACTCCTTACAAGTTACGTTCATACTATCTGCAAACCTATGAATGTAGTTGCAAAGCTGATCCAGACTACTAAAATACACAGCTACACTCCTCCCGCTCTCATCAACCATCCCAGCTGCACTGCGTGCATGGGAATCTACGACTGCATACCGTCCCTCTTGACTGATTATGGCAGACGTACTGCCACTCACTGTGAAAAAGCAGGTTTCGTACTTTGTGCACATCTTTTCCAATCCAGCACGGAGAGTGGTGTGCACACCATCATCAATAAACTTTCCCTCAACTACACCAACTTCTCCTAGTACAAAATCGCCATACTCAAACTCATACTGCTTCCCATCAATCACTCTGTCTTTGGGCAGATCGAAAACACCGAGCCGTTCCGCTCCAGCACTAATCTGATCACTGTCACGCAAATCTGTGTACAACTCATCACCTGAAACTAGCACTTTATCCAAAGTGTCAGGCTGCCATGTAAACACACTGGCCCTCATTTATCAAACGATCGTCGAAATGGTCGCACATCTGATCGTAAAAATGGTCGTACGATTGGAGCCACGTGTGATTTATTAAAACGTTCGTATCGGACCAATCTGGTCGTACGAACAAAAGTGTCTTGATAAATTCCACAGCTGAAATCCATCGTCATTTAAATGTCACGCCCACGGTTACGCCCTTAAATATGCATGATAATGAGGTTTCGCCGGCGAGGCTGAACCATGGAGAGGAGAGGTACTGCAAAGAAGAGGAATTTTTCAGAGGTAGAGGTGGAAACACTCGTTAACGAGGTATCAGTGAACAAAGATGTGCTGTTTGGAAGCCTGAAAAGTGGCATTAAAGGCGTGCACAAAACTGCAGTCTGGAAAAAAATAACAGAGGCTGTCAATAGCCACGCTGTAGTGGAACGGACTCCGGCTGAGGTATGAATAAAATAAATTCCTCTGGACACTTTTCATTCGGATAGCCCATGTCTGATAAGCAAATCCTTTACTGTCAGGTAAAGAAGAAGTGGTCTGACTTAAAACTCGCCACCAAAAAGCGCGTTGCGGCACTGAAGCGCAGCAGGGCGCTGACAGGAGGAGGCCAGCCAGATCCCAGCCTGACTCTGACTGGTACAGAGGAGAGGATAGCGGGCTTAATCGGGTCTGAGTCCCTGTCTGGAATCTCAGGTGGAGGAGACACCGAAGCCCTTGCCTCAGATCCAGAGGAGAATGGTAAACCTCACTTTTTGCCTGTATTCTTTAAAGGACAAAAGCTGACATGTTGCACAGGTTAACTTTATTGTCATTTAATGTTTCAGAGCCAGGCACCAGCAGTATGGCCCAGAGCGGTCCCGCAGAGCCAGACCCCCAGAGCAATAGGGATGAGCACGTGTCCCTCCCCCGTCCGGCGCCTCAAAGACCAGCGGCTGTGGTCACTGCAGAGGTGCTGGAAAGACAGGCAGACATATGTCGGTTAATGGGGGCAATAATTAAAGCGCTCGGAAATATTAACGACACTCTGAAGGAGATAAATGAAAACCTGAAAAAATAAAACTGTTAAAACTACCATCTGTGTTTACTTTCATAAGCTTTGTCTTGAAGGTTGCAAACTACAAAAGCCGAATGGCCTTCCACTCCAACTAAACCGCACATTTTAATGTTGTAGACCAAATTGTGCACCCACCACTTAATGTCAAAATCGACGGATCAGCTCTTCTCTCCTCCGTACAGCTCCCGGTGGAGGCTCTACTAGGCACAGTTCCATGGGCATCTCGTCCGGCTGCGCTGGGGCATCAAAAGGCACTCCATTCTCCAGAGCGATATTGTGCAAGACCACACATGCGAGGATAATATTGCAGACTTTCTCCGGAGTGTAAAGCAGCATTCCCCCAGCTGGTCCGAGACACATCCACCTGCCTTTCAGCAACCCGAAGCAGCGTTCCACGCTGGCGCGTGTGCGCGTGTGCGCACAGTTGAACCTCCGCTCCTGCTCTGTTGCAGGGTTTACCAACGGGGTGATGAGGTACTCGGAAAGTGCATAGCCCTTGTCACCTGAAAAAAGGTGTTTATTATTTTGAATATGCAGTTTTAGAAGAAATGTAATCCTTACATACCGAGGAGATGACCACAGCCTTGCAGTGCGCCCTCCTGTAGGCGTGCACCAACGATGCTGTTCTGGAATATGAACGAATCGTGCGTCCCTCCCGGCCACTTGGCCACCATATTCAGGATTGAAAGCCTGGCATCACAAATCACTTGCACATTAATCGAGTGATAATTTTTCCGATTAATGAATGCATAATCATTTACGGATGGTGGCTTCAGGCGAACATGGGTGCAATCAATCGCTCCTATTACATTTGGAAACCCAGCAATCTCATAGAATTGCCTTTTAATCACCGATTGCCGGGCCTGATCGAACGGAAAGTTGATGTGGTCTCGGGAGATGGACTTTATCGCTGCCAACACCGCTGGCATTGTCCTGCTGATGGTAGGCTGGGAGACCCCGGCCCTGTCTCCAATCTCCCGTTGAAAAGTACCAGTGGCCAAAAACCCCAGCGTGGCAAGCACCTGCACCGGCACAGGTAGGGCATTTGACCGTCTGGTTTCCCTCTGTAGCCGGCCTTCAAAAATGTGGCATAACTGTAAGAGGATATGCCTTGGGAGGCGAAAACGACTGATCAGCCAGTCATCAGGCTCCATGAGGAGATCTCTTCGGTCTCTGAAGACGCGCTCGCGCCGGATACGCACATATTGTTCCTCCAGTAACAATAGATCTGCCATTCTTAAGATCTGTGACTGGTTAGGGTCTTTAAATAGGATGGTGAACAGACATTTGACCAACCACAAGGCAAAGCCCCTGTTTCACCAGATGCTTTGGATTATTTAATCAGATTATTTTCCCCTGAGTTTGTTTTCAAACACAGGCTTTTGTTTAGAACTACTTATCAGTCCCGTCAATTTGTGTATGATGAATTCACAACAGATGAGTTCCTATTATCATCATTATTATTATTATTATTAATTATTGTTGTTGTTTTATCTTTTTTTTTAATGGTTTTATTCCAAGATCGGAATGGCTGTTTGTGATTAAATGACGGTTTGCAGTTTGGTTCATAAATATTTTCATGTTCTGCTGCGCTCCGCTGCAAACCCTCACTGACTCAAACTTGCGTACACGAACTCAGAGCTGTCGTGAGATTTGATTGTATCCTACGATCACGTTCAAATTGATAAATGCCGAGTCTTGCGTGGAAATGGTCGTACGCACAGATTTTCGTCGTACGATCGTTTGATAAATGAGGGCCACTGTCTACAGTGTGGTTGGCCAACGCTACTAAGCTCACTGCTGCACACTGAAGCCCACCATAAAAAAAACGAGGATCACCCTGGTGAAATGTTCCTCTAACTGACCCAACATAACTCAAACTGCTATCCTCACCCTCACTTGTAGCTTCTCTTCCTGCCACACTCGTACCTATGTCCACATCACTTTCCTTTACAACAATCCTGGAAACACGATACCGCTGTGCATCCAATGACTCCTTCAGGTGCCTGATGTGCATCATCAGGTCATTGCAGCAGGTGTTCAACACAACAACAGAGGTTCCAATCTCTGTTGCCAAACCCTCATGGTTGCGTATCCCACAATCTACGACTGCAAAGTACTTTTTTTGCCAGATAACCAGACTTGCAACATCATCCAGATACAGAAGACACATTCCATCCCTCAGCAAGTACTCCTGAGCCTTCTCTTCCATGTTCATGTCCTCTTCAGATCCGTCAAAAGGACTGTAAGTTGACTTGCTTATTTTCACGTTCCACTTCCTGCCAAATAAACTATGCTGCTCAACCAACTTGCATCGCTCCGTGTTTCTGCCACTTGCCTCACATTCCCTTGCTACGAAAGCTGCCAACTTTTTTCACGTTCCACTTCCTGCCAAATAAACTATGCTGCTCAACCAACTTGCATCGCTCCGTGTTTCTGCCACTTGCCTCACATTCCCTTGCTACGAAAGCTGCCAACTTCTTCCCCTCTACACTGACCTCATCCATATCTGATGCACGCCAAGTACAAACAGGAGAAACTGTGTGTTTGATTGCAGCTGCAACACTGCATGAAACGAGTGTGTTAAGATCAGGACTATCTGAAACAGTCTTGACTGTAGTACCTGCAAACATGTGAACCGGCATGTCTGTTGAACTCAAACAAGGATTAGAGGCAGGCCTACCTTTGGTGGCTTCTTGAGTGCGCTGCAAGCCACCAATGTCTGGCTCCTGGGCAGCCATCGGAACCCCCTCTGGACAGGTGGGCACTGGCACGTCACAGGCAGACACCGGGGTTGGTGTGGCCTCAGCACTGCAGGCAGACACCTGGCGCGGTGTGGCCTCAACCTATGAAGACAAAAAAACAATTACTTTACAGAAAAAACAACAAATCTATATGAAAAAAAGGATTAAAGTTCTATCAATTTTGCTAGTTCAATCATATTGACAAAGTTATCAAAGACTGACTTCTGAATTTTCAGTAATTCCAATGCAAAAATACATTTCAGCAATCATTCTTCACAAATCTACACCAACCTTATCCATCGCTGCGTCTGGCTCAACTTCTGCCAACACCGGTGCACGTGCTGCAGGTAGCCTCTGTAAAAAACAAATAACATCTTTAATAACAAATCAACAACAAAATGGCAGTAGGGCTTTTTCAAAACCATGACATTATACCACAAAAGTTCTGCATTAAAAACATGACAAACCTGCTGCCTAGCCCGCTTCTGCTTAGTGACAGCAGGTCTACGACGAGGTTCCAGAGGCACAGACTAGAGTGAAAGAGAACACAATTTCAGCATCTTGGAATGATCTCCTCAATATCTACAATATCCTTCAGATAAAGTGGATGGTGGAATACAAGTCATTTGACAATGTCATTTCATCAACACCTCAATAAAGCTGCCAACTAATTACCTGTTTGCCTGCTGGAACGTTGCCAAGAGCCGATGGAGAAACTTTTTCCATGGCAGCCAGAATTGACGTAGAGAACCGGACAGGATTTAGTGGGATGAAATACTCCCTCAGAACCACCGGAGTGCCATCCGCCTGTCAAATAGACAAAAATCATTGCTGACTATCACTTTTTCAATAAAAACACAATCACATCAACTAAATTCACCAACAACAAGTAATACTGATAAGAGTAAAAACAAACCTGGCGGTGAACCATCGTCTCCTTGGGTGGAGCAGAGACTTGCTTTGCTCCGCCCGAATGGTCCTTCTGTTATGTCCAAAGAAGAATGATGAAAAAAATAATTACTTTAAATATGACAATTATTAAAAAAAAAAAAAAAAACACAATTATTTACACCCTTACCTTCCTGCCCGATTCCACCGACGTCCGCGTGGAAGGAGGTGGACGTGTAGCGATGTCCTTCCTCTTCCGAACTTTAGGAGGAATCCTTGTGTGGTGTAGCTTAGGAAACACCATATGCGGTGGCAGCGGTGGTTCAACTGCCGGTGTTTCGAGCTCCTGTGAGGCGTCCCACCACAGGAACTGCACAAGGATTGGCATCCCGTAGTTGTCGCTGAGGTGGACCTGTAAATGCAAACAAAAAATATGAACCAATATTAATAGAAATTTTGGTAAAATGTGGTATACATACTGTCCAGTGATCATATCAATAAAACATTTTAAACTTACCCCATCAGGGGCCCACAGGTCTGTATTTGACCGGGGAAACCATTCGGCAAGGTGAAAGTACCTAACACCTAAAAAAAAAAGAATCATATATGACAAAGTACATGTTTAACATCAAATTCTTTGTTTACAAGCAGTTATGGAAAAATTGACCATTTAGCCTACTTTCCTGCAACATAATCCATCATCTTGCCATAGAAGCTTGACATTTTTTCTAATTATTACCTTGAGCTTTTGCCGTTCGGTGGAATTCTTGCCTCATCAGTTCCTGGTACCCTGGGTCGACGGTTAGGCGCGGGACAAAATCCACTACAAACACCTATAGAAAAAATGGAAAATTCTAAATTAGTCATTGCTAATGACAACTTGGAAATGTCACTACATTAAAAATCTATCAAATACCTTCGGCCAGCGACTGCGAACAGCCTTCAAGAAATGGCCAAAGGCCTGTCCCGCTTCATCGATGGTGCGGCTGGCCGTAAGGTTGTTGCTGGGTGCCATGACACAGACTGCGTCTGGGCACAGAGCAAGCTCAGGACGAGCAAGCTCGGCACGCAACTGGTCAGCAGAGGCACCAGGAACTGAGAACACGCCAAAGGAGTAACGACCCTCTGGGAAGTTCACAATTCCGTCAGCAACGGCTCTGAGATGCGAGTCTGCCAGCAGAAGGACGGACTGGGGATGAAGAAAAGAAAAAAAATGATGAGAATTAAAGCTTTTCAGCATTATATTTTTAGATCATTTCATCTAGAAATGCATCTTACTTTCTTGTCTGGCGATTCGGCAGGAAGGACCAGTTTGTACTGTTGCCCAGTCAACATACTCGTGGCCCAGATGCTCACTTTGTGGCGGTGACCTGTGCCACGTACTATGGACATAGAAACATAAAACTTTAGTTAATGAATCATACAATTTACACCAGTTTGAAGCACAATAGAAAAATCATTACATACGTGCACAACCCTCAGTGGGGAGCATCTCCTTGCCAATTCGCATGGTTAGTGTGAATCGGCGTGCCTCCCGCTCCCGGGCGGCCTGCTGGCGAAGGTGGTTCTTTCCACGCGGCATCCTTAACACTAGAAGCGCCACTAGCGGTCTTTTGACCGTCAGTCACTTTAATACGCAAATAACATAATAAAAACAAAACATCTGAACCTGATATTATATGACTTTTAACAGACACCTGTTTTTTTATATTTTCACTTGCTTCTTTCTTTGTAAAAGTAAAAATATCAAGATTTACGAGCATTTTAACACTTCTAACCCGCAGCAGCTCTGAGCGACTCTGAGCAGCCGCAGTGATACATTGTAAATCCAGCGCGAGGGACACCCATTGTCATAGTAACAGTTCGGCGGGGAAGTTTCCCGCCTGACAAAAATGTATCAATTTGTTATCACTGGACTATTTAGGAGCGTGTGGTACTGTGTATCTGGGAGAGAGAGCAGAGGAAGACGACCATCACCATTTTATTGTAAGTAAGTCGGTATATTTGGAAGAAGATAAGATAGGAAGATGAAGAGAACGCAGAAATTATATACGGTGGAGGAAGCCCTGTCAATGCTGCAAAATATTGATGAGGGACAGTCAGACGGAGGTGAGGTGTCAGACTTTGAGGCGGAGAGTGACAGCGGAGACGGAGACAGTGACAGCGACTATGTGCCGGACACACCCTCCTCCCGTCCTACTCAGAGAAGACCACGCCTGCCTCTTTCTGAGACCGCCTCATCTGCCACAGGTAAATAAACATTATTTGTTTTATCATGCTGTTTATACCCATTGGCTTATATTTATATTTACCAACTCTTTTGGACTGACTAGATACACTAACCAAGAAAATAGCTGTTACTCATCTCCCATCAACTGGCTCAGCCTATTAGCTACTTCCAGGGCGGAAAAAAAAAAGAAAAAAAAAGTCATGTCAGTGGGAGAATAGACTCCATTGACCCGCTGAGACAAATTATTTTAGTCTCTTAGTGTTTACATTTATAAAAGAAATATCCTATATTAAGTCTATAAGACTAGTGGTAAGCTGATAACAGTTGCTGATGGACACGCTGTGTCCGAGAGGAGTGAGGCTAAAGGTGCAGCAGCCTCTGCAGTTTCTGTGTCCTCTGACGCGCACTCAAAAAATAGGCCAAATGACAAGATAGGCTAAATATATATATATATATATATATATATATATATATATATATATATATACACACACAATTCTTTTCACATGATGTGCTGATAAATGTGTTTATTTCTTTCTCTTCAGTGCGCAGACAGGATGTTGGGGAGCAGGCGTGTCCCATGCCTAACCATGACGCACCTGCTTCAGAATCAGGTGAGCCACGCCCAAAACATCTTGCATTGAGCTCACTGATTTAGGCAAGATGACCTATAATTATACTTAAATACTATCGAAAGATCACTATTTTTGTGCTGATTGACTTATGCCTAGGTCCAGAGGAGACGGGGAAGGACGGGAGCGCGTGGCTTGCAGTGCCATTGTCGTCTGGGGGACGTGGGAGACAGCAGTCCCACAACATTCTAAGAGAAATTGCAGGGCCAACCGCATATGCTCGACAGGGGGTGAAGGATCTGGAGAGTGCCCTGCTGTGCTTGTTAGACCCGATGCTCCTCCAGCACATCAGGGACTGCACCGTGGCCGAGGCGCGCCGCTCTGGGGCACATATGTGGGACCTCTCCATCCCAGAGCTAAAAGCTTTTCTGGCCCTCTTGTACGTGAGGGGGGCCTTTAGTAAAAATATTCAGATGGAGAGCTTGTGGTCAGACGAGTGGGGGCTGGCATTCTTCAGGAGCACGATGCCTCGCAGCAGGTACAGAGACATCATGAGGTACCTGCGCTTTGACCGGAGAGAGGAGAGGCAGGCACGACTGGCTACTGATAAGTTTGCGCTTATCACCGACGTGTGGAAGGGATTCGTGGGCAACTGCATCCGCAGCTACAGGCCAAGTGAAAACATCACGGTGGATGAACAACTATTCCCCACAAAAGCGCGCTGCCGCTTCACGCAGTACATGGCCAACAAGCCCGACAAATTTGGGATCAAGTTTTGGGTAGCAGCAGAGGTCGACTCCAAATATTTTTTGAACGGGAGCCCTTATCTCGGGAAGGACGAGGCGCGGCCTGCTGGACAGCGCTTGGGGGAAAGAGTCGTCCTCAGCTTGACGGAGCCGTTCCTCAACAAGGGCAGGAATGTGACGACGGATAACTTTTTTACATCCCTGTCACTTGCCAAGTGTCTGCTGAGGAAGAACACCAGCCTCGTTGGCACCATAAATGCGGCTCGCAGAGAGCTCCCACCATCGGCCAACCTGTGTGCAGAGCTGCACAGCACCAGGCTGATGCAGCACGAGCGCATCACCCTCACCATCTATCAGGCAAAGCGCAAGAAGAGTGTGTGCCTCCTCAGCTCTTTGCATCAGACGGTCACTGCGAGTGGAGAGGGGAAGAGGAAGCCTGAGACTGTCACCTTCTACAATACCACGAAGGTAGGCGACCTCTTTTTTTTTCTTCCCCCCCCACCGTTTACAGTCTCCCACTTAGGCGTGTTACTGTAATTATAGGCTGGTGTTGACGCGCTGGACCAGATGGCACGGAAATATTCTGTGAAAGGGGCAACGAGGAGGTGGCCTGTTGCAGTGTTCTGCAACATCCTGGATCTGGCTGCCATAAATGCTTGGATCTTGTACAAGCAGTGCACTGGATCCAACATTGCAAGGCGTGCCTTCATCTTGGAGATGGCAAAGGAGCTGCGACGGGAACACCTGCGCGCAAGAGCTGGCCCCGCTGCGCCCGTGGAGCTGCAGTTGGTCCCCGACCCGCAAGTACCAGCGAAACGGCGGCAGTGCCAAATCAACACCCACTGCAAGCAGAATAAGACCACGTTGACCTGCAGTGGATGCAAGCGACCTGTGTGTGGAAAGTGTGTGATCCCGTCGGCACCTCGCTGTACAAAGTGTAATGTAGAAGTGTAAATAGTGTAACTGTAAATAGTGTAATTGTAAATAGTATAATTGTAAATAGAAATGTTTGATCAATGTTATAATTATTGCGTTTTCCTTGTTATTATATATTTATTTTTTCACATTTTGTTATCACAAATTTTTTAGTAGCCTAATCTTTTTTAGCAATCTGTTTGCACCTAATCAGTTTCATTCACCGTTCAGCCACGTTTGGCTGTTCATGTTTGTCTGGATGTTCATTTGCATAATTGGTTAGTTTGTGGCTGACAGTGTTTAATATTTTTGTCGTGCACGTGGCGCATTTTATCTTTGTTTCATTATTGTTGTATTTGTTGTCTATTTTGAAAAAAAAAAAGATTCATATCTCTTGCAAAAAAAAAAAAAAAAAAACGATTTGGAAAAAAAACCTGATTAATTTCTCTTGCAAATATTTATTGTTCGGATGTTATTCGTTTCCTATTGTGCTGTAAACAACCAGTGCGCCAATGTTTTGATAGCCTACATTCGTTTAGCAAATAATATGTATTACAACAACTGGCTATTATTTATTTCGAACCATAATTATTTGTAAATAAAAACATTTTCGCCTTTCATGTGTGTTGTATCATGGCGTCCTTTTTCCAAATCAAACTGAAAATTTTACCTGCATAATAATAATAATAATAGCCTAATAATAATAATAATAATTATAATTATAGCGAAAAAATAGTAATGATAAAACGCTTATTATTATTAGAGTAAGACTTTGTGGCACTAAAATGATAATCCTCATGGTCTCATAGACCAATCATTCTTTGTACGTGAGACTCCAACCTGCGGCCTGTGCGACGCTTTTTAGAATTTTTATCCAAGTTCTAAGATTTTTTATATGTGTCGTAGGTCTGACGAGTTTTAATTGTCTATTAAAGTAGTGTAAAGCTTCTACATAGCAAGTAGGCTGACAAGCTCAAAGCAGTTCACTCTTCATTGAAGCAGCAGAAACGTGCCAAACGTTATTGTAGGTTGTTGTAAAGCACTTTTGCAATTCTTGAGCTTATTTAGACAAATATTTTACATATTATTACTATTTTTATGATCACCAAGCAATATCAAGTTTTGATTTTGTCAACATCAACCTATACAGCGGGCTATATGAGCCCAAAGTGTTAATTACATATATAGCAGTCAAATGACCGCTAGTGGCGCTGCTCGGGATGTTTAGAGCGCGGCGCTCCTAGTGTTAAAAGACAAAATCATAAATACAGTACCGTACTTTATGAACTGACCTGCAATTTTTTGGGTGCAATGTGTCAAAGATAACTCAATACACTTAAATTCATATTCAACCATTTATATTCATCTATAAAAATGCATATAGTGCGTGGCAAAATGATATTCATATGATTTCTACATGCTATTGCTTACAATACACCACAGTAGAATCTGTACGTAGAGCTGCTCCAATAACTTTTCAGATGTTTCAATACCATTTTCCCTCCCAATACCTGAACTGATGCTTGTCTTGTAGTTATCAGCCAATAACAAGCACCAATACCTCTATGCAGTATGTAAAAGATCATATTGCATCTTAATGACTGTGATAATTGTGGTAAAGCCTGGCTCAGGTTAAACATGTAACATATTAATGAATATAGCAAACTGCATTAAAAAAAAAGAGTCTTTATCCTGGGAGAATCCAGTGTGAAATACTGCCACACCACCAACATCAGCAATAGTCAATTCATTGTCTACCACATGTTTATTTGTTTGTTTATTTGTTTATTTGGTAGGATCCCCATTAGCCACCATTCCATTCCTGGAGAAGTGGCTATTCTTCCTGGGGTCCAACATTAGATACATAAAATAAATACAATTAACCAAGACAGACAGTATGTACATACAAATAGCCAAATATAAGATAAAGTAGTTACATAAAACTAAAATATCATAATTCCTAATCAATAAACCACACTAAATACCAGGCAATTCAGGAAATCACAAACAGGCAATTCCCAAATTTCTAAACATCTAAAACATTTCTTACAAAAGACAGATAACATAATAAAAGGAATCAGAATGATAAAATTAGTACAGCTATCTTTCTGAAACCAGCTTCCTTAATTCAAGTTTAAAACTACTTTGATTAACTTTCGATAAAAGCTGAAGTGGAAGCTTGTTCCACTCCACCACAGCTCTATAGAGGACCATTCTCCTCAATGCATTGGTTCTTGGCAACGGTAATATGAATCTATTGTTCACTGCTTGTTTTGTCTTGTAATTGTGTCTGGAATTGTTTGGAACTAATTGTTCATAAAGCCAAGACGGTTTACATGAAGTATTTATATTCTTAAAAAACAATATCAATTTACATGTCAACCTATCTCTGACCATTAGCCACGACAGTTTAGTATGCATTTCTGACACTTTCTCCTTCATAGAGCACTGAAGAGCCAGGCGAGCGGCTCTATTTTGAGTTAACTGGAGTTTAGTCATCTCCTTCTGTGATGCACAGGACCATACCATTGGACAATAGTCCAGATGCGTGAGGACTACAGATTGAATTGTCATTTTCAATAAGGTTCCATTTAAAAGACTAGCACTTTTCCTTATCATAGAGATACCCCTACTCATCTTCCTGACAATGTTTCCAATATGGGATGTCCATGAGAGTGTTTCATCAATGATGACTCCAAGTAATTTGGCCTCCTTAACCTGTTCAATCTCAATATCATTTAGAGAGAGCGATAATTTTTGATCTGTCCTCAGAGCATATTTTGATCCTAACATTAGACACTTGGTTTTCACGAGATTCAATTTCAGTTTATTCTCATTTACCCATTTGTAAACCAACATCATGTCTTTTGAAGTATTTCCGTAACCTGCTCTGAGTTCAATGCAGATACAAACATGGTAGTATCATCAGCATAGATCACCATTTGTGCATTCTTCAATATATATGGCATATCATTCACATAAATAGAGTAGAGTAGTGGTCCAAGGCAACTGCCCTGGGGAATCCCACACTCCACTGTAACTGAATTAGATACTGAGCCATTAAAAATAACACATTGCTGCCTATCTGACAGATATTTCCCCATCAACTCAGTGGCGGTATTGCTGAAACCATAGGCCCTTAATTTCTTAATTAATAAGTCATGGTCTATGATATCAAATGCAGAACTAAAATCCAATAACACTGCGCCCACCACTTGTTGTTTATCGATGTGTTGTAACCAGCTATCTGTTAAGGATGTTAAAGCAGTTGCTGTTGAATGTCCTGTTCTATATGCATGCTGGAAGCCAGAATTTAATCCAAACTCATTAAAGTACTGTTTAATCTGCTCATAAATTATACCTTCAAAGAGTTTACCAATGATGGGTAATATACTAATAGGTCTGCTGTTTGCACTTGTAAAAGCATCTTTACAGTTTTTTGGCAGAGGTGTTATCCTTGCAATTTTCCAACGCTGAGGATATACATGTTCTTTAAAACAGACATTTGAAGTAGTTTGGCATCCAAATTATCAACCCCACTAGGCTTATCTGTTTTTAAGGACAGAAGGAGTTCTTTGATTTCAGCAGCATTTATAACGCTGAACTCAAAGGTGCACTGTTTGTCGTTCATAATATACTTTCTTATTAGGGTGTCAGATAGCTCACCTCTTGCATCCATCATTTGGTTTCTAATTATATCGACCTTACTTTTAAAATAATCATTAAAATGATTTGCAATATCAATAGGCTTTGTTATAAATTTCCCCTCAGTTTCAATAAAAGCGGGTAAATTACTTCTTCTCGTTTTATCCATGACCTCATTTAATGTTTTCCATATCTTCTTACCATTTCCTCTACTCTCATAAAATTTACTTTGATAATAGTTCTTCTTCTTTTGTCGATTCATTTTTGTAACAAGGTTTCTTAATGACCGGTAAGTCTGCCAATCGTCCGGATTTCTCGTTGCCATAGCCTTTGCCTTCCGTTCATCTCTCTCCCTCATGAAACTTTTAAAGTTCATTATCAAGCCAAGGTGTTCTTATATTTTTCACAGATGTTTTCTTTATCGGAGCATGTTTGTCACAAACTTTTATAAATAGATCCATAAACTTATCCAGAGCAGCCTCTGCATTCTCAACATTAAGCACTGAGTTCCATGTAATTTTTGATATATCCTTAATGAATTCTTCCTCTGAGAAGTGTTTATAAGTTCTTCTATAGATTATTTTAGGCCCCGCCCTGGGAACCTTTGTCCTCAGAGTAAATGCTACTATATTGTGGTCACTGAAGCCCACTGGTACGGATATAATTTTTGAACATTTTCCTGGTGCATTTGTAAAGCAGTGATCTATACATGTCGATGAGACCACCCCCCGTGCTGTTAATAGCGATTCTTGTTGGAATCTTTACAACCTGAGTTAGATTACATACTGATGCCACACCACCAAGTTTATTTTTCAGTGTACAATCCTCTGAAAGCCAATCTATGTTAAAATCTCCAAAACAATAAATATCATTATTTGAATCAGCCACATTTTGAAACATTGTACATATATCTTCTAAATAAGCCATTCTAGAGCTTGGGGGCCTGTAACAACAACCAATTAACAATGGACTTGAATATGGAATGGAACATGTCAGGTGATTATTTCTCCTCTCCCTGTCAAAAAGCAGGCTGCACACCACAGCACAGCACCACTGTTTTAAGGGCAACAGCGAAGAACTGTGTCAGAGCTAACAAGCTACTTCATAAAAAGATTTTCACTTTAAAAATGATGTGATGTTGAAACATCAAACACAGTAAACATGTCACAACAGCTTTACAACACACAGCTCAGGTTCCCTGAAAAGCTCACAAACTTCCCTAAAGACATTCAGCTCATACTAAACTTTCTGCACTTAAACATTATTATCAGAGAAATGTTATACATTATAAACTGCCCCCCCTAATGCTACAATCACATTAAATGAGGATGGTGAAATTGTTTTGCACAGATTTGGTTCAACAGGCAACAGGCATCACACTCTGAAAAAGCAGGAGAGGATTTTTTTTTAATAGCACCATGAGGTGCTTATTGCACTAGAAGCTACCAAGAATCAGATACAATGACACGAAGATTTTGAACCTTGAAAAACAGCAATCATTTACAACACAAGCTCCTGTGAGTTCAACCAAATTTCACAGTTAGTGCAATTCAAATGATGCATGCTGGTAACAATATAAATTACAGAATAAGATATTCTATGTCAATTTTCTCTCTATTTCTTTCTCGATATACTCTATATATTACTCAATCTATGGCAAAAATCTCCCTGAAAATGACCACTGAACACAGTCTACCACAAAATCTCCTGCTGTTTATCTTGCTACACTGCCCTACACCTAATGAAGAATGATGAAGTCATCAACTTGTAACACTGCCACAGCTTGAATGGGGAAAGTCTTAGCTTTCAGATTAGGGATGCACCGAAAATTCGGCCACCAAAAGTTTTCGGCCAAAAATGACCCAAAAGTGCATTTTCGGTTTTCGGCCGAAAGACAAAAATCACCGAAACAACATGGCCGAAACTTGTGATGGTGCAACAAACAGGGCATCCAGCACGCAACTTATGAACTTTGTGTTTTTATGTGAAAATATATTTAATTTCACTGTCTTTCAGCAGCCAGTCAGTTATAAGCCTGTATATTATTATTTGTTGTAGTAGTCCTACAGAAAAAAAATGTAAAAGGCATTATGTAATGTACACGAGTGGAGTCAAACTAAATATTTTATTTTGAATTTTAATCTATAGTGTACATTCTTGCTTGTCTTTAAGGCTTTACATGATCTTGCCCCCCTTATATTTCAGACTTATGTATCCGCTATGTCCCCCCTAGATCCTTAAGATCCTCATCTGCCAACTTGCTTGTTGAACCGAAGCCCTGTTATATAACAAAAGGTGGGAGAGCCTTCTCTGTGTTTGCCCCCCCTCTCTGGAACGCTTTACCACCATCAATCAGGTCTGCTGAGTCCCTTGCTGCTTTTAAAACATTACTGAAAACATTTCTATTTCACAATGCCTTTGGTACTTAGCTCCTAATAGTCTTTTAGTTTGATTTATTATTTTTCATATTTGTTTTTACCGTTTTTTAGATTCTTCTGCTGTTTATTTTTTATTTTTTATAATGTCTTATTGTTGTAAAGCACCTTGATCTGTCTTTTTCAGTGTAAGAGTGCTTTAGAAATAAAGTGAACTTGAACATTCTGTAATGTCAGGGGCAAATAAATATTTTGATACTTTTGTACTTGATTTGTTGCAATGATTGATTTTAGTTAAGTTAGTACACATCGTAGCTAAAAGTGCTACAGTTCTAATAATTGACATTTTATTCGGTGTTCGGTTTTCGGCCGTGGTTTGTTCATTTTTTGTATTCGGTTTCGGTCAAGTATTTTCATTTCGGTGCATCCCTATTTCAGATAAAAAAAATCTCTTTCTAGCTATTATAGTTTTTATTTCACAGCAACAGGACTATGCAAGCAGGCTTTGTATTGTGGCTGCAACATTTTTTTTGTGCCTGTGATGCAGAACATGGCAAGCCGACCTAAGATGGCAGAGCTGCACGCCAAACGTTTCCAAAATGCTGTCCCCACAGAAATCTCCCTAAAAACTACAATATCACCTTGTGACGGCCACAGGCCGTCTTCCTGTGTTTTCCTGCTCCTGCCTTTTTCTTGCTTGTTGCAGATCCTCCTTGATTCAGATCCTCCTGGAGGGCCTGCCCCTCTTACCTCGTTAGAGGATTGGCTTCACCTGCTTGGAGGCTTTAAAAGCATGGGGAATCCAAAATGGCTTCTCTCTCTTTTCCTCTTCCTTCTCTCCCTCTCCATCCTGGAAGACAGGTGCCTGCTGGGCTCCTGTCTGGATCCTGGTTTTGGTATGGTTTGGTTGTGTTGAGTTAGTTTAGTCTTGGTTTTCTCTTTACACATAATTTAGTTTAGAACACACAATTCCTCTGCACCCAACACCCTCACTACATTACTGATAGCTGACTTGACACTTAGTTGGTAGTGATGGAGAAACTGAAGCTTTCCGAACCACTGAATCAATATGAAGCAATTGTCTTCAAATGGTTCTGTGTTATGAAGCATTCAACACAATACAATATAGTGACATCTGCTGGTCAACTTTTAACATAGCAGCAGCCAGCTGCATGGATTGATGAGGGGCAATGTGTCATGAAACAGTAACAATTATTTGTAACATGTTTTATGTTCATTTTCAAATCTGGCTGCATTATGAAAGATTTTCATAGCTGTGTCATAGCTTGAGCTCCAGCTGAAAATATTTCATACAACAGATGGTGTTGTTTTAGAAAGATTTGATGAAGACATCATGGAAAGTATTGCCATGATGAATTTATATAAAGAACCCCCCTTAAAAGAAAATACTTTTGAGATTCTTGTGGGAGTCATGCATTTTTATTTAAGAACAAGATCATTTCAGCAGTCGTAGATGGAATGTTAGCCTAATCTCACCTGAATCTCACTCTCCCTGTATGTAAATTATTGAATAAATGGCAACTATACGCAACTGTCTCCTCCTCTCATAAACCCACAAAGTTTGGTGGAATTGTGTCCGTTTATAAGCACTAGTAAATTGATGACTCCACCCTGAATTCAAACTGGCGCGTAAGGTCGGTGATACGCGCGTGACGTCATGAAGCTTCATTTGGAAAGTAGGGCGGTCCTTAACGGAATGAAGCGAGGCTCGATACATTTCCCACGACACTTCCGCTTTGAAAGGTCGATACGAAGTCGAGCAGCCTGCTCGAACATAACATCACTATTAGTTGGTTCTGTTGCTTTTGTTGAATACTTTAATAAATTATTTCCTTATTTACAAACCATCACTGTGGTCCTCCCTTCTTTGTTATGCTCTCCAACGAGCTGGGCGTAACAAATGGGGGCTCGTCCGGGATGGACCTTAAATGTGATGGTTTTGAGTAAGTTAAGCAGGTAGTTTGGGATTGTTGGCTTCTCTGTTGTCTTGTGTTGTGTAGAGCTGCTGTGCCTCCAGGTGAGACTGTTAGTTGGAGTTCTGCAGTACATGACTATGGGGATGATTGTGGCTGGGTAGCTGTGCTGTTTGCTGTCTGGCTGGAGCATTCTTTGTGTTCCCCGGATAGGCTGTAGCAGCAGCTATCTCACAAGGAGAGTTGCTGATTTTTTGTTTTCAGGGCTGTTTGTTGTTTTTGTGTGGGGTCCGCGCGGGTAGCAGCAGTTGTCTCGGGAGCACCCCGAAGTATTGGCTGAGGCAAGTTGTCTCCCCAGTGCAGACGGTTTACAGGTGCATAAAAACCCCCCGCCAGTACACACATGAAGACTAGGGTTGAGCTAGTTAGCTTTGGGATAGGCAGTTAGGAGGGGCGCTCCGTAATAACGCAATCTCCCTGTAGGTTTGTATTGTGTGACTCGGACTCCTGTATTTGCTTCCTTGGATGTGCTGGCTAGTTGGTGTGACTTTGTTAAACATGGAGATAGAGAGTAGTAATACATTGGTTTTGGAGTTTCTAGAAAGGCCATCTCACAGTACTTTGAATCAGTTTAAAAAAGCAGATCTAGTTGATTTGGCAGTTCATCTAGGGTGGTCAAGTCCTGATAAGGTGCCAGGGAAGGCTGAATTAAGGGGTATTGTTGAGGGGCTGGCTGTGTCTGCTGGTCTTTTGGAGTCTGTTCAGGCTCCAGTGGCTTCGAGTCCGGTTGGTTTAAAGCGTGTTGGTGGTGTATTGTCTGTTGAATATCTGCAGTTGGAGCAGGAGAAACTAAAATTGGAAAGGGAGAAGTTACAGCTTGAGTTGGAGAAGGAGAGGATAAGGGCTGAGGGAGCATTGGAGAGAGAGCGAGCTAAGGTTGAGCAGTTACAGTTGGAACTGCGCATGGAAGGAAAGGCGCGTGAGTCATTGACAGGCAGTGGTAGAGGTGGATCACTTGGTTTTGATGTGGCTGAGAGCCTGCGTCTTATGCCTAAATTCGACGAGAAAGATCCAGACACATTTTTTGCATTGTTTGAACGTGTTGCACAGGCTAGAGGTTGGTCGGATAGTCATAAAACTGTGCTGTTGCAGTGCGTCTTCACAGGTAAGGCCCAGAGAGCTTTTTCTGCCCTTAGTCCTGCGGATAGTAGTGATTATGCTAAGGTTGTAGCAGCAGTCCTAAAAGCATATGAACTAGTTCCTGAAGCATACAGGCAAAAGTTTAGAAGCTGGAGGAAAAGGGATGGGCAGACGCATGTTGAATTTGCCCAGGATATCGGGGCTCATTTCACACGGTGGACATCTGCATCTGAGGTAAAGGACTATGCAGGTTTGTGTGATTTAATTGTGTTGGAACAGTTTAAGAGTTCTCTGCCAGCTCACCTTGCTACTTATATAAACGAGAAGAAGGTGAAGACAGCTTCTGCAGCTGCGGTCCTTGCTGACGAGTATGTTTTAACTCACACTCGTGGTTTGGTGGCTGATCATGTCCATAGAGGTCAGCCGAGGGAGAATTTCAGGCTTAGGCCTCGTCTGTCTCCAGGGGTTGCTCTTGAGCCCTCTTATCAGACTGTGAGGCAGGTTCCTGGGACTGATGGAAAATTTGACCCAACTAAGATATGTCATGCATGTAAAAACACGGGGCACTGGAAAGGGGAATGTCCAATCAGTAAACCTGGCCAACAATCAGCTGGTTCTGGTGTGTATGTGAAATCAGCCGGCCTAGTCTCCTCTGCGTCAGGCATTGCTATGGCTGATTTGGATGTTTTTCCCATCAAGCCAACTTCTTCTGAAGTTGATCAGGCATATATACCTTTTGTTTCAGATGGTTATGTGTCTTTGGATGGTGAGCACAGGGTACCCGTGAAGATCCTGCGTGACACAGGGGCTACTGAAAGCTTGATTGTGCGGAGTGTTTTGCCTTTTTCATCTTGTACTGCAACTGGTAAGAAATCACCTGATCTTGGTGTTGGGTTGGTTCCTCTGTGGGTTCCTTCCCATCGCTTTCATCTCTTCTCTGAACTGGTTTGTGGGGAAGTGGAGATTGGTGTCCATCCACAGCTGCCGATTCAAGGTATAGATGTTATTTTAGGGAATGACTTAGCTGGGGCTAGGGTTTGGAAAGAGGGCCCTCAGCCATTATGTGTTGGTTCACCCTCAGAGGATTCTAAGGACCCAAATGGGTGTGCTAAGCAGTTCCCTGAAGTGTCTTCTTCCTGTGCTGTGACGCGTTCACAGAGTAAGGCTGAATCACAGCATTCTGAACAGGTTCTGGCCTCTCATTTGACAAGTTCTCAGGGTGGTGATGGCTCTGAGAGAAATAAGCACTTTAGATTTCCTTCTAGACCACTGCTGTCCAAAGAAGAGTACATTAAAGAGCAAGTTGCAGATCCCACACTGAAGTCCCTGTTTGAGTTGGTTTGTCCAGAGTGTATAAAAGGCTATTATTTTGAAAGATGCTGGCACGTCTCCCTGCGTCTGCTGGAGGAAGTGACGTTATGACGGCTGAGGCTGCCAGTAGTAGCAGTAGCATGCAGCAGAGCTAACAGATGGTCGTCCGTTTTCGTTTCCTTTATTGTGACTGACTGTTGTTAGTTAATAGTCCTTCCTAAAGTTTGATGCCTTTATTGTGACGCTCCGAGTGTTCAGTGGATGACAAACGTGAGTATTGTTAGTTCATATATGTCACGTGTAACCCTTGGCGCACTGGTTTATCTAAGTATTTATATTTCTCTCCCCAATGAGTGGCGGTTTTTTGCCTCATGCAGATTTATAAGTGACTTTGTTTATTTAGTTCGGTATAACTTATATGCACCGCCAGCATGCAGCCAGAGTGCACCGCGGTAGGACTCAGTTAATTGCTCCGTGAGGGGAGGGGGAGCATGTGAGACCGGTGCGCCATGTGAGAGCATTCACCTGGAAAATGTGCAGATTAACCAGTAGATGGTGCTGTTGTATCGCCTAAACCATCTTACAGCTAAATGTATAGATGCTGACTGTTAATTGATTATTTAGTGTATAGCTTTATGTTTGTGACTCATTTCAAATACTTAATGTTGAAATATACTGTTTATTGTTATTATTTACAGAACTGGTAGACACTGAGTTGTCACAATAAAGCGCCTGGCCAGTGAAGCCGGTTAAAGAGTCTGCATCATCTCCCTGCATTATTCCTGTGTCCTGACCGACATTGCATCTTGTTTTCTGCAACCCACCATAAGAGCTAGCACTCACCTAACCTCACTAACACTGGTCCTTCGAGCCGGAAGCAGCATTCAAGATGCAGTCAGATGAAGAGGCTTACCTTGGTGCAAGACCTAAACGCCGGCTACGTCGACCTACACGGTTTCAGGATTATGAAGTGGACTTTGTGAGAGATCCATCACCATGGAGATCATTACCTCCTTCCCCAGGGCAGTATGCATTACTTCCTCAAGATGGTTCAGCCTATACCTTTCCCATCCCTCCCTCCTCAGCCTCTGTTTGGTGGTTTCCATGGGGGCGCTGCTCATCATGAGACACCTCAGCTAGCCTCAGGTCACCTTCAGAGAGGAGATCCAACCACAGACAGGCTACCTGGAGCTTCTACTCCCTTCCAGTGGAGCTACCAGCATGCCCCTCCTTCCCATCCTAACATCAGAGCTCTTCAGGAAGAGAATGCTAAGCTGCTGCAATCCCAACAGGTCTTTCAATCCACCTTAAAGGAACTCAATGAGGCTCGGAATGAGATGAAGGAGCTCATCGCAGTCGCTCGCTCATTGAGAGAAAGCAGAGACCGGCCTCCCAGTCCAACCTCGAGTCACAGTAGTTACAGACCTCTTGGAGTCACGGCTGTATCAGCTCAACACTACAGTACTCCAATTCAGCTAGAGGAGGAGGATGATGAGGATTGGCCTGAACCTCCACCATGGCCTGAACCAGAGGAAGACCTCACTAATAGAGTGAGTGGTCTCAACCTGATGGGACATGACCCATATAGTCTTCCACCCCCTCCAAATCCTCAGAGTCAAGCCAAGGGGCCCTGGGAGCCTTCCAGGTCCAGTTCACAACCTCATCAGCTCACACATTCTGCTCCTTATAGTCAGACCCAGCCTTCTCCCTCAGTTCAGCCCTATCAGCCATCCACGTTCTCTGCTCCTCCCCAATCGGGCTCAAGACCTCCCCCATCAGCCACCAGGGTTACAGCTAACCTGTCCCCTCCTACCCTTCCAGCCCAAGCCTTGGTGTCAGAGCAAGTGTATAGAGGCCCCAAACCCACTATACCCAAGTTCAGCCATCCAGACCCCAGTGAGTTTGCCAGACTTCGCATTGCCTTGGAGAACCTCCTCCCAGCAGACTCCACTGAACTCTTCAAGTACCAGATTCTGGTGGATCACTTGAAGCTAGAGGAAGCACGGCTAATAGCCGATGCTTATCTAAATTCCCTCACCCCCTACACTGACACCATGAGAGCCTTGTATGACAAATTCGGTCAGCCACACCAGCTAGCTCTAAGAAAGATAGCTAGTGTCTTAGAAGCTCCTGAAGTCAAGCGGGGTGACTCTGCAGCGTTCCAGAGGTTTTCTCTCCAGATCCAGTCCTTGGTGGGGTTGCTGCAGACCCTGGGACCGGAGGGTGAGATTGAGCTGAACTGTGGCTCACACGTAGCTCGTCTTCTAAGCAAACTTCCTGCAGAACAGAGAGCTGATTTCCGTCGACACCAGTTCAAGCAGCCTGGGACCTCACACACCCTGCACGACCTGTCACGGTGGCTCAACTATGAATCCTGGTGCCTGAGTTTTGACAGCCATGTCAGCTGTAAGAGCAAAGAGAGACAGCCTAACAGGTTTGATAGTCGGCCTACAAAACAGGTGACCGTTCTACATGGTCTTGGAGGACCCCCCACGGATGTCACCACACCCAAACTAAGTCCTGGGAAGAAGAAGCCTGCAGGTAAAGCCTACTGTGCCTACTGCCAGAGTACTGAACATTATTTCAGTCAGTGTGAGGAGGTTGCCACGCTTTCCAAGGAGCAGCTCAAAGAGTGGAATCAGGTCAACCAGCGGTGCTGGCGTTGTGCACGGAACCACCAAGCTGCTCAATGCACCTTAAAGAAGCCCTGCAGTATCTGCCAAGGGAAACATCTTCTAGCTCTTCACGAGATAAATCGGAGGCCAGACAGACCAACCAAGGATGTCACTGCTAAGGAAGAGAGCTGCCTAACCAACTCTGCCACAGATTCCCTCTACCTTGACCGACCTACAGCTGGAAATCGAGTCATGCTGAAAGTCATTCCAGTGCTCCTACACCATAAAGGACGCAGCCTGAACACCTTCGCTCTCCTAGACGATGGGTCCGAGCGATCAATGTTGTTACCAGCTGCAGCCAAACTGCTGGGGATAAAGGGCACCCCAGAGGACCTCCCCTTGCGAACAGTCCGGCAGGACATTCAGGTGCTCCATGGACACAAAATAACCTTCCATGTTTCTCCAGCTGCTGATCCTCAGGTTAAGTACAAGGTGGATGGTGCCTTTACTGCTAGCCGCCTTAGCCTAGCCCAGCACACTTACCCCATCGAGCAGCTGCAGAAGAAGTACAAGCACCTCCGTGGTCTTCCCATACCTGCCCTGAAGGATGCTAAACCATGGCTCCTCCTCGGTTCAGATCAAGCACACCTCATTACCCCCGTAGAACCAGTCCGACTTGGGCCACCTGGTGGGCCTGCTGCTGTTCACACAAAGCTGGGGTGGACCCTCCAAGGCCCCATCAGAGCTATGGGGCGGCCAGCTCATCCGGTGCAGTGCTTGTTCACCTCCTTCCCAAGACAGGTCGATGAGTTATACCGCCACGTAGAGAGGCTATGGCAGATCGACACTGTACCTCACCGACCTGAGAGAAGTGACTCGATCGAAACAGGATCAATTGGCGGTCTCTCTGCTAGATGCCAAGACAGTCCGCCTGGAGATCGACGGAGTCAGACGGTACGCAACACCCCTGCTTCGTCATGCAGATATGCCCCATCTACATGCTCCAAAGGAGTCAGTGATGGCTTTACTTCGGAGCACTGAGCGTCGGCTCCTTAAAGATCCTGCGCGTGCCGAGATCTATAAAGCAGAAATGGAGAAGCTTATCGGAGCAGGAGTGGTGAAAGAGGTCACCCAAGCAGAACCTTCCAAAGAGTGCTGGTATATACCACATCACCTAGTTTCCCACAATGGTAAACATCGGCTTGTCTTCAACTGCTCTCATCAGTACCAGGGTCAGAATCTGAACCAGTACCTGTTGCCTGGCCCCACTCTGGGAGCCTCCTTGGTGGGCGTACTACTGAGGTTCAGGGAACACACCATCGCGGTTAGTGGAGACATCAAGGGGATGTTTCATCAGGTGCGCCTCCTACCTGAAGATCGGCCCCTTTTGAGATTCTTATGGCGTGACCTGAAGGTGGAAGAGCCCCCAAGGGTCTTTGAGTGGCAGGTTCTGCCTTTCGGCACCACGTGCAGTCCCTGCTGTGCCACATACGCATTGCAGCGCCTTGTTACTGACAACTGCCAGCCCAATGACATCCTGAGATTCTCTGTCGAGCACTGCTTCTATGTCGACAACTGCCTCCAGAGTGTATGCACACCAGGTGAAGCTAAGCAGCTGGTGGACCGCCTCCGAGACCTCCTGTCCTCTGCCGGCTTCGAGCTGCGGCAGTGGGCCTGCAATGAGCCTAGTGTCCTGGACCACTTGCCCCAAGACGCTAGATCCCAGAGTTTAGACCTGTGGTTAGCCCAAGACAAGGTCAACCCTCAGGAATCCACCCTTGGTCTTAGTTGGAATTGGGATCGAGATGTCCTCAGTTACAAACAAAGACCAGTGTCCTACGATGCCCCAACCCTGAGAAACATCTATAGGGTCCTAGCCTCCCAATATGACCCCTTGGGTTACCTGTTACCTTTCACTACTAGGGCAAAACTTATCGTTCGACAACTATGGGACAAGCAGAGAAGTTGGGATGATGCAAACTTACCTGATGCCCTGCTCCAAGCCTGGTCTAGCTGGGAAGCTGAACTGCAGTTCTTACCTCTTCTCACCTTTCCTCGAGCATATGTGCCCTCCAACTTTGACCTCGCTGCTACCATGTACGAAGTGCACGTTTTGCCGACGCTTCGGAGCAGGCTTATGGAGCTGTGGCTTACTTGAGGTCAGAGAATAAAGAAGGCCAAAGGCATCTCTCCTTTCTCCTTGCTTGCTCAAGAGTATCTCCCAAACGTGTGCACTCCATCCCTCGCCTGGAACTGTGTGCAGCTCTTGTCGCTGCACAACTAGCCAGTCTCCTCAAAAGAGAGCTCACCTTGGAGTTAACCCGCATCATCCTTTGGTCTGACTCCACGACAGTGCTCACCTGGCTCCACTCTCAGTCCTGTCGCTACAAGGTTTTCGTTGGAACAAGGGTGGCAGAAATACAGGAGCTGACAGGGGAGTATGGCTGGCGCTATGTGGAGTCAAACCAAAACCCTGCGGATGACCTAACCAGGGGTAAAACCCTGGAACAGCTGACAGAACCAAACAGGTGGTCCCAGGGGCCACCTTTCCTTCTGCAGAACCCAGAAAGCTGGCCTAAAAGACCCAACCCTGAACAGCTGGAGGATCAAACCGAGCTCCGGAAAGCTACCTTCTGTGGAGCTACAGCCACATCACCCCTAGGTGCTGGTCTGGAGGACAAGAGGTACAGCTCCTGGCATGAACTTATGGAAAGTACAGCTAGAGAGCTCAAGGGAGCATTGACCCCCCTTAACCATCTCACCGCGGAAGAATTTCAGCAAGCTGAAGTCAAAGTCCTGCAGCAAGCCCAAAGGCAGTCCTTCCCTGACGACTATAAGCTACTTGCAGCAGGGAAACCAGTTTCACCCTCAAGCCGCCTGCGTACCTTAGCCCCTATCCTAGACCAGCCATCCGGTCTGATCAGAGTTGGTGGCCGGCTTAGACGGCTAGATGGTTTAGACCTGCCTCTGCACCCTGCTGTTCTTGATCCATCCCATCCGGTGACCCATCTTTTGATTAAGAGGTACGACAGTGATCTACATCATCCAGGTCCGGAGCGGGTCTTCGCGGAGATGCGGAGATCGTACTGGGTCATCCGAGGGCGGGAGGCTATCCGGAAGCATCAGCGGGCTTGTGCAGAGTGTCAACGCTGGAGAGGTCGGCCTTCAATCCCTAGGATGGCCGATCTTCCTGCTGCTCGCCTTAGGTTGCACAAACCAGCCTTCTACTCCACCGGCGTGGATTGTTTTGGGCCCATGGTGGTGAAAATCGGCAGACGTCAGGAGAAACGCTGGGGCATCATTTTTAAGTGTTTGACCACCAGAGCTGTCCATTTGGATCTCCTCAGAGCCATGGATGCTGATGCCTTTTTGATGGCTCTAAGGCGGTTCGTTGCCAGAAGAGGAACCCCAGCAGAGCTGTGGTCAGATCAGGGGACCAATTTCAAAGGTGCTGAACGAGAACTGAGGGAGGCCTTCGAGAATATGGTGCCAGTCTTGCAGCAGCAGCTGGCCCATCAGAAGATCAAGTTCAACTTTAACCCTCCAGCTGCCCCTCATTTCGGCGGAGTTTGGGAGCGGGAAATCCGATCAGTCAAATCCACTCTCTACACTTGTGTTGGGGCTCAACCTGTTCCGGAGGAGGTGTTACTCACAGTGTTGTTGGAGGTGGAGGCCATTCTCAACTCGAAACCATTAGGCTATGTATCTGCCGACATAGCAGACCCTGACCCTGTGACCTCAAACAGTCTGCTTATGGGGCGGCCTGATGGCTCCCTTCCCCAGGTGGTATACCCGGAAAATGAGATGCTGAGCCGCCGTCGCTGGAGACATTCCCAGATCCTTGCGGATCAGTTCTGGTCCAGGTTCATAAGAGAATACCTGCCTGGACAACAAACAAGACAGAAATGGCAGGCCTCTCCTCCTGACTTGCAAGATAAGGCTGTGGTCATGCTTGTAGAGCCCAATCTGCCTCGAGCCCAGTGGCCAGTTGGGCATGTCGCCAAGGTTCATCGCAGTGACGATGGCTGCGTCAGATCGGCTGATGTTGACATCAAAGGACACATCTTCACCCGGCCAGTGGCACGGCTCGTCATGCTGCCTGCCCTTCCACTAGGAGAGGATCCTTCTAGCGCTGGACACTCTTAAGACTGACTGAGCCTTTTATTGGATACAAATGTGTCGTCCACATTTGGGGGCGGCTGTATAAAAGGCTATTATTTTGAAAGATGCTGGCACGTCTCCCTGCGTCTGCTGGAGGAAGTGACGTTATGACGGCTGAGGCTGCCAGTAGTAGCAGTAGCATGCAGCAGAGCTAACAGATGGTCGTCCGTTTTCGTTTCCTTTATTGTGACTGACTGTTGTTAGTTAATAGTCCTTCCTAAAGTTTGATGCCTTTATTGTGACGCTCCGAGTGTTCAGTGGATGACAAACGTGAGTATTGTTAGTTCATATATGTCACGTGTAACCCTTGGCGCACTGGTTTATCTAAGTATTTATATTTCTCTCCCCAATGAGTGGCGGTTTTTTGCCTCATGCAGATTTATAAGTGACTTTGTTTATTTAGTTCGGTATAACTTATATGCACCGCCAGCATGCAGCCAGAGTGCACCGCGGTAGGACTCAGTTAATTGCTCCGTGAGGGAGGGGGAGCATGTGAGACCGGTGCGCCATGTGAGAGTATTCACCTGGAAAATGTGCAGATTAACCAGTAGATGGTGCTGTTGTATCGCCTAAACCATCTTACAGCTAAATGTATAGATGCTGACTGTTAATTGATTATTTAGTGTATAGCTTTATGTTTGTGACTCATTTCAAATACTTAATGTTGAAATATACTGTTTATTGTTATTATTTACAGAACTGGTAGACACTGAGTTGTCACAATAAAGCGCCTGGCCAGTGAAGCCGGTTAAAGAGTCTGCATCATCTCCTGCATTATTCCTGTGTCCTGACCGACATTGCATCTTGTTTTCTGCAACCCACCATAAGAGCTAGCACTCACCTAACCTCACTAACACAGAGAGTGAGTTCAAGTGCTCTCTTGTTGGTTATTTCCTTCATGATGGGTTGCTGTTAAGGAAGTGGTCCCGGGTAGTGGATGGTGTGCCGGTGTACAGTGTTGTTCAAGTTGTGGTCCCTTCCAAGTTTCGAGATCTTGTGTTGGTCACTTCTCATGATGGTGTGGCAGGTCATCTTGGTGTGAAGAAAACATATGACAGAGTGCTCCGCCAGTTTTTCTGGCCCTGTCTGAAGAAAGATGTAGCACTGTATTGTCGAAGTTGCAACACCTGCCAGTTAACTGGAAAGCCTAATCAACAGCTTAAGCCGGCTCCATTGTACTCCATTCCAGTGGTTGAGAAGCCCTTTGAATATCTGATAATTGATTGTGTGGGTCCACTTCCAAACAGTAGGACAGGAAATAAGTATTTGTTGACAGTAATGTGTAAAAGTACACGATACCCTGCGGCTTTTCCATTACGTTCCATTAAAACGAAGCCAGTACTGAAAGCTCTGACCTCATTCATTTCTACCTTTGGGGTCCCAAAAGTTGTGCACACTGATCAGGGGAGTAATTTCATGTCTCGTACATTTTCCCAAGTGGTAAAGCAGTTGAAGATTAAACACCAGGTGTCCAGTGCATACCATCCTGAGTCTCAGGGAGCTCTTGAACATTTTCATCAGACGTTGAAGTCTATGTTGCGTTCCTACTGTACAGAACTGTCTCAGGATTGGGAGGATGGCCTGCCTTGGTTGTTGCTTGCTATACGGGAAGTTGCACAGGAGAGCACAGGTTTCAGTCCAAATGAACTTGTGTTTGGACATAACGTAAGGGGTCCCCTGGCCGTGTTGGCTGATGGTTTGAAGCCTGCTGAGCCGCCTGATACTGTTCTGAATCATGTGAATGACTTTCGCCGCCATTTGCATTTTGCCTGTGTTACTGCCCACAGAAAGCTTGGCTGTGCGCAAGTAAAGATGAAGAGGCTTTTTGATCGCAAATCTGACTCTCGTCTGTTTGAGCCAGGCGATCAGGTGTTGGTGTTGTTGCCTGTGGTAGGTTCGCCTTTTCAGGCTAAGTTTTGTGGGCCATACACAGTTAAAAGTCGCATGTCAGATAGGGACTATTTAGTGCACACACCAGAAAGAAGAAAAGTTCAGTGGTGTCATGTGAACCTGTTGAAGCCCTATCATTCTCCTGATTCTGTTTCCCAGATCAACAACGACGCTGTGGGGGCAGTGGCTGCAGTTGGTGTCCTGCCTTCTGAAGATTTTGATGTTCCATCTGAGCCGATTCTTACTGGGAGGCTCCACAATTCTGAGTGTCTTAATCACCTGGAGAGTAATTTGGGTTATTTAGTGGATACCCAGCGTGCAGACTTGGTTGAGTTGCTTAATTCCCACTTGTCTCTCTTCTCAGATACTCCATCACGCACCCACCTGATTGAGCATGACATTGATGTGGGTGATTCTAAGCCCATCAAACAGCGCTTCTACCGTCTGCCCATAGGAAAGCATGAGCGTATGGAGAAGGAGGTGGAGTACATGTTAGAGCATGGCATAGCAGAACCCTCTTATTCAAGCTGGGCCTCTCCATGTCTGTTGGCAGACAAGGCTGATGGGTCGGATAGATTTTGTACTGATTTCAGAAAAATTAATGCTGTAACTAAGCCAGATTGTTATCCCATGCCACGCATGGAAGACTGCATTGATCAGGTGGGAAGTGCAAAATTTGTCACCAAAATTGACCTGTTGAAAGGTTATTGGCAGGTGCCATTAACCTCAAGGGCCAAGGAAATTTCTTCTTTTGTTACACCTTGGGGGTTGTTTTCCTATAATGTGATGCCATAGGGGATTATCACGCTTCCTTGTTCCGGTTTCCGGAAGTTGAAACATTTGGCACTTCCTCTTCCGGGCCATGTTAACGACAGCCGTTCCTGCTCTGTTATACTGTTTAAATCGAATAAACTCCAAACATACTTAAGTTTTCATTCCAGACTGAAGTGATACTGGATCAAAAGCTGGATCAAAGCGATCGATTCGCCGCGGTGAAGGGCCAAACTTTATCATAAAACACACGTTTGTTTGTCGCCGATGGGGCACAACACCGGCACTTCACAGCATGCTAGCATTAGCCAGCTAGCGTTTACTGACGTGCTTAACATTGTGCGTCTTAAAACACACAAACATCTGAAAATCGGGTCTGTACCCCCCGTTTCCAGTGGAACAACTGGGGACTGCCAAGAAAGGAGACGCTTTCAGATGCTTGTGTTTTCAGCCGCACAAAGTTAGGCACGTCATCGAGCTGGCTAATGCTAGCCTGCTAACACGACTGTATAGCCTGCCGGCCACAAACAAACGTGTGTCGTTTTATTATAAAGTTCGGTCCTTCACCGCGGCGAATCGGTCGTTTTAATCCACTTCTTCCTTAGCATCACTTCAGTCTGGAATGAAAACTTGGCATTGGCGTTTATCCGATTTACAAAGTTTAACAGAGTAGTAGCTGACGGACTACTGTTAGCAGGTTAGCATTAGCCAGCTTGATGACGTGCCTAACTTTGTGCGGCTGAAAACACACAAGCATCTGAAAACGTCTCCTTTCTTGGCAGTCCCCAGTTGTTCCACTGGAAACGGGGAGGTACAGACCCGATTTTCAGATGTTTGTGTGTTTTAAGACGCACAATGTTAAGCACGTCAGTAAACGCTAGCTGGCTAATGCTAGCATGCTGTGAAGTGCCGGTGTTGTGCCCCACCGGCGACAAACAAACGTGTGTTTTATGATAAAGTTCGGCCCTTCACCGCGGCAAATCGATCGCTTTGATCCAGCTTTTGATCCAGTATCACTTCAGTCTAGAATGAAAACTTAAATATGTTTGGAGTTTATCCGATTTAAACAGTATAACAGAGCAGGAACGGCTGTCGTTAACATGGCCCGGAAGAGGAAGTGTCAAAATCCGGGAACTTCCGGTTAGCGTGAGAACCTATTTGGGCTGAGGAACGCCCCAGCAACATTTCAGCGCCTTATGAATAGGGTATTGGCCAGTCAGTCAGGGTGTGCAGCCTATCTTGATGATGTGCTGGTGTTCAGTGACACGTGGGAAATTCATATTCAGCGACTGAAGGCGGTGTTTGATAGGTTGGCCAAGGCAAACTTAACCGTGAATTTAGCAAAGTGTGAGTTTGCTAAAGCAACAGTTGCCTATCTTGGCAAGGTTGTGGGGCAGGGTGAGGTCCGTCCTGTGCAGGCCAAGGTGAAGGCCATTGCTGACTATCCTGTACCAACCTCCAAGAAGCAGCTGATGCGGTTTCTGGGGTTGGTGGGTTATTACCGCGGCTTCTGCCCCAATTTTTCTACTGTGGTGGCCCCGTTGACCAACCTGCTGAGTAATAAGACTCCTTTTGTCTGGTCTCCCCAGTGTCAAACTGCTTTCTGTGCTGTAAAAACCCTCCTCTGCTCCACTCCTGTTCTTGCAGCTCCTGTTTTTGACAAGCCTTTTGAGATGCAGGTGGATGCAAGTGATGTTGGAACTGGGGCTGTCCTCCTGCAGGAAGGGGATGGGGGAGTGAGACATCCGGTTTGTTTCTTCTCACGTAAGTTTAACCATCACCAACTAAACTATTCAGTAGTTGAGAAGGAAACACTGGCTTTGATCTGGGCATTGAAGTATTTTGAGGTGTATGTGGGACCGTCGGTGCCAGTGACAATCTATACAGATCATAATCCGCTAACTTTTCTGGCTAGTATGCAGAATACTAACCGTAGACTTATGCGGTGGATAGTGTTTCTTCAGCCCTATACGTTTATTGTGAAGCACATCAAGGGTCGTGATAACATATTGGCTGATGCGCTTTCTAGAGCGCCGTGTTAATTTTCCAAAGACCATGTTATTGGGGTCTTTGTTTCATGGGGGAGGTGTGACGGCCACAGGCCGTCTTCCTGTGTTTTCCTGCTCTTGCCTTTTTCTTGCTTGTTGCAGATCCTCCTTGATTCAGATCCTCCTGGAGGGCCTGCCCCCTCTTACCTCGTTAGAGGATTGGCTTCACCTGCTTGGAGGCTTTAAAAGCATGGGGAATCCAAAATGGCTTCTCTCTCTTTTCCTCTTCCCTCTCTCCCTCTCCGTCCTGGAAGACAGGTGCCTGCTGGGCTCCTGTCTGGGTCCTGGTTTTGGTATGGTTTGGTTGTGTTGAGTTAGTTTAGTCTTGGTTTTCTCTTTACACATAATTTAGTTTAGAACACACAATTCCTCTGCACCCAACACCCTCACTACATTACTGATAGCTGACTTGACACTTAGTTGGTTCTGTTGCTTTTGTTGAATACTTTAATAAATTATTTCCTTATTGACAAACCATCACTGTGGTCCTCCCTTCTTTGTTATGCTCTCCAACGAGCTGGGCATAACACACCTGCTATGTTTATCTTGTTACTTTGCACTGCACATAGCGAAGAATGATGATGACATCGACTTGTAACACTGCCACAGCTTGAAAGGGGAAACTCTTAGCTTTCAGATAAAAAAAAAAATATCTTTCTACCTATTATAGTTTTTGTTATGCTCTCCAACGAGCTGGGCATAACACACCTGCTATGTTTATCTTGTTACTTTGCACTGCACATAGCGAAGAATGATGATGACATCGACTTGTAACACTGCCACAGCTTGAAAGGGGAAACTCTTAGCTTTCAGATAAAAAAAAAATTATCTTTCTACCTATTATAGTTTTTATTTCACATCAACTTAAACGGGACTATACAAGCAGCCCCCCCCCCCGCGAACCGGACTTAAAATGGCGGCGCTTCGCGCCAAACGTCTCCAGAGCTGTCTGGACTCGACAGAAATGCAAGCTAACCGAGCACATGGTGACAATAAAAACCAACACTGCAGCATGTTCACACTGTGTTAATTTAAAAATAAACTTACCTTGTGCCGGTGGAAAGACGGCTGCAGAAAAGACTATCCAAAACTCCACAAAACTCCTCCACAAAACTCCTCCAGAAAAACTCCTCCAAATTACTCCTCAAACTGCTCCTAAAGCCCTCAAACTGCTCCTAAAGCTCTCCAAATCACTCCAAGACTGCTCTTGCTAGCTGCTCAGATGGTAGTTTGCCCTCTCATGCGCCGAAACTCACTCAAGGGAAACCAGACGTTCAAAGACCGGGAGGCATTTATATGGAGACATTTCGAAATA
This sequence comes from Atherinomorus stipes, assembly GCA_023101725.1. Classification (NCBI taxonomy): domain Eukaryota; kingdom Metazoa; phylum Chordata; class Actinopteri; order Atheriniformes; family Atherinidae; genus Atherinomorus; species Atherinomorus stipes. The sequence continues at coordinate 99,845 of JALJCO010008969.1, forward strand.
ATCTCAGCCAATCAGCACGAGTTGCCAGAAAACAACCTGTGGTATTGGTCTAAATGCACATGGTCAAGTTTGATAGAGAAAAACCTCCTGCAACAGGAAAAACATGTCAAAATAAAAGCACATGTCCACAAAAAGGAAGTGACTTTTAGACAAAAATAACAAATGTTATTTGAACAATTTTCTACATGTTTTCAGTCATTTTAACATCTTAATACCCCCACACACTTACAATAGTTGACCAATAAGACATATTTAAAAAAAAAATGTGTGTTGTACAATAAAATACAACTAAAAAACTAATCAATAACAATAAATTTTAAAAAATTAAACAAAAATACACCAGTAAATGATATACCAGTAGCTGTTTTACTGAATGTTTTTAGGACACCTGCAAATATCAATAATCACCAATAGGCAATAATTTACTGTGCTGATAATAATAGTTTATTTAATTAAAACCTTGTGAACTGAGATGAGTAATCTCAAGATTACTCCAAGGTGAACACATGTAGCAATTTATTGTAACATCAATTCATTGCACGCTTCATTAACACATTTATTACAACAAAACAGGATACCTTTTGTTATAACATCGCAGGAAATTCGTCAGCACAATTACACAAACATAGCAGACAAACACATCACTTGCACAAAATCCATCAAAAGAGAGAATCATGTCCCACTTTACCTGATAGTCTGCTTTCAGCACCAAAGTAATAATGTGTCTACTTTAACAGCAATCGGTTTCACTTATCTCTGCCTTAAGTTGCTTCATCATCACGTCATCACCACGTACCTGTTTTGTGATGGTTTTTAAAGGAAGGGTTGATGTCCTCACATGCACACACAGAGAGCAAATACATTTCATACTAAACAACTTCTCAAGTCACTAACAATTTTGTAGTCTCTGCTGATACAGTAGCCTACTACTGTGAAATCTTCTGAGTGGTTGGAACATAAATCTAAAAAATATTTTGACAGTCCTCAGATTCCTTTGCAGAAAGTTTCAGTCTGACATCCTGCATCTGGCAAACCAAGGAGATGAAGTGGCTCAGCACAGTTTTGCTGGAAGAGAAGAAATGAGAAAAGAAGTTTAAAAGTTTTCAATTGCACATATAATTGTAAATAATGTTTCAATCACTTCTGATATGGATGGGAATGCTGCTGGTTAGGATTGCTGCCTACCAATGTTCACAAAACTATTTTATGTATCAGTCAGTTCCCAATACAGCGTTAACTTGTGCAAAGGAAATTAAAGACATTTTCTGCATCTCAACTTACAATTTTCTCATTTCTCTTTATTGGTGAATTCATTTGATGAATTAGTTCACGTTACCACCATTCACAAAAATTCACATTGTTAGACAATATGCATGCTCAAAAGGAATGACCTGAAGCAAGAAAGCTTAGGCCTATAAATGCCCACCCCATAAAAAACACTGTGGTAAATGAGAAAATGCAAGGTCAAAAGCATAACATCTGCAACTACTAGGAAATAACTATTTGACATATGACATAACCTTTTTACATATGCTCTCAACATAAGACAAATATCTAAAGGCAGATTGCTAAATCAAATGCATTCCTTTTACCACTAGTTCAATAATTACCTATGGATCACCGCGAGCATCCGGGAATTTTCGCCATTCGTCACATCCGGTTAGGTAACAGGTGAAAACATCGCTTCGTTGCATAGGGGAGCCACTGAATTACCTGCTTCATTACTCGTCAATCTTCGTTTATTCTACTTTGGAAATACCGAGAAGTCCCGCTGTGTATGGCTGCCATAAACATATCTATCACACGTACAAGAGAATATGTTTGTTCCAGTTCCCAAAACAACAGAAAAAGTCCAGAACAACATGCTAAGTGGCTAGCTGCTATCAAGCCTCAATCATAAATGCTGACAGTTCACGCTGGAAACCATGGAAACATCTAACAATATGTTCGGATCACTTTGTGACTGACAAAAAGCATATATTGTGGTCTTACTTTTTAAACCCTGTAGTTGTTTTTGTACAGATGATAGAAAACACCATTAAATCAGTGGATGTACAGAATCACAGCGCCGCCCCGCTGTTCCCGTCTCCTCCTGTTAACGATTACGTTCATCCAGATTACTGCCATCAATGTTCCCACATAAGAATAAAAGCATAAAAAGCGGCAGAAAGGCATTTGCAGCATTATAAACATGCACAGTCATAACCAGTTACATGCAGATGAGACTGCCGGTAATTTATAGCTTTATCAATGAGAGTAAACTCCTGAGAAGTACATCAAAGAAATACCACCATTTCTTAAAAATCCGGGGAAAATTAATATTCTATAAAAAATAAATGGCTTGAACACGGGGCTTACCTGATGAAACCAAATACATCATGAGATCGGGAAACTGATCATCAGGCTGTTATGTACAGGTAGGTTCGTCTAACCAGGCTGTAGCAGCAGAAGATGGGCATCACTTAGTCCAACAGATACTAGTTTAGCTTCGTATCTTCTTCTAGCGTCGGCAGTGAGACTTTCAGTATAACTGGACGTCATTTCTATAATATTTCAAAGACAGACCGGCGGAGAAAAAAATTAAAAAGAGTGCAAAAGCAGTTTTTGAGGCTCATAGTCCATCAGACGCCGTTCAAATACGAAGCATGTTTTCACCGGGACCAGCTTCGTGGTCACGTGAATTCCGGGTTGTGACGTAGGCTCACGCTGATCCATATACCTTAATTTAGCTACATGTGCAAAACAATGTCCAGACAAACTGCAACTTACTGATGTTTTTCTGATTAACTATGATCAACTACTTTTGAAAATGAATGATCTTTCTAATTTGCATTCAATCATGACTCCAAGGGCAGTTGCGTTCAGCTTCTATGCACCACATGTCTGGAACAAACTCCCAGAAAGCCTCAGGACAGCTGAAACACTCAGTTTATTTACATCCACACTGAAGACCCGTTCTCAGTTGAATTTAAATTAAGTTTTATTTAGGATTTTTAAACTCAATGTTCTCTTAAGACTCTTTTAGTGTTCTTTCTTTATAAATCATGCTTTTTATGGACAAACTCCAAAGTTGTTGCAAAGGCCTATTGAAATGCAAAAGCTTATTTGGGCCCCAAAAAATTCACAATTTGCATTTTCATGACCACTTGGACAAAACTGCAATCTTACACTATGTTTTGCACGGTCCCCAGAACTGCATATCATCAATCAGAAAAAAATTTGGTATGCTCAGGCCAGTGCAGACGACAAAAGCCTCTAGGACCTATGCTCTGTCAACGAGAAGTCAGGCATCATGAGTCAAAGTTGCCACTTTGGAGTTTTACTCCCATTGCATTTGCATTAATATTTCAGAAATCGCAAACTGTACAGCCACCACAATGGTTTCTTTGTGTTCACAAGCAGTGTTGTATAAATTACTTAAAAGCCATACTTGAGTAAAAGTGAAAGTACCTCACTGGAAAATTACTCAAGTAAAAGTGAAAATTGCCTGTTGGAATAGTACTTCATTAAAAGTAAAAAGGTTCATAAGTATCAAAAGTACTGTTAATAGAACACAAACAGAAATTTGAGTTTACCATTTTATTTGTTCCTGTTTAATGTAGTTTTGAAGTTTTGTTTGATTTGCAAAGTATAAAGAAACTTCAGTACCTCCTTACATAAACCCAACTGTATAGAAAAATACACACAAACATCCTTACAGACCTGCACGCACGCCTACCAACATTCATACCCACATGCATTTAATATAAAATCATTCCTAATAAACTCATGGGCCCTCATTTATCAAACGCGTACGACGAAAATCTGTGCGTCGACCAATTCCACGCAGACTCGGCATTTATCAATTTGAACGTGATCGTAGGATACGATCAAATCTCGCAGCTCTGAGTTCGTGTACGCAAGTTTGAGTCAGTGAGGGTTTGCAGCAGCGCAGCAGAACATGAAAATATTTATTAACCAAACGGCAAACTGCCATTTAAACATAAGTATTCACATATCAGCACTAAGAATGAACCCATTTGCAAAGAAAAAGGAAAAAGTGAATGTAGAAAGTATTCCCAAAATTGCAAAAATAGCTGTGACTGAATTTAATTCCTCCATTTATCACAACAAATTATTAAAATTATTAACATACAGTTCTAGGAGACAAGTGCTTTGCACTGTTCGTGCATCTCCTCATCCCGCTGGTAAACCTGCCGCATCGGAGCGGAGGTAGGCATCAGTACGCACACACGCACAGGTGCCCAGGTGGAGGCTGCTTCGGGCTGCAGGAAGGCAGGTGGGTGTCGGACGGTCCGACTCAGACCCGGCGGGATGAAACGCTGCTTTAGACTCTGAGAAAATCTACAACACTCCTGTCCTGTGCAGTGCTGCACATCGCTCAGACCGCTGGAGAGTTTTGATACGCAGTCAGAGGAGAAGATGCGGCGGGAGCCGCCCTGCAGCCCCCACTGGGCTAAATGGAGGAGGCAGCAGCTGATCGGTCATTTCTAATAACTAATCAATACTTTAAAGTTGTGTAAGTGCTCAGTCAGACTGTCCCTTAGTTTTGCAAATGCAAGTTATCTTTTTTCTGTCCCTGTCTGGTTCAGGCTCGGATCTGACCGGCATCCACCTGTCACCTGTTAGAGCGCAAGTGAGGGGGGGGGGGGGGGGGGGGGGGGGGGTGCCGGTGCAACATCTTTTGGTGGCGAGTTTCATATTGGACCACTTTTTCTTGACACATTGGCTAAAGAATTGTGACGTTGCCATCGGATGTGGGCTATTATTAAATTTCATAACTAATAAAACGAATAAACCATATCAGCCAGGCCTTGATTGAGACTTTTATAAATATCTCAGCCGGTCGTTCACACCGGTGAGGCTGACTGATCCTCTTCCATGTAGCGTTTTTGTGCACGTCTCTGACTTCGGTTTTAAACTGCCAAACGGCACCTCTTTAATCTTTCCCACCTCACAAATGAGGAATTCTGTCTTGATCCCCCCAAAAGTTTCCTTTTTGGGCAGAATCTCTCCTCGCCGGGTGAAGCCTCATCATTATGCATGTTTAAGGGTGTAACCGTGGGCGTGACATTTAAATGACGATCAATTTCAGCTGTGGAATTTATCAAGACTCTTTTGTTCGTACGACGAGATTGGACCGATACGAACGTTTTAATAAATCACACGTGGGTCCAATCGTACGACCATTTTTACGATCAAATGTGCGATCATTTCTACGATCGTTTGATAAAGGAGGGCCATGGTGTTCGAAGGTGATGCAAACAAACCAAAAACTTGAGTGGTTGAACTTTTAACATGGCTGCAGTGCGACAGCACTTGAAATCTCCATCCAGTCGTTACTGAACCCTGAAAGATTTTTTGTTCATCCTCAAAAGAAGTTGTTTCTGAAAATGGCAAGAACTCAGTCTGGCTCTTCTTGGCCCAAAGACTAGTCCAGCAATGCTAAACAGCCTAAGATTGTCCTTTGGCTATTATGCTCCTTCTTATTTTGTAACTAGTAACTAAGATGCTTAGGTAAATGTAATAGAGTGAAAGTAGTTGGAAAATGTACTAAAGTAAAAGTTATTAGAAGTAGAAGTACTAAAGTAAAGTACTAATAAAAAAATACTACTTAAATAAAGTAAAAGTATTTTGAAATTGTTACCATACAACAGTATTTACAAGGCATGTTAGAATCCAAACAGAGCTCTGCATTCAAAAAAGAGTGAACGTGTGGTGGGAACAGGGCCTCAAAATTTGCCTTCTCACTATGAAACACAAAATCGATAACTGTAGCATTAAACCACTTATCGGCACCAAAATTGTCATGTGTAATGCCCTTCTGATGCTGTACCCACCCTTGTGACTATTTCTATTCTGTGCCTTGGCCACATCCCCAGCCAAGTGCATAGAAGGATAAAAAGAGCATTGTGATACAAATATTCTTCATCACTTACTATTTAACTGTAGATAAACCGTTCCACATGTTGTAAAATGACATTCAATTTAGATTTGAACAGTGATTCACTATAATGCTCTTCATGGTATGTCCCAAAAAAAGGTTTATTTTTATTTTTTTATTTGATCTTTCTCACACTACTAATGGTTACATTATCAATTATTCACTAATGCAGTTTTTACACTAAGTTGAAAATTTGAAATTATTTTAACAATGAAATATTGCCATGTCCAACACATCATTATCATGACTATCACGATCATCGTTTGCAGCCTTTATTAAATATCAAAACGACAAAGAGATGATTATTGACTTCTAGAGAAACAAAAAATAATAATAAAGCACTACTGACATTCTGGTAGAAGCAAGGAGTAATAAAGGCATGTTGAAGTTCAGATGATTAAATGACTGGACTGGAAGTTAACACAGAAGCATCTAAAAGGCCAACCCAGATTACTTCTTAAGGAGGTTAAGATTGTTCTACATCTGGAACAAGATGCTGCATATCTTCCATCAGAAGATTGTGGGAAAAAAAACAATCATCTTGGCAACATCTCCTGGGGCAACAGCACTCCCCAAAGACCTGAAGAGACTAAACAAGCTGATCCAGTGAGCTGGTTCTGTGATGGGGATAACTGGATCCTGGAGCTGATAGTCCAAAGAATAAAATATATACTTTGGTTTATGCTAGTAATTATAGAAGCTTGTAGACAGAAAGAACTTCTTTAAACAAACAACTCACTAAAACCCACACTATGAATATAAAAATATTTGTTGAACTTCTTTTTAAATTAACTAAATATATTGAAAGAACAAACACAAATAACAAAAGTATTAAAAAATAAAACCCACACTACAAATAGATACATTTTCATTGAACTTTTTAATGACCAATACTACAAAAAAAAAAAGATCTATTAAAAAAAAGTCAAAAGTATACTAAAAATATAACATTATTGTAAACTTTTTCAAACAACAAAATGTATTAACAAAAACAACAACAAAATGAATAAAAAACGATTCTCCTCACTCCTCCTCAGTCTGAGTGGACGCATCAGCCACTTCTTCACATGTAAAAAAGAAAAAAGTTGATTAATAATTATAGAAATTCAGTAATAATTGAACAAATTTACAGCCAATTTCTTGACTGTATACTGTCCACATAAAAATAACACAACAGAAGAATTTCATCAAAAATAGGGGGACTTCCAGCATCCAACTATGGTTTGGATATAAAGGACAGTTTGGACTTAAAGACACACAACGGAACTTTTAGCAGTTTTCTCAGTGACGCGCCCCCTATCGGCGGCTAAACTAGCATCCATCTTGTTCGTACCTGTACTGTAAGCTCACTCCAGCCAGTAAAAGACAGTCTTATCTTGACTCTTGTTCTGTCCCTTCCTCTGTTTCTTTTCCTCTCTTCCTCCGATGATGTTTCCTTGCGTTTCTTTACCGAATTCGACATGATGCGCATTCAAAACAGCCGCGACGTTGATACCTGGTTTACATCCGGTTGCTAGTGAGTGACGCGGTGCTGCAACCAATAGTTGGCTGCAACGTCACGGTCGCGTCCCGGATGGGAATCTTACATACTGCTGTTTCTGAGCCACGGGACGGCTCTGGGCACTGACAGCTCGAAAATGCGCTTAATGAATGTTGGTGTGACATCAAAACGAGTCAGAAACACAGATTTTTAAGGTCTAAAAGTTACGTTGTGTGTCTTTAAAGGCAGGGAACGGGATCTTGGAAAAGCGGTTCAAGCAAGCTACATTTAAAACGATATACTCGCCCGAAACCACAGCCCCAGAGCACAGGAATGTGTGCGCTGTTGCTTTACGAGTTAAGTTAGTCAATAACAGCCGAAGTACTGATTCCCTCACCTCCAACTCCTTCTGCGGTGTAAAACATCTACACAACAAATTTAAATCGCAATATTCATTCATTCATTCATCCATTCATTTTCTACCGTTTAACCAATTCAGGGTTGCGGGGTTGCTGGAGCCCATCCCAGCTATTATCAGGGGGAGGCAGTTACACCTGGACAGGCTGCCAATCTGTCTCAGAACCAACACAGACAGACAGACAGCTATGACAGAAAACCATTTACACTCACATTCATACCGAGGGACAATTTTAAAATGATCAATTATCCTAAATCGCAATATCTGCCAGAAAAATCACAATTAGATTTTTTTTCCTAAAATCATTCAGCCCTAATTCACACAGTAATACTTACATTAAAGGAGCAGGGGACAGGAATTGTAAAAGAATAAACAAGCATATCCATTATTTTAATACTAATGGGTGATGATTAGTAGCCCACCCACGTCTCTCTCCATTGCCTTGAACAAGCTGTGAACTGCATAATGCACTACAGCTTAGTGACCAAATTTCCATCACAGTCCCATGTATGTGATGTTAATTGCATACACGTCCCTGACAGCTTTGATACAAGGAAAAGATGGCTGCTGTCGATGCAAACACTGTCAGCAATAATTATGGATTCTTCTGTCATCAGCAAACAATCCAGAAGTACTGAAAGACACTAAAAACTGGCACTACGAAAAAACTTTTTTAACATAAGCTTTTTGCTTATAGCTGCAGTTAACCCCAGCATCGTTCAAGTTACTCACAAGTTTCATTTCTTCATCCTGCCCCTAGATTCTTTAATTATACCTGATTAGTAATTATACCTACAATAGAAACATACCATCTTTAACATAAGCGAGGCTTGCCTCCAGGGCCTCAATCCTCCGCCCCTGAGCCTCGATGGTGGCTTTGTCCTGCTCCCGCTGCTCCACGAGAAGCTGGATCCTCCTGTCCCCAGCTCTCTTTAAACGGAACACCCTAATAAGGGTGTCCAGAGCAGCCCGTGCAGCTGAGATGAGGGTGCCAAACAGGGTAGCCCTTGGGACCGCCTCATCAGTACAGGAATACTGAAAACAAACAAAAAAAACAAAACAACATATTTTCATACGAAACATTGGACAAATATGAAATACACATAAATTAGTGTCCAGCCTCATGGTGACTATAGTCCCGTTAATCAGCAGAGGCGTGATCCATTTGTCATCATTTGCAACACTGTTGACTTTTTCTCCTTCATTTTCACTGTTAATGAGGCCAACAAAGAATGTGTCACATAAATCTGCGTCGTCCACCACATTTACATTTTTGCCTTTCATTCCCTCCTTCTTTTTGGTGAAGCATTGCTTGGCAAAGTGATTTTTCCCGTGGCAGTTGGAGCATACTTTACCAAACGCCGGACACTGCCTCGGCTTGTGCCGTGTTCCACAGCGTTTGCAGGAAAACGTGGCGTCCTCGGTCCGCTGTGCAGTCCTGGCCCGCCGGTGACGACTCCCACTTTGAAACGACACAGCGCCGATCGATGCTCCTTCGCTCACGGCTGGTGCGGCACTGAACGACTCGCTGAAAGTTTTCATGTGTTTATGGGACAGTTCACTTGCTTGGCATATTTTAACAGCCATATCTAGCGTCAAATCAGACTCACGAAGAAGTCTCTCTCTTAACTTCTTGTCTTCAACGCCAAAAACGACCTGGTCCCGTACCATCGAGTCCTTCAGCGTCCCAAAATTGCAGGACTGCGCCTTCAAACGCAGAGCGGTCAGAAACGTGTCAAACGGCTCATTTTGAAGCTGCATACGAGATCTAAACATGTATCTTTCATACGTCTCGTTTTTCTTCGGAGTGCAGTGAGCATCAAACTTAGCAAGCACAATGTCCAACTTCTTTTTGTCCTCAGCTGCATCAAACACAAACGTATTATACACTTCAATGGCCTGCGATCCTGCTAAGGTTAGCAACAGAGCTACCTTCCGTGTGTCCGGCTTCGTCTCTAGTCCCATCGCCGTGACATACAAGTTGAACTGTTGCTTGAATGCTCGCCAATTTTCATCCACGTTGCCCGACAGTTTCAGGCTTTCCGGCGGCTTCAAATCCATATCGGCTTCTCCAGTGGTCACCCGACTTGCTCAGTTTACTCCTGGTACCATGTTGTGTTCGTGTTTTAAATGATGAAGGAGGCTTGCTGTTGAACAATTGTACTGTTTAATCACGTAAGCACTCATCTGTGTATCCGTGTTCTTCTTCTACAGGATAATTGAGCAGTGCTTAACTAACAGTAGCGACTCCTAGTGGTAAACACCAATCATGACACTCCGTTCCTCTTTAAGCCTCTTATTAGAAACACCTCAATCGGCAACACTCATAAATCCCTTCGCTACAGTCCGATGATCGGAACAGCTCTGCAGCAGTTTTCTCTGACATGACCGTCAGCTGTTTCTATCCGCGACTCCCCGTAATCAGCGTAACCCGCTCCGCTACAGACCAGCCCCGGCTTCCTCTCTAGTCACGCGAACTGGAAAGCATCTGCAACAGGATCTGGATGCTGGACTGGTCTTTCAGCTTCACCTTTCATTATGTCCATCTTCTAAATTGTGTTACGGTTGTTAGTTGTTGTGCCAAGCTGCCGCATGGCGGTGTCCTGACCATAAAAACGTCGCTACGTTTTTCTCTTTACGAGTTTTACCTTTACGAGTTGTTTTACAATTTAAGCAAGCGGACGTGTCTATTCTTGTGTTAGGAGATTCATTTTATTTAGAAGAGAGAGAGAGAAAGAGAAAGAGAGAAAAAGAAAAGAGAGTACTTAATATATGTTCGTCTCAGACACATTTAACAATTACACGTGCGTACACATTATCTTTATTACAAATCGTTGTTGATCTGTAGGTTTTCAAGAGAAACAAATAACTGATGCCTCAAGTTAATCAAGTTTGAAAGCAACGTTTTCCCCCATATACATGGCTGCTGCCCCCCCGCTTCCCGAAGTCAATATGATGGCGTTTTAAAACGAGGCATCGATTCGACTTTGACTTTTACTGTCAACTGGTCAACTTGAAAAAATTACAACTATTTAATACCCTCGTCCATAATCATTTCATCTTTTCTGACCAAAGCAGTCAAGCAGCTGGAAGCTACTGCTTCACCTGCGATCAGGTGTTTTGTGCACATGTGCACTAGACTCAGCAAAAACGCTGTTTAGCAGATAGAAATTACAAAGATTAATATCTCGGTTCAAATGTGGGCGGACAATTATGTAGTTTGGGCAGTTAGCGGTAAGAATAAGTTTGTTTTACGTTTGTGGACATGACATGTTTTAAACTGAAGGCGCCACGATCATTTCCAGCAGGCAGACACTGCTGCTAATCAGCATTTTAGCTGAACAAAGTTCGACTCCCTCACGCAACCTAAACCCTGTTTAAACTAATAAAATATTAACAAATTATATATAATTTTACTCACACAACATAACTGAAAGGCATCCCGCACAGCCATGATTTCGGGCTCCGAGGATGTCGGCAACCTGCTCCGTGAAGTCATGTTCTATACGGAGAAAAACATAAAAAAATTAACCTTAAACAGGTTCAACAGATTTAAATATGCCACTATAAACAAATATAGCGTAGTATAAATAAATAATTGTTTGTGAACCTACATAAAACATTTATATCTACATACTGAGTTCTCGACATACCTCAAGCTCTTCTGGCGCAAATGAAAGTAAAATTCCCAAACCATGAAGGGCGGAGCAAGAGCTGATCGAACATCGCTTGGGATTGGATGATCGAAAGAAAAAAAAAAGATTAACTTCCACAGACCATGCCGACCATGCATGCAGATAGCACACACATAGGAAGCTCACAATATTCTTTAATCACCAAAATTTCTATTGGATGCCCTTCAGAGTTCTACTAAATGCATTTTTCTGAAGTAAAATTAAGTAAATCTACGGGCTACTGAAAAGTGTTTTTTTTTATATATATATATACAATAACAAATAGAATGAAATGTGTTTTACATTTGTCTTTGTGTGGGTATTAACCATAACTTTCCAAGTGAAACTTAAAAAGGGGTGTTCTTTAAAAAACAAAACAAAAAAAAAACAAACGTTATCATGTCAATACCTTCCCCCCCAAACAAAAAACTTTTTTTTTTTTTTTTTTTTTGTACATATTCCGTGTTTCCAAGTGTACTAGTTAGTAAAGATAATGGTAGTTTTTTACATTTAACCTTTTACCATCATTTTTCTTATGGAAGCATTTGATAAGTGCTCTAATTTTAGGACATTACTACATTAGAATGTAATGCAAGTAATGGTGAAAACGTTGTATCAACCACTGTCCTTGAATAAACCATTGGTTATATTTTTTTGAATGGTGAGCAGAGATCTCCAGCAAGCTGCTCTCCCATGTGGCTGTATCTTACAATGACACGAAACCATTAAAAAATACCGAATCCAAACAGTGATCTGAATCAACACCAAAATGGTATCAGTTCTTCCTTGTACCATTATGAACATTCCCAGGAAATGTCATCCAAATCTGCTCAGTATTATATTGAGTTATCACATTACCTCCTTGGCAGAGTTAAAAAAAAAGAAACATAACATGTACAGTCGTCCTCAAAATTATTCATACTCTCCAGTTAAAAAAAAGGCTAAATTCACAATAGTAATTCAAATAACAACAAAATAATAATAATAAAAAAATGTACAAAATTATAATTAAGTGATATAAGATATTGCTTTTGAATTGTGGTTTGAGATCATTTAAAAAACAAACAAAAAAAATCAACAACAATTACAACCTGTCCCAGACACATTACAGCACCGTTTGCATTAATATTGGACCAAAATACCTGTCAACAGGTGCAAAAGTCTTTTTGAACATCAGAGAAAACACCTGATTGCAGTGATTGCCTCAAAGTGTTGCTCAACAGAATTTTAACTTTGGAGCCCAATCTTCAGTTTACTTGTTTTATTTTTGTTTGTATTTAATATTTCTTTGGGACCACAATTCTAAAATCAATGTCATGAATTACATATAATTTGTATTACTACTTTTGTCAATTCCAACTTCTTTCATTAACAGCCGATTTTGTCCCTCTTCTTTATTTGGAGGGTATGAATAATTTAGAGGACGACTGTATTGAAATGATTGTGCAAGCCTTACCAAGTGCCATCAGTCTTGGAGTAGTGGCCACAGAGAGACTGCCAATAACATCTGCTGGAGTTGCAGTCACCTAATACAACACTTGACAAATGAAAGAAGAAAATAAAGCCACAGTGGAAAACATTAACACTTGTGATACAAACCAATGACCAACTAAAGATTATTCACTAATTGGCAGCTTAAAAATCAGAGTCAGAGATGTGCACAAAAAACGCTACACGAAAGAGGATTGGTCTGCCACCGGTTGAACTACTTTGTTTAACATGCTAACAAATCTGCTGCGAGAAGTTTACAGTATTTGAAATGTTACAGCAAAATGCTGATGATTTAAATTACAAGAAGTTGCTGTATTTCTGGACTACCCAAACTACCGTAAATTTAACAGTAAATTACTGACGAAACTGCTGCCAGTAGTTACTGTAATGTTGAGTTTCTACTCAACTCTACTCTAGAGTTTCTACTCAACTCTACTCTACTCTATTCTACTGTATTTTGCAATTACAGTAACTTACTGTATTCTATAATACAGTAGAGGTACTGTAATTTTTACAGTATCTTACTGGCGAAACTACTGCCAGTAATTTACTGTAATCCCCTCCAGCCCTACCCCCTGGATCCAGGGGAAGAAACGCGCCCTCACTGAAAACACGTCCCCAAGGTACTGCTCTCGTACCACAGCAGCAGTGTGGAACATGTGGAGGTTAAAAGTTGTAAAGTTTGGGTGGAAAAAAACATCTGTGTGAAATACTCTCATACCCTTGTGATACTTGTTGTGTGCACATAAAAAATATTAGACACATTTTATGTTCACTCTCTCTTCTATTACACGTTATTCTCCTTAATTTGCAAGTGCAGATTATAAACACCATTAAACACCATAGAAGGAATGCAGACCAAAATATACACTGAATGCCATGTTCACAATCAATACCATTACAGCATTTCAGTCATGTCAGCATAATATAATGGAATGATGAATACAAGCAACTTTGCTTGATAAAGAAAACATCTTTGCACAGCATAAAGTAAAACATTTCAGAATCCGAACTGTACCAAAAAAAAGAAGGAAGAAGAGGGGATTTATACTCCCAAATAGAAGCCAAGCCATGTTTTCTTTTTTTCTTTTTCTATATCAGAATAATAAAATAAATGAAATAAATAATGAAATAAATAAATGAAAATTAAGATTCTTAAAATGATAAACCATTTGAGGCTAGCATATGTTCAATCATCTATTTTATGTAGGCACACAAAACAACACCCGTGTAGGTAAATTACATGAACGTAACAACTCACCAGTCGCAATTGGTCCACGAAAGTGACCATGTAGACAGCGCAGCCAGTTTCCTCCCGGACACAGGAAATCCGGAACCAAATTTAAGCATTTCCTTTCCTGTCCTTAATTGTTGTTAATCCCATTTTCCCGTTACGTTTTGTGGTCGATCCCAACCTTTACAGACAGACAGAGAGAAAGAAAGAGAGAAGGAAAGAATGGCTAGAGGTGTATAATTGCCAGACAGATCGGACAAAGCATTTGAAAACACACAACAAATTAATCCTCCCACTTAAGAGACAGTATCACCTATAAATATAATAAAATACTTCAGAAATATATTGAAATAGTCTAGTTTGAAAAGTTTATGATGAAAACAATGAAGGCCCTCCATGAGAGTGGGAGAGTGTTTGTTTTTAAGTAATTAAAAATTTTAATTAATAAATATTCCACCAAACTGAGTGGCAGATAAATAACAATATGCTGTTAAAATGGCAAGTTTTTCTCTCTCTAGCTAATATACACTACAAAAAGCCACTACTCTCTTAATAACACTAATTACCATTCAACTTAAAAAAAAATATAAAAAGATAAAAGAAAATGGGTACCAACCTTTGGTATATTTTCTAGAGTTCTATCCGTTTTCTTTGAGAACCACAGAACCATGGTTACAACACAAACATGAAAAAAATCTCTTGCCATTGGTCAGTTCTTTCAGAGTGCTGGAAATATTGTATTTTGGTTTACAGTACAGGGCGATTACAGCAGTGGCTGAGGATTTTCCCACAATCTAATGCAGTTCACAGTAGTGTACTTTATACACATTTCACAGTATTTTACTGTTGATAATACAGTAAAATACTGCCCACATTACAGAAATCCGTTACAGTGAGCACACCAGGACACAGTTCACCAGCAACAGAGACAGAGCATTTGAGTCAGCTGCTTAAGTGGAGTGGTGCTCCCCTAAGCTGATTGAACACCTGATTCTGTATCTGCACCTGAATAAAAAGGTGCAGATACAGCTCTACCAGTTTACACTAGCTGCTTTTGAGTCTCCTTGAATTTGAGATGGTTAACAACAGAGACAGAGAAGAATGTGTACAGACTCTGTAACAGGTCAAATAAATCCTTGGCCTCAGGTACGGCTTTGCAGCTGAAACACAGGACTAGATTAAGCTGATGTGCATAGCAGTGTACATAAATGGCCATGGGATGATTCTCATAATTAGCTTGGACCCCACCAACTGTCCCACTCATGACTGATGCACCATCGTAAGCCTGCGCAACCACCTTCACATGATCTATGTCATCTAACCTTAGCTGCTCTTCAGTTGCAGCAGTTAGACTGCATCAAATCCTTTCAGTTCCATCATAGCCAGCTTGGTGTTGCCATCTCTAGCCTCATCTGCCATGACTGAAAACATTCCTGTCTTTTATTTTATGACCAATAGTTGTGACTACCTCTTGAGCACGGCACTGAATGACTTCATTTTGGGATGAAGGTGATAGATATGTACAGTGTGATGGAGCTAACTGCAGAAAAGGATCAAACTCTTTCAGGAGATTAATATACTCAAGAAAGTTTCCTTGGTTGTCGCTAGAGATGCCCTCATCGTGGCCACAAAATGGGATGTTTTGTCTACCCAAAAACTTTCTAACAGCCGCCACCCGGTACTCACGTCTCTCTACGATTTCTTTCTCATTTGCTGAGTGTAACTGTTAAACAACACTACCGTGTGCTGCAGTGGTTTTATGGCCATGCCACGAGAGCATGCTTGCCTTATGGGCAGGTGATTTCTCTCGCTCTCTACAAAGATCCAGAGCTCTTTCCTAATTCTGTAGGCCAGTGTTTACAAAGGTGTCGTGCTTCAAATGTTTGCCAAAAAATCTGACAAGAAAAACAAAAGGCTACATCTTTAGATTCGGAGGATTGCAACCACGTAAAGCTTTCAAACAATTAGTGTTAAAGGATCGCTTCTTTACACCAAAGTTCCAGAGAAAAAAAAAAGAAAAAAAAAAAAAAAAGGGGAGGGGGGAGGGGGCACAATGACATATGGCTGGGGGATCTGGATTTGAACCACTGATCCTCTGAACATTGGCTGACCAGCTCTACCCCCTGAGCCACTGCCCCCACCTGAAACACTGCCGTATTTGGGAGTGAAACTGATTCTGATACAGCAGACTTTTAGTTGAACAGGTAGGCATGTTTGTTTTTTACTTTTTTATGTGAGTTGTGCATAAATGTAAAAGTCCATGACGATGCTGCTGATGACTGGAAACGCTGCTGGTGGTTTGGTCCCAACGACGTCGGAACGTCAGCTGTTTATTTTCAGTATTGTAAACTAGCGTCGTTGTCATCGGTGTCGTCCTGAATGTGTTCAGTGAACTCTTGAAGTCGCTGGAATGTCGCGATCTCTTACTGATGCAGAAACTCCTGCTTAAACACACCGTAAACTTCCTGATGGTTGAGAAAGGCAGATATTATATATGTGAGCAGATGCTGTTGTTCTAAATGTGGGATAAATATTACACTGTGAAGCTGTTGTGGTAAGGCTGGCTGTGGTTGAGGAGGAGGGCTGTACATACTGGTGGGAGGGATGGAGCAGAGAGGGGCGGGCTGTGTGGGGGGAGATTGCTTTTTTTTTTCAAAATTTCTCCACTGATTCTGAAATCGTAGACCATAACTTTAAGAAGATCTGAATCCTCCATCTCCGACAGATTTTCCTACGATGCGTTTCTTGAAGGATCTGTTTGGAAATGAAGGTTTCAGAGAAGCCGGTTGGGTAAATTTCTCTAATGGATGATAAACTGGAGAAAAATGTGATGACAGAAATTACTGCAAGTTATTACAGGAAAGTTTTTATCTTAAATCTAAACTGAGAATATCAAAGGGATGAAATGAAATAAATGATTTCAAATCAAGTTAAAAAAAGATTAAAACTGAATGATAGAAGGAAATAATCTAAAAAATGAGCAGATTGTCTAATTGATGTTTATAGATTTTCTATTTTTATATCAGTTAAACTGATTTCTTCTTCCTGTTAGGTATTTTTGATATTAAACAAATTTTGAGGTAAATTCACTTTGTCCTGAAAGGTTGTGCATCTCTTTATTTTCATTAGAAATAAACAATATAAAGTTCATTTAACAATAATTAAGCCTACTATTCCTATTTTTCCATCTTTAACATGTCAATTTGTTTATTTTTCTATTTATTTTTTCTTTCTTTTTTTATTTCCTTGCAAAAAAAAAGAAAAAAAAAAAGAAAATTTGTTTATTTTGAGTGAAAAAGTGTTTTTACTCAAACTATATCTGATAATTTACGTTAAACATAAATCGCAGGATTTAACTTGGAACCAAAACAAGAAAACAGATTTGAGTAAAGATGTTATTTATTATTTCACTGGATTTTCATTTAAATAGAAATTCTAACTCGGTTTAAATGGAAAACAGAGGAGCAGAATTAAGGATTTTATCCTGTATCTATTTTATTCTGACTTTGCATCATTATGAGGCGTTTACCAACAACAGATAAAAAAATAAATATTCCTTCTGTATAATGCCTCAGGTCTCCAGCTGGTCAATCAGTCATCTTGTTTTACTTCAATTTTACAGCAAGTTTGAGACAGGAAACAGTGGTACCCCCCCCCACCATCCCCCACCTCCCTGACACACACACAGCAGGACATGCCACACACACACACACGACTGAAAGCAATAAAGTCACTTTTGTTTGATGTTTTTATTTTCATCCTTAACTGTCTGGAACAGTTAATGATGCATAAAATAAAAGTAGATTTTAAAAGCAGGTGTTGTGGACAGTAAAGCGCTGACAGTCTGAACGCTTCTAACATTCTAATAACTGCACATTGAAACCTAAATGTCCTCCGGTCTTTGAAGTGGCTGTTTGTGTCTCTGTGGCTGCAGCTTCAGTGAATGATCAACATGCAACCGGAAAATACAGATCAGCCACAATCTGAAGCAAACATTCGTTTGCACATTAATAATGCCTCTCAATATTAAAGGCAGGAATTGTGAAAGAATAAACAAGCGTGTCCAGTTTTTTAATACTAATGGGGATGAAGCGTTAAATACCAATAAGAACAAACCCACCCACATCTCTCTCTGTTGCCTCGGGGTGTGTGCTGTAAAATGAGCTGCAATTCGGTGGCCAGATTTCCTGCGCTGTCCTGCGGATGTGATGCCAGTTGATGCTGCATACCTGTACATGTGATTAAAGAACTACACATCTACATAAATGAATCTACAGAGTCAAAGTCATTGTTGGGAACAAAGTGCAGTCACCAGATTAAACCTGCTCCAAACACAACCCTCATCTGGTCTATTTATCTGTTTTGTGCATTAACTCAATGTTCTACACAACACCAACAGGCAAACCAGAGCACAGACACCAGCAGTGACTTTGTTCTCCGGTGATGGCTGGTTGTAGATACGGAAATGTAGAACAAACCATTTTAACAAATCTTCTCTTCCAGCCTCCATCAGGATTTTAAATCAGGCTTGTGATGACTTGTTTGTTTTATGTAACGTCCTGTTCATTGCATTGATTTAAAATGTCTGTATTTGTCTCTTGTTGTGTCGAGTGGTTTGGTGTTTATGTTGTGACCTGCTGCCTGCATGAAAAATAACCTTCAGGGACAATAACAGCTTTCTCTGGAGGTTTGCATGTTTCCCCGCTCCAACACACCTGATTCAAAGGAATGAGTCATTGTGCAGAACTTGATCAGCTGGTGGATCCAACAGATTTAGAAACACCTAAAACCTGCAGGACTGCAGCCCTCCAGGACCACGTTCCCAAGCGCTGCCTTAAAGGACAAACATACTGAAAAAGAGCAAAGGTTCAGTTTTGTCTTCGTTCAAAACCGTTCTCTCTCGGGCCAACACAGAGACGCTAATGCATGCTTTTATTACAAGTCGTATTGACTACTGTAACGGCCTGCTTTCTGGTCTTCCCAAAAAGAACATCTTTGGTTTCTTGCAGAATTCAGCAGCACGTGTCCTGACGAAGACCAGGAGGTGGGCCCATTACACCATTTTTACGATCACTGCATTGGCTCCCTGTGTGTTTTAGGATCGATTTTAAGGTCCTTTTAATGGTTTTTAAATGTCTTAATGGTCTTGGGCTTTCTTATCTCTCAGAACTGCTTTTACCTTACGAGCCCTCGCGGTCCCTGCGCTCCCCCGGCAGCAGGCTTTTAGTCATTCCCAAAGCCAGGACACACACACACAGCGAGGCATCGTTCCAGTGGTACGGCCCTCGCCTGTGGAACAGTCTACCGGAGGATCTCAGGGGCGCAGAGAACATTCACATTTTTAAGAGCAGACTCAAGACCCACCTTTTTAGTTTGGCTTTTAGCTGACTTTTACTGTTTAAGTTGTAATTGGCAAATCTAATATTTTGTATTTATTCACGGCTTGTTTTTAAATTGCGTTTTTATTACTGTTTGGGCATATTTAGATGTTTCTATTTAACATTTTAATGTATTTTATACATTTATTTAATGTTATTTCTTTTACTGTTCCTGGGTCCTTAGGTCCCTCCAGTGCTTTCTTCGTGGGGGCTGTCTGTATCCAGGGTGGCGGTGGGGGACTGGATGCAGTGCCACTGGTGCCTTGGTGGTGGTTGGTGTTCCATCACGCCTTCCCTGGGCACCTGGGCCACTGTGGTTACAGTTGTTTTGCCGCCCTGGTGTAGATGGCTCCTCTGATGGGGTTCCCTCACTTTTTCCATCTGTACTCAGCCTCAGGTATATCAATGTACTTGAGTTGGGGAGTTTTTTGGGGGGTTTTTTTTGGGGGGGGGGGGTTTCTTTGGGGGGGGGGGGGGGATTATGAAGGGCAGCGGGTGGGAATGTTTTTTAAACTGTAAAGCGCTTTGAGTCGCGCAACCTCCTGGAAAAGCGCTTTATAAATAAAGATTGATTGATTGAAAATAAAAACCTTTTTCTTCAGATATTGGCACCTACAGGAATCTGTTGGCTGAAATGAATCTCTGTTTTCAGTCCACCACACCATTAAACCAGGCCTTTAGGTTGTTTAGGTTTTTATACATTTCATTTTCAGCAAAATCACAGAATTAATACAAAACAAGCTCAACAGAAGGTCAATAAGTGAAGGACTGCAGTACCCGAGCAAAGCAGGTGGTTGTGTACGCAGACATGAGTGCCAATCTGTATATTCTCAGCCTTAGACCATCCCATGTGTCAACGGTTTCTGGGACCTTCAATAATTATTTTCTCTTACAGATGTAGTTTTTTTGGCATTTATGGAGAAATGTTGATGGATAAAAATATCATTTTATGAAGGTTTTGACAAAACATATTCTCACTTTTCTCAAGGCTGCTTGCTGCCGTGCGGACGCTCTCTGCTTTGCTCCTGCTTTGCTTTCTCTTTTGCTTGATTTTATACCGATTTTTTTCTCCCTTTTTACTTGCAGTTATTTTTAAAAACTTGTAAATTACTGGGAGTCATACATTTTTCCACTGAAACTACGATATTTTTTTAGTTCTTTTATCTTCAGCGCTCTCTGTGTGTGTGTGGCCTACACACAGCTGAAGCCTGACACAGCCTGGGTTTAGCACTCAACCAAATAGCTTGGAAAGGTGCTAACGCTAGGCTAATAGCAACAAGATGCCTTCCCTCTCCACAGTCAACTACGAAGCTCTCCTACAGAAGATAACAGCACTGGAGATCAAAGTTCATCGCATAGAAGTTAATGTGGAGGTAAATGGACTTTGTGGAAATGAAACAACTCTGCCAGCAACCCAAAACAGCAGAGTCGAGCGAGCTAACACAAGGCTAAAAGGCAAAGATAACACAACCCAGAAAAAGGCTGCCTCTGTGAGTAACAACAAATCATCGAGTGATAATCCTCCCTGGAACCGTCTCGGTGCAAAGCCAAAAAGTAAATCATGTCTCCTGGAAAAGGGAGGACGTGAGGCAGCTCGGGCTAACGTCTGTAATGAGGCAGACTGGCCTCCACCTACAGCAACCAGGGACAAGAAGATTAGCCACAGACCCCCCAAACAACCGAAAATTAAACTGCAGAACAGATTTGCTGCACTGTCAGAGGACCCTGGATCTCTACCTGACGACCATCCATCCCAAGGCAGCAGGGTGAAGACCGATCACCTATCAGAAAGTAAGAGGCCGAAGACAAAAGCTGAGGAAGCTGAAGGCTGGGCCTGAAACTCTGATTATAGGTGATTCCACTGTGAAGGACGTTCAGTGGCTGTGTGGAAAGAACACCAAAGTGCTCTGTTTTCCTAAGGATATGGTCGGTGACATACAGGAGAGATTTCTGAAAACTCTGGCTGAGAAACATCGTTCTACACACAGGCTCGAATGATGTGTCCAAGCAGCAATCTGAGGCTCTGAATCGGGACTTCACTGAACTGATAAAAACAGTGAGATCTCTGGATGCAGCAGTTTTCATCAGCGGACCTGTACCAACCATCAGAGGAGGGGATTTAAGATTCAGCAGGCTGCTGGCGCTGAATGACTGGCTCTTATCAGCGTGTGCTAATAACAATCTGCATTTTATTAACAATTTTCGTATTTTCTGGGAACGGAGACATCTTTTTAGGGCTAATGGCCTCAATCTTAACAGATCTGGAGTAAAGCTGCTAACTTCCAACATATTTCATTGCCTCCGTCATCTCTCTGTGCGGAATGTCAACAATGAGATATACTCCGTTTTATCTCAAAAGGAAGGCCAAACAGACAAGAGCTTCAGTGAGAGACAAGAAGAAGGATCTCTGTTTCCCCTGACCAGCACACCGAACCAGGATCATGGTCCTTCCTCGCCCCCCCAAACCCCTGACAGACCATCATCTCCACAACTCTCCCCCTCCTCCCCCCACCTGAAATTCACAGATGAGATGATGAAACGGGTCAACATTGGGCTCAGATCTACGCCCAAGCCAAACGCCTTTTTATCCCCCATACACCCCCTACCAGAACGATCAAAGGTAGGGGGGCCACCTCAACCCCCCCTTCGACAGTCTGACGTATGATGTGCTGGGGTTCCGGGCTGCGAGGTTAGCAGTCATAAACTTTCCCAGAACAAGCTGGGACCCTGTTTAGAAGGTTTTACTATCCCTGTCCTGATACGTAACAGAAGGAGAAATGTAGCTCTGTCAGAACACAGAGAGCTCCACTCTATAAGGTTTTTATCTAAAGTAAACATACAGCCTGTTCCAAAACATGATGATACTTTGAGAATCCTTAAGTTAGCTTTACTAAATGTTCGATCTTTAGCAGGAAAATCATTTCTAATCAATGATTTTATCACTGAACATAGCCTTGACTTTATGTTTTTAACTGAGACTTGGTTACATGAAAACTGTCATTCAGCTCTTATTGAGGCCACGCCCCCTAACTTCAGTTTCATCAGTGAAGCCAGAGTGAACAGGAGAGGTGGTGGTGGTGGTGGGGGGGGGGGGTCGCTGTCTTATTTAGGGACTCATTCCAGTGTAAACTGTTATCTCTTGGGGATTTCCCTTCTTTTGAATACGTGGCTTTACAGCTGACGGCTCATCCAGAGTCATGTTTTTAAATATTTATCGGACGCCCAAATACTGTGCAGATTTTAATGATGATTTTACTGAACTGTTGTCTGTGATCTGTGCAGACTTTGACCATCTTGTTATCACTGGTGATTTTAACATCCATTGTGATTGTCATCAGGACAAAGGGACTAAAGACCTGATTAACACTCTGGACAACTTCGGGTTGACCCAGCATGTCACAGAGCCCACACACAATAGAGGACACACCTTAGATCTGCTGATCTCGAAGGGTCTGGACATTTCTAAGGTCACGGTGTGTGATGTGGGGCTGTCGGATCACTGCTGTGTTTTCTTTGAGAGTACCATCTCAGTGCACACAAATGTCTCAAAGGAGGTGATAACAAAACGGTGTATAACTGAAAATACCAGTGAGATTTTTAACCAGGTCTTCTCTCTAACACCGGCCCTGTCAGGGGCTTCAGTCAATGAGCTGGTCACTAATTTTAATGCTAACATGCTGAGTGTCATGGATTCTATTGCTCCTATTAAGGTGAAGGTTATCTCTGGAAGGAAAAAGTCTCCATGGAGAAATTCCACACTGGTGAAAACTGGAAAGAGAGAGTGTCGGAAAGCCGAGCGCAGATGGAGAAAAACAAAACTACAGGTTCATTATGACATCTATAAAGAGAAACTTCACTTTTATAATTTACAGCTGAGGAATGCAAGGAATTCGTATTTTTCTGACATCATCACTAAAAACGGTCATAATGCTCGGGCCTTATTTGCTACAATCGACAGGCTAACAAACCCTCCTGTGTCAGTAGCACCTGAATTTTATTCCACCAAAGCCTGCAATGACTTCGCCAAATTTTTCACAGACAAAATCCAAATTATTAGACAAGCTGTTGGTTCAACAACAGCAGGTTCAGGGGTCTCATTTATAAAACTTTGCGTAGGATCTTTACTAAAAGTGTTCGTACGCCCAAAACCAAAAGTTTGCGTACGCCAAAAAATATTCAGATGTATAAAACCGTGCGTACGCACAGATTCAAGCAATTTCCCCTTTATAAATCAAACTCTTCCTGGAAGTTTGCGCAGGTGAATTTGGCTCATATTCCGCCTCCTACACGCCCACATTCTACCATAAATGGTCAATGCAAAGTACCTCATGGATGTTTCTGCATATAAATGAGCCAGCTGATCTGAGGCATTTAAAACTGAATTGTGGCGATCGAAAAGAGATTTAAACATAATTTCGCGGAGACGGAAGTGGAGGTGCTTGTTGGTGAAGTGGAGCCTCACAAAATCATTTTATTTGGGCGTCACAGGAATCACAGATAAACTAAAGTCTGCTGAGTGACAGCAGGTTGTTGTGGCGGTGATGATGTGACGGAGGTCTGTTCCAGAAGTGGCTGTGGAGGAAACGCCGTGTCAGAGCGACTGTATTCAGAACACAGAACACCTGTTTGGTGTGGTGCAGCGCGATTCCCCCTCACGTGCCCTCCCCTCGCCTGTAAACACCTCCGCCGGTCTTGCTGAGGTTGATGGCTCCACAACGGAGTGCGCTGTGGTCAGCAGCTGCTGATGCGTCGGGGTGGGAACGGTTTCGGTGGTCGGGGTATCTGGGTCCAGTTCATAGACAAAAGCGCTGCAAACGTAAATGTGATTATTAGCCGGTCATCATCATTGGCCAGAAAATCCTCATGGTCTCTAAAGACTCTCTCCATCCTGATCCTGCCATTGGCATAGTCTTCAAGCAATGCCAGCGCATCCATTGTAAAGCATTACGCAACAGTGTCACTGCAGTATTTATGTTTACTCAGTAATTACAGTAATTGCTATACAGCTTGTCACAATTGATGGAACAATAATCTTTTATTCTTTTACGTTTTGATGTTTTCTCTTCTGCACCCCTGCTGCAATGCTTTTTATGTTTTATGTAAAGCATTTTGAATTATCCTGTACATTAATTTGCTTTATAGATAAACTTGTCATTGCTACATAATTTGAAGATGAACATACACTTCGAACACACTGTGCTGTAAGTCCCGAATGGGTGCTTATGGGTTGTATGGCTTAATTGAGGACCATACGAGGGTCTACAGTCTGATATTAATGGTTAAATGCATGAACGTGGCTTAAGTTCATCATCTCACCAGCGGTGCCGCCAGTTTCCCCGTCTCCAAAATGTTCGTGCGCAAAGTTCAGAATGTGCGCACCGGTGCACAGATTGTGAACTCCTCTCTAACGTCAGGTGTTTTCCCAGAGTTACTGAAAACAGCTGTGATCAAACCTCTGCTAAAAAAGGATAATCTAGACAAGACACAGATGAGCAGCTACAGGCCGATCTCCAATCTTCCATTTTTAAGTAAGATCATTGAAAAAGCAGCTTTTCACCAGCTAAATGACTTTTTAAGAGAAAACAACCGTTATGATGTCTTCCAGTCAGGTTTCAGACAGCACCACAGCACCGAGACTGCTCTGACCAAAGTCATGAATGACATATGTCTGAATACTGACACTGGTAAAATGTCAGTGTTGGTTTTACTGGATCTCAGCGCTGCATTTGATACAGTTGACCACAATATATTACTCCAACGACTGGAGAAGTGGGTGGGTCTCTCTAGTTCTGTACTAAACTGGTTCAAAACATACTTGGAGAACAGGAAGTACTTTGTGTCAGTAGGCAATTTTACATCTGAGCAGACAAAAATGACCTGTGGAGTTCCCCAGGGCTCTATCCTGGGACCTCTTCTGTTTAACATCTACATGCTCCCACTGGCTCAGGTTATAAAGAACAACAATATTAGTTACCATAGCTATGCAGATGACACACAGCTATATATTACAGTGTCACCAGGAGACCGGGGCCTTGTACAGGCTCTTGGTAAATGTATTGATGAGATTAATGACTGGATGTGCCTCAACTTTCTTCAGCTGAACAAAAACAAAACTGAGGTGATTGTTTTTGGAGCCAAAGAGAAACGACAGCAGGTTGTCACAGAACTTCAGTCCATACACCTAAAACCCACCAATCAGGCCAGAAATCTGGGTGTAGTGATGGACTCAGACCTAAACTTTGAAAAACACATCAAAGCGATCACTAAATCAGCCTACTATCACCTGAAGAACATTTCAAGGATAAAAGATCTGATGTCTCAGGAAAATCTGGAAAAACTAGTCCATGCATTCATCTTCAGTCGGCTTGACTACTGTAACAGCGTCTTTACTGGTCTACCTAAAAAATCAGTTAAACAGCTGCAGCTCATTCAGAACTCTGCTGCCCGAGTTCTCACAAAGACCAGAAAAGTGGACCACATCAGTCCAGTTCTCAGGTCTTTACACTGGCTGCCGGTCCATCAGAGAATAGACTTTAAAGTTCTGTTGCTGGTCTATAAAGCTCTGAATGGTTTAGGCCTAAAATACATCAGTGACCTCTTGACCCAGTATCAGTGTTGTATGGTAACTAAGTAAAAATACTTAGTTATTTTACTTAAGTAGTATTTTTTTATATTTGTACTTTACTTTACTACTTCTATTTCTGATGACTTTTACTTTTACTTCACTACATTTTCCAAGAAAAATCACTACTTTTACTCCATTACATTTACCTGAGCATCTTAGTTACTCGTTACAAAATAGCAAGGAACGTAATAGCCAATGACAATCTTTGTTTTGTTGTAGTGGGACTAGCAGCCACTAGCAGCCGTGTGCAGCGTCTCTGAAGCTAAACACACCTTTACCTGCCTCAGCAGCAGGTGAAAGGCTGTTCAGCATCGCTGGTCTGGTCTTCAGTCCAAGAAGAACCAGACTGAGTTCTCACCATTTTGAGAAACAACTTCTTTTGAGGTTGAACAAAAAGTTTTTCATGGTTCAGTAACGACTGATGAACAGTTCAATAGCTGTCGCACTGCAGTCATTTAAAGTTCAACCAATCAAGTTTTTTGTTTGTTTGCATCACCTCCGAGCACAAAGAGTTTATTAGGAAGGATTTAATATTGAATGCACGTGTATGAATGTTGGTAGGCATGCATGCAGGTCTGTAAGGATGTTTGTGTGTCAGTATTTTTCTATATGGTTGGGTTCATGTAATGAGGTACTGAAGCTCCTTTACACTTTGCAAATTAAAACTTAAAAACTAAACTAAACAGAAATAAAGAAAATGTTAAACTCAAATTTCTGATAGCGTTTTATTAACAGTACTTTTTACTTTTGATACTTAAGTACAGTAAATACTAGCTACTTTTTTTACTTTTACTCAAGTAATATTCTAGCAGACGACTTTCACTTTTACTTGAGTCATTTTCCAGTAAGGTACTTTTACTTTTACTCAAGTATGGCTTTTGGGTACTTTATACAACACTGCCCAGTATGAACCTACTAGACCCCTCAGGTCATCTGGATCCGGCCTTTTATCAGTTCCCAGAGTCAGAACCAGACATGGAGAAGCTGCGTTCAGCTTCTATGCTCCACATGTCTGCAACAAACTCCCAGAACATCTCAGATCAGCTGAAACACTTAGTTTATTTAAATCCAGGCTGAAGACCCACCTGTTCTCAGCTGCATTTACGTAGATTTTATTCAAAAGTTAAAATCTGCACGTCTCTGTATTCTCTCTTTTTAATCTTAAATGCTTTTAATTTTGAATCATGCTTCTAATTGTTTTTTTTTCTCTCCCTTTTGCTTATAATGTTTTATGTAAAGCACTTTGAATTGTTCTGTACATGAAATGTGCTATACAAATAAACTTGCCTTGCCTTATAGAATTTGATACGCAAACTGAGAGGTAGAGATGGCTCAGACAGGTTTACCCCACAAACTTTAATAAAGTTATTTTGGCTGGTTGCTGACACAGATGGCCTCACATTTAACTCTAAAATCCTTGTTAAACTAAAAGAAAAGGACATGATTTCTGTTTCGCATCATGTGATAATATTCTCTCTTAAAGGTAGAGTCCGGAGTTCCTCCTCGTTTCTGTTTGTAAACAACAGTATTCAAACTGAGAGCTCCTCCCCTCGGGCTGATGTCCGCCTCGTTCTTCAGCCTATTCAGCTTCAAGCCTCTCCTTCAAAGCTTGGAAGCGGGTAAAAGCCAAATTAATATAAACCCTGGTTTTCCAATGTGCACTGTCTTGAAGATCTTATCGCGGAATATTTCCTTTTCTTCGCACGTCTGCCGTTTTTGTTCTTTTTTTCCCCGAGGGTTCGAATGACTGGCTTCTGCTCCAATCATGAGCTTATTCCCACACAGCGTCATGCCCTTAGCTCTGTCATTGGCTGGTGATATAAACAGAAATCTTCACCCAGAAACGTCCTGACAAGAGTAGAGGTCCAAAGGCGCTGACTGAGACGGATTGCACTTGCAAAAGTCTTAACATTCACTTACAGGGGGAAACTCTGGACTCTACCTTTAAGGACGAACAACTTGAAACTGAACAGATTTTCTTTCATTAGTTTCTTCAGCCCTCTTTATCTTAGCTGTTAACTGTTTTCCACCTTTCACACTGATGATCTGCTGCCATCACTAGATGCAGCGTTTTCCATCCTGCAGCAGCACAGACGCATCAGCAGCTTGTCGATCGGCCCTTTGTACAGAAATACAAACAGAATCAAGTCCAGAAAAGGACTGAGCAGAGTCAAGGTGAAAACAACCATCACTCTGGTACGATCATGGTAATAAAGCGATATATAGACTAATATTCCTGAGACAGCAGCTGGGAGAATCGTCAGAATGTAACTAAGCAGCATCAGGACCAGAATTCCTACAATTCTTCGTTTTTCCTCAGCAGACACTGTGGAGGCTGCAGGTGGAGTCTGACACACAGATGTCAGAGTCCCGGCCAGACAGATGATGAAGACGAGGAGGAAGGCCAAAATACATACATATACTCCCTCACCCAAACGCACAGGAGGAAGAACTGTGACGAGAACAAAAACCCAGACTGCGACACACACCAACACAGAGCCTTTAACTTGTCTGATGCAGGATAACTGTGGACAGGCGAGAACAAAATACCTGCAAGACAAGAGAAATCTGGTTAATCTGACTGGACAGACGCGTGTTTCTCTGCTGAAAGATGGAGTGTTACCTTTCCAGTGCCATGCACATCCTGAATCCAAGACTGGTCATCACTGTAGACATGTAGACACCAACAGATGGACGGGAGACATCATATTCAAAAGGGATCTCAAGGTCATGTTTCTTTATCAACCAAACAACCATGGTGCAGAGCTGGATTAGGTTGGAGATGATGAGGTTTATGTAGTAGACAGAAACTTGTTCTCTTCTAGCCTGTAAAAAACATTTAAAATCAACGCCTTTATCAACACATCATGTTGTCTTAAAGGGACACTGTGTAATTGGGAGCAGCTCCCTCGTACTTTTCATGCTGCATTCGCGTGAAACCGGGCAGACCGACGACATCCGCTGCATGTAAAGTTATCACCGGCCTCTATGTGAAGACGTGGTCCGTCAGTTACAGTGACATCAGTCCACATCTGATTTGTTGTCATGGCGATGTCGTATTGTTTTCCCTGACCCATGTTTTACCGTCTTTCGCTCGGCTTCATTGATTAAAATGACATCTGGTTTGTTACTAACGGCCGTCTGCCCGACTGCACGTGAACCCAGCGTCAGTGAGACGCTAGTCTCTCCCCTCTGCAGCGCGGTGACTTTTCAAAGGCATTACCTCGAACTGAGCTGAAAACTCCAGTGTGTCCGGTGAGTTTGTGTGTTTTCCTACTGTCACGCTTCTCCCGAACGCAAAAACATGGCGATACGACATGGCAGCCTTCACCGAGCCGACCCGCTCGATGTGTAAATGAATGATACGAATGGCAAATTTAGAACTTAGAGGAGCACTTCAGTTTGTTGATGGGAGTGATTACTGATTAATGAAAAAACACTTTTGAACCAAATAATCAGTTTTTGTGAATAAAACACAGGAGAACTTACACAATATCCCGTTAAAGTCACGTTTCTATGTGAGGATGAAGTGATAATGATCAGTTAATCAATGAAAAAAATCCCACAACCACTGAACTGAAACACCTGCTAAGCTTTCTGCATACAAGGCCACACATTTTAGTACAACTCTATAAATACAGCAATGCAGTTACTGTCCCAGTTGCATAGGAACCCTTTTTTCCTGCTTTCCCCTTAAAAAAAGTCTGATATTTTAGTTGCATAGGAACCTTTTTCCATGATTTCAATTAAAAAAACACCAGTCTGACACTTTAATACTGATTTAAAAAATAAAAAACAGTAACACAGGCTGAGATCATGACATGAATTAAACACCAATTCAAAGGTGAGACAAGGAGCTACATGACAGATTGAAGTAATGAAGCCTCGTCAACATTTCCCCTTAAATGCATCACACACAGACAGCCAGCAGATGGCGCTGCTTTAAAATGGATCAATGTTTTAATGCAGTGAGTAGATCTCACTTCAGTGAGGTCAAAGTATCACCTTCTTCACCTCGTACTGGAGTGACTTTAACTTTTGAAAAAAATAACTGGTGTTGTAGCAGTGAGTCATTCTGAATTTGTTTTAGTATGTATATATAATATGCAGAGGTGACATCACAGATCCAACAGTGAATCTATAAAGACTATCAGATTGAGAAAGACATGACTGTGAGATTGTCTATACGTACCTTATAACACAACCAGACGACAACCAGGAGGGTCAGAGGAAGGCAAGAGCGGACGTTAAACCACACCATCACATGAGGAGCAGTGTCTGTCTCCATCTCTGCTGGATATTCTGTTGTAATGTCTGGAAATATTTGTACACATTGTTTATTCCAAATAAGCACTTTTTAGGGAAAAACAAGTTTAGTAGAAATCTGAATAACAAAGTGGGAAGCAAATGAATTGAAAGCTGATTTGATTGCTTGGGTTACCATGTCAAAGTTCCTTAAAAAATCTTTTCTAAATGGACAAGTTCAGATAACTTTAGATAACCCTCACAGTTAACATGAAAATAAACTTGACCTTTTAAACCTAAAATGATTTTTTGAACCAGGTTGTAAACATGTTTATTTCTGCTGTGAAGTTGGTCTTTCTAACATGGGAGTCTGTGAGGATTTGCTCTGTTTTGCAGACAGCCCCTAACGGATCAAGAAACGACAATTTTTAAGCATTTTTCCGGATTTCCGCATTGGTCTCACTGTTGGTGACCGGAGGTTGCTGCTTGGATGTCACCTCATAATATTCTCAAGGTGAATGGCAGATATAATCTCTGCCTCTACATCTACGGGACCTTTTTCAAACGGAAATCAGCTGCTCTCCGAAACAAAGCCAGATAAGTTAACATAGCCTGGAACAACACCTGCTCCCTACCAGGTTATGTTCACAGCAAATGTTTCAATGTTTCAAGATAAACTTAGCTAGATCAGAATTTTTGGGACAGAAAACCCAGGATTACCATGTAATCTGGGTGAAAGGAAAACTTTCTTTTTTTCATCCTGGACCTTATTTTTAAAAGTTTATATGTGCATTTACTCTCTGGTAAAATTTCCGTATCACTTTGACTTGTTCAGGCAATAGGTCACCCTCTGGCTTACATCCATACAATGGGAAAGACGGGGCAGCCTCTGTATAAGGCATTATCTGCAGCAAAACTCCTTCATTTTACTAATACTTTAAGAAGAATGTATGAACGTACAATCCTATCATCCTGTGAATTTAGTTAGCTCTCCATTAGTTATTAGGGGTTTCTCTGCAGGCCGCACGCATGTGCTGCCGCTGTACAGCAGCTTACTACCCAACAACAAACCAATCTGTGAAACTCTGAACTCAGGACAGTTGACAAAGTGGACTAAACAAACTCTTCCTCACATACTGTTGGGTTTGTGTTGCTTCAGCCTTGAAACCAACAAGCTATGTTGGGAATGTTTTAGTTAAAACCTCAGTTCAACAAAAAATTTCAGATTTCAGAGAATAAATCTTTTTAACAAGATGTAATCATTGTGTAAATTGCAGTTAGTGAACCACTTTAATAAAAAGTGGCACATTAAAATCACAAAATAAAAACTAATTAGAGGTTTTCTCTTACTTATTCCATTGTTCCAAGTTCACAAGAAACATTTTCCTCATGAGTGAAAGTACGACGGATACACTCACTCGTATCAGGATGGCCTCCAGTTGCTGGAATAAGTTCCAAGTTTAACTTGTTTCAGAGCAAATGAGAAACCAGGAAATGATTTGTTTTAAGGGGAAATGGGTGAAAAGTAATTATTTTTTAATTAAAAAAAAAAAAAATTTTGTAAGAATAGAAAGATTTTTATCTGGAAGAGAGCACAAGCGGCCCTGTGGTGTTCCAGCTCAGTGTCATTCGGTCGGGGGGGGGGGTGTGTGTGGGGGGGGGACCTCCTCTAAAAACACACAAGGGGGGAGGGGGGGGAAAAGGGGGACACGGGGAGAGGGTGGGGGGGGGGGGGGGAGATTCCACCAAAAAAAAAAAACTCCCCAAAAAAACACCTTTCCCAAAAAGGAAAGGGAAGGAAAAAGGGTTTTGGGGGGGGGGCGGAGGGGCTTGTGCTAGGGTGCTCTTCTCCTGAAGGGGGGTAAAAAGGTTTTTTTGTGTGTGAGTTGGATGGTTTTAATATGGGTTCGGGGGGGGGTGGGTTGGAGTTGAGCGGGGCTGGTTCTGTTTATGGGGGGGGGGTAGTACGTGTAGGGGGTGCGATCGGCTGGGCCGACCAGAGCAGAGGCGGGTGAGAGGAATCGGAGCGTCGGGGGCGGTCGGGGTTTGTTTTTGTGTTTCTGAGTATATTAAATGTGAATTTGAAAAATCTCAAAATATCAGGATTGGTTGGGGGGGGGAGGGGGAGGGGAAGGGGGGAGTGGACAGAACTTGTTAATAAGGGTGTGAGGGAATTAGATTCCTATCATCGACTCCAGTATATGTGGAGACGGGGACAGACACTGCTCAGAATATAAAAATATGAATTCATATTAAATCATATAATAATAATTAATAATATATTTGTAGTAATTTATGTGTAATTTTTTTTTTATTATAAATGCACATTCTGTGTGTCTTGCGCGGGGGGGGGGGGTCACATTCTCATCATGCCAGGAGGCGCGCTGCGTGCTTCGGCTGGGGTGAGGGCTGTTGGGCTGAATTGTAACTTCATTCATCACCGGAGAACAGATCGAAGGGGGAGGGATTGGTGTGCATTTTAGATTATGTTAATTTTATTTTATTTTATAATAAGAAAAAACAGAATTGTGTTTTATAAACTAATGAACTTAATTTAATACTTTGTTTCGGGTCAAGGCTCGAGAGTGCATGCCAGAAGTATGAGACTGATCTAACAGCCGCGGGGGGGAAGATGGGGGGGGGGGTGGGGGGGGGGGGGGTGAGAAGAGAATTGGCTCCGAAAAGCTGTGCCACTTCCCCGATCCAACAAAGGGGAACGGAGAAGAGGGGATTTTAAAGGGGTTTTGTGGTTTTTAAACGCTTTTTTTTAATCCCTGGGCAAACTCCCTTCCCGTGCAAAAGTTGGAAGAGAGAGCGTCGGGCCTGTAAACGAATAGAGAAAAATACAAAAAAAAAATAAAATATATTTCCTCTCCTACTTCCTAATAAAAATAAAACAACAAAAATCAAGAGATAAACAAAAACAATCACAAAAAAAAAATTTGGGTTTATTAAAAAATATAAAATCTCCAAGAAAACTCGGGAGATCTATAAATTTCTCTAACATTAATGGCATTGATTTTATTAAATTTTTTTTTCTTACTTCTAAAAAAAACAAAGTTTCATTTGGAATAAAAGATTAATAATTTTAAAAAATAAAAAAATACATTACTACTTCTATTCTTATGTCTTCCTGACCTTCCTACCACTCTAAAAAAGTAATTTATAAAATAACAACAAATCACTATTCTTTATTAAGAAAAAAAATGAAGATTTTTTATTTTGGCTGCTGGCCTGAATCGATTATCGGTGGTGGGGGTCGGGAGGGAGAGGGGGTTGGGGCGGGCTTGCAGATCTCGAGCACGCAGTGCGGGGGGCTTTCGGGGGGTGTCGGCCGTCACCCGGTGCGCTGGTGCGCAGCAGGGGGGGAGCATGTGCCGACACAGAGGCAAAAACAAAGCATCAAGATCCCGCACAGGGTCTCACCCAAAGTCTCCGCTCAAAACTAGGGAAATATGCAGGGGGAACCGCTGAAAAGAAATATAAAAAAAATATATAAATAATGTATATCATGCACAACGAGATAAAGGAAATTGAACGTGACCGAAAAGGTAAAGATGAGGTAGGCAGTGCGGTCGGTGCTTCGTTGTGCCGGCGGAGCGGAGGCAGATGCTGCGCTGCAGTCTACCTTCACTCCAGGCCAAACCTAAAGCACAGCCCCCCCCTTTCCCCTTCCCATTGGCCATCGCAGGAGGGAGGGGGGGGGGGGGCGTGGTATAAATAGAAAAATGGTGTTGATGAAAGGGAGTGGGGTAAAAAAACAAATCTCGTTGGTGCGGAGACATGAAGACAGAAGAACCTCGCGGCCGCTCGTTGTCGCAGAAGAGAGAGGGGGGAAAGGCTGTGGGTGATTAGAATATAATATAGAGGGTGGGGGGGATAAAGTAATAACGAATATTTAATATATAGAAATAACATCCAAAATAATTTTTAATATCACGGAATTTCTAAAAAATAAAGTTAAATTTTAAGAATTTTCGTGTATGTTACATTTTTGATAGTGCGGCCAAAACTATAGCGTCGTTAGGTAATAAAGAGGGGAAACAAAAGGTGATCAATACTTCGGAAAAAAAAAAACTACTTGCCAAAATAAAATAACATGAAATAACACTATAAAAAAGCAAAAATCTCCTCGTTTCATCATCATAAAATGATCCGGCGGTGTGATGGCTGATTAGGGGAGAGTGGGGTGAGGGAGGAGGGGGCGGGCGTAAGAGACTGTCAATCATGGCACACTTTGTTTTGGTCTCAGCACAGTGCTCACCAGCCCACCTAGCGGTGAAAAAAATCGCTTTTAGCTCCTTTAAGAATCAGAGAACCCAACCCCCATATCAACTCACACATGCATATCAACTCCCCAAATCTGTGAAATAAAAACGCTGCAGAGGTGTTTCAATACAACCAAGTTTCATTGGCATCAGCTGGTTTTACTACTCAGAGGGCAGCTGCTCTGCCTCATCTCGGGGGCAAGGGGCCGTTCGTTCGTCTTCTTCCACTTATCCAGGATCGGGTTGCGGGGGCAGCTGCCTAAGCAGACTTGCCACACCAGCCACCAGCTCATCCAGGGGGATCCTGAGGCGTTCTCAGGCCAGCTCGGTGACGTAGTCCCTCCACCCTGTCGTGGGTCTCCCCCGGGGGATGTCACCAGAAAGACATCCAGGAGTCATCCTGACCAGAATCCCAGGCCATTTCATCTGGCTCTTCTGGATGTGGAGGAGCAGCGGCTCTACTTTGAGCCCCTCCTGGATGACCAAGCCTCTCAACCTATCTCTAAAACCCTATTTCCACACGCAGGTATGGGTCGGGTCGGGTCGGGGCAGGTAGGGTGAGTTTTGGTACGGACGTGTTGATTTCACGTTCGTCCCCACAGGAAGCTGTACCCTTACCCTGGAGGTGGAGTATTAACTGGATAGCGCTGCTACGTGACTGCGTGACATCATCACAGTGCAATGCCTTCTAACCAAAGCACCACACCCCACGACACAGAAACAAAAGGGTCATCCCTGCTTTGTTTTATGCCGGGTCATGTGGGAAGTGAAGCATTTTTTCAACCAATCAACAGATTGTACTGTGTTAAGCTCCACCTCTTTGGTCTTTGGTATTGAAACTCTATCATTTGCAGATTCAGTTGAAAAACACAACAGTGTGCACTAATATGTTTCTTTTTACCTCGGGCATAGGGACAGCAGAGACTGGATTAACTGCACTGTTATTCCTTCGAGGCTTTTGATTTGCCTGTCCCGGTCACACCACTGCTAATTGATGAATTGATTAAAATAAAATGTGTTTTTTAACTCAAATTCACTCAAAATCATCTCTATCTCTGCTTAAGGGAAGTTCTTCTTCAGCTCTCTCTCTCTTTCTGCTTGTGCCGTGACTGACAGGAAAACCAGAGGTGTCCATCTGCGCCTCCTTTTATGGAGGTCATTGCCCATTCATGGGTGGAGATTTATGCAAACAACTGATTACCAGGGGCGTGCTGTCAATTTATGATCATTTGAGAAAATCTGTTTGTAAA
Source organism: Atherinomorus stipes (assembly GCA_023101725.1). Taxonomy (NCBI): domain Eukaryota; kingdom Metazoa; phylum Chordata; class Actinopteri; order Atheriniformes; family Atherinidae; genus Atherinomorus; species Atherinomorus stipes. The sequence goes on from JALJCO010008969.1 coordinate 135,852, forward strand.
TTAACAAACTTTTCATGATGATATTGATCTGATACGATACTTTACACAAAAATTGAAGTAAAAATCTACATACCTCACATTACGGGTTAATAATGAATACAACACTGTATACATTTATTTGTTCTTACTTTTTATTATGACAAAGAATTATACAAAAAAGTTGCAAAGTGGCATATTTGACATCTTCTGAGCAAATCTTAAATAAATGCTTGGGAATCTTAACATAAATGTTAAAATCACACTTTTTCATAGTGGCTTGTCTGTCAGGTTCACCTGAAAAAAAAGTTTAAGCTACCCTCAAAACATCTCTTCACAGGTTTTTGTTCAGGAAGAGCAACATTTTAACAGTTTTCCCTTTGAGTTTGCTTTGTTTCTTAATCACAAGTTGTCCTGCCCACCGATGACTGAGAGGAGCCTGAACTGCAGCTAAAAGAAGCGGAAAGCAGGTTAACCACTCAAAGAAACCACAGACCAGTTGAAGAGGAGTGAGACGAGTGAGAGATGAGTAAGATAGCAGAAAACTTGAAGACTGAGTGGGTAATTAGCACACTTGTGAAGACATCAAGCTCTGAGTCTCAATCAGGTGTGTTGCAGCTGGGAAACCTCTAAAACCTGCAGGACCCGGTTCTCAAGGACCAGGACTGGGGTTTCCTGGTCTGGGTTGTCCTCATGGAAAATAAAAGTGTGGCATCTGCAGATCTATTCATTTTAGATTAACAGTGTCAGGCTCCCAAAACGCCACTTCTGTGGACCAAACAGCGTTCAGAAAAGCTAACAATGCTAACTAAAAAACCAACAACTTATCATCACTGCAGGATCTAAAAAAACAACCTGATGAGCTGGAAACATGATCATATATGCAGACTGTATTTTGGTGTTTTAAATCCTTCATGGTTTGGCCCCTGCTCCATTAAAAGACTTCATAAAGTAAAAGGAAAACTCAAACAGGTCGATCAGGTCCAGTTCAAGAAACGACTGCATGGTGCCGTTTAGGAAAGTACTTTGGACAAGCGGTGTTGTCATGCCTCACAAAAAAAAAAGAAAAAAAAAAAGAAAAAAAGAGAATCTTTTGACTATAATTCAAAAACATTTCATTTCACAAAATTATGAGTAATTTTTTTCATTCATTATTACTTCATCTAGTTTGTTGTTATTTGAATAACTTGTGAATTTAGCATTCACTTTAATTGTTGGGTATGAATAACTTTGAGGACAACTGCATATGTGTGTATATGTGTAAACAGTCATCCTCAGAATTATTCATACCCTCCAATTAAAGGAAAAAAATCAGCTGCGAGCAACGTTGAAATGAACAAAACTTTCTATGGAAATCATGACATTGATTTTGAATTGTGGTTTGAACGAAAAGCGTCCATTCTAATAACTTTCTTGGGGATTTCGGAGTGAGCCTACTTTCCCAGACAAACTGCTCGGGGCTCCAGATTAGATAACAGCAAATGTTTAGGGTCAGGTTGGAACAGTGGCCCTCATTTATCAAACGAGCGTAGAAATGAGCACACATTTGATCATAGAAAGGATCGTACGATTGGACCCACATATGATTTATTAAAACGCGTAGAAGGAGCCTCAGTAATGTGAAGTCCTTGTGACTCACTTGACACCAACCACCAGAGGAAGCCAAAGCTCATCTCTGGAAGCAGGCCCAGACTCTGATAACATCTAAGCACTCGAATGAAGAGAAATCATAATTATATTGAAAGTAATGATTAAGGTTATGAGTAATAAGTAATTGAATGATTGAATTTAATTAAATCAGGTGTAATGTCAGCAAGTGATGTGTAGAGAAAGGTGTCAAAAGAATGATTTTTAAGTGATTGTTGGTGGAAAATGGAGGCATGCGAGTTAACCTTGTACAGCACGGGATGTTCTCATAACAAGCAGATAACGTTGATAGAGTGGCGGCTGGCTGTCTCCGGCCGAGCTCACCCTAACGTCCAAACCCTGCATGGTCAAGCCATGCTTTTCCTGGAGGAAGAGATGGGGCAATCTGCTACGTCAGAATACCTATAAAGGTGTGTGCAATTCAGGGCTTTGGGGTTGCATCTTTTGGATCTGAAGGGCGAGGAGCTCCCAGGAACCGGGGAAAGGCATTACTGAGGAATATCTCAGTTAAACCACGACCCACCTTCAACTGGAAAATACTGGATCCTCTGTCTGCTGCACTCGCTGAAGTGCTAAAATAACAGATTTGCAACTGAGTTTTGAAGATAACTGGAGCAGCTGTTCACTGCACTTGGAGGGATGTGTAGAGTCAAACCTAAATGCGCAGTGGGCTGACTACTCACTTCTCTCACTCTGAAAGGAAATTTATGGGATTTACAGCAAGATCTCAGATTTGGATTTTTAACACCAGTTTGCTTCAATCTGTGGATTAATCATTTTTGGATCTAACTGGCAGGTCCAGCAGAGGCATTTCGCAGAGGAATATCTCTGCGTGTTGGATTGAAAACACTTGACTTAAAGGGAGTAGAGGCAGGAATTAAAAAAAAACAAACAAACATGCATGTCCACTTTTTTTAAATACTGATGGTTGATGAAGCGCTAAATACCAAAAAGAACGTTTCCACCCATGTTTCTCTCCGTTGCCTTGAACAGGATGTGTGCTGCAAAATGCGCTGCAATTCGGTGTCCGAATTTCCCGCGCTGCCCTGTGGACGTGACATCAAATGACCTACATCTGCAGTTTTGATACAGGAAGAAAATTCAAACACTGTAAGCGATAGTTATGGATTCTTCTGCCATCAGCAAACAATCCAGATCAACTGAAAGACCACTAAAAAGTGTAACTACGAAGAAAAAGGTTAGTAAACAACATTTTCGCTTCAGTTTGTGCACGCTCCTGTGACGGCTTGGCTCGTGGCTACAGTTACCTGAAGCGCCAAGTCGCAGCAGTCGTGAGTTTTGTTTCTTAATCTTGCCTCAAGTCCCTTTAAAGAAGCTAAAACACCACTCTAACTTGGATATCTGCTGCATGTCTCCAAAGTGCTATTATAGGGGATTCTGCAGCCCTCTTCAAGGCCGGACACAGAACTGTTCGCCGTTTACCCCTTATCTTTCCCAGAGCGGTAGACGCTAGGCACCAGGCCTCTGTCAACCAGAAGAACAAAATATTTGGAATTACAATGAAAGGCCTGCATCTGTGGTTCAGAGGGAGGGAGAGATTAAGAGAAATCCTAGCCTCAGATCTAATTTTGGGAGAGTTTTTACCAAAGCTGTTACTCTGTCCATGTTTTATCTTTTTTCCTGACTAATGGCCAAATGAACTGTCCAATCATGTTTTTTGATAAGCTGAGCTGTTTTTTTTCCCTTCACCGCTGCCAAAGCTTCAATAAATTTAATCGGCATGACGAATATTGGTCATCATTTCACTCATTCATAAGGTTCTTACCTTGCAACTCTGCCTGGTGGCAGCGTGTGGTCACAAGTAAAACATCTTTAGTGGCCTTGAAGGGTTGGTTTAGCTCAATAAACATGCCCTAATATTCAATACAGTTCCTGAGTATTAAAATGATCTGGATTGAAACAAGTGCGTAAGACGTTTAGGGAGACAGCTAGCGATGAGGAGGGTGGCTAGATGAGATGACCCAGAGCAAAGGTTGTTCCTCTGGAGTTATGCTAGCTGAAGCAGGGCAGGCCCCGTAAAGGATGGTAGTCAGTTTGTCCAGGCGAGTGTCTCCTGCCACTAGCTTACCACCCCGTTACTGGAGAGCTGGTTCCCGTTTTTTTAACCAATAAAGTATCGAGGGGTCTTAGACAAACGTTCGTATTGGACCAATCTCATACAAACAAGAATCTTGCTAAATACCACAGCTGAAATCCATTGTTATTTAAATGTCACGTCCATGGTTACGCCCTTAAACATGCATGGTTCTGAGGCTTCGCCCAGCGAGGCTGAACCCTTCTGCCAAAAAAAAAACTTTTTGGGGAATCAAGTCAGAATTCCTCATTTGTGAGTTGGGAAAGAATAAAGCGGTGCTGTTTGGCAGCTTAAAATCCAGAATCAGAGATGTGGACAAAAACGCTACACTGAAGAAGTCAGCCTCGCCGGTGTTGAACAACTCCGCCAGAAATATTAATAAAAGTCTTAATTTAGGCCTGCCCTGCATGCCAAAGACGTCTCGTCTAAGTTTAGACCGAAATTCACCCGGCTGTAATTGGTCTATATTTTAGCCTGAATCTAGATGTTACAATTTTTTCCATCATTAGCAAATATTAAATAAAAAAAAACTGTTGGCTGTCTAAATGATGGCCAAATGTTGGATCAAAACATTTGGCCAGTCATTGATCAATGTACAGTAATATTTTAGATTTAGTCTAAGCAAGTGTGAGCTCTGCGCTGCACTCACGTCACGGACCAGGTGTAAAGCCGGGGTTAGACCTTAAAAATATGCATTTCTGAACCGTTTTGATGGCACACCAACATTCATTATGTGCATTTTCAAGCCATCACTGCCCAGAGGCGTCCTGGGGCTCAGAAACAGCAGTATATAAGATTCCCATCCGGGACGTGACTGTGATGTTGCAGCCGACTATTGGTTGCGGCACCGCGTCACTCACTAGCAACCGGATGTAAACCAGGGATCAACACACGGGTGTTTTAAACGTGCATCATGTCGGATTCGGTAAAGAAACGCAAGGAAACATTACCGGAAGAAGAGAGGAAAAGAAAGAGAGGAAGGGATGGACCAAGAGACCATCTTTTATTGGCTGGAGTGAATCACAGTACAGGTACGATACAAGATGGCAGGTGTTGGAGGATCTTAGTGAGCAGGTGGGAGTGTTTGGGTGGAAAAGGTCTGAGATGTAGGAGGGAACCGTGTTATGGAGAGCCTTGAAGGTAATGAGAAGTATTTTGAAAGCAACTCTTTGTTTGATTGGAAGCCAGTGGAGTTTATGTAAAATGGGAGTGATATGATGAGACATGGGGGTCCGGGTGATCAAACGGGCAGCAGAGTTCTGAAGGAGCTGCAGCTTCTGGAGGGATTATTCGGGAGGCCATAGAGAAGTGAATTACATTAATCGATTCGAGAAGTGATGAGACTGTGGATAAGAATAGCAGTGGAGTGAGGAGTGTAAGAGGGACGGAGGCAGAAGATGTTGCGTAGGTGAAAATAGGTGGAACAGGTGATGTTGTTGATGTGAGACTGAAAAGACAGCGTGCTGTCGAGGACGACACCCAGACTTTTAACCTGAGGGGAGGGGGAGACAGATGTATTGTCGATGGTAATGGAGAAACTTTTGGCTGTGGAGAGAGTGAGAGGTGTACCAACAAGAAGGACTTCAGTTTTAGAGCTGTCTGGTTTGAGAAAATTGGATGAAAACCAAGAATGAATTTCTTGCAGACAGAGGGTAACGGTGGATAGGTGGAAGTGATGAAGATGGTTTGGTAGAAAGGTAGAGCCGGGTGTCGTTCGCCTAGCAATGGAAATTAAGGTTGTGTTTTCAGAGAATGTGACCAATGGAGAGGATGTAAATAATAAATAGGAGGGGCCCCAGGACAGAACCTTGTGGAACACCAGCTGAAACAGGAAAAGAGATGGATTTATGAGATTTAAGGGATATGAACTGAGTTCAGTCAGGAGTGTGGGTGATACCAATGGACACTAATTTATTGAGGAGAGTAATGTGGGCGATGGTGTCCCCACACTGTGAGATCAAGAAGAATAAGAATGCAAAGCAATCTGGAATCTGAGGCCATGAGAAGGTCATCTGTAATTTTGAGAGGAGCAGTTTCTGTACTATGGAGTGGAGGGAAACCAAATTGAAACTGTTAATAGATATTATTGGACGTCAGGGGTCTGTTGCACGAAGCAGGTTCAACAAACTCTGAGTGTAACCCTGAACTCTGAGTTGATCTACTCAGAGATACGAAACTCTGAGTTTTCAGTCCCAGAACAGCTGATTTAAGTTGGTTTAATCAACTCATAGTAGTTCAACCCGGGGTTTTACATGTGCGCTACCAAGATAAAAAGCCAACATCAATTGAGCACCGATTTGAGGGGATTTGGGGCTGCGTTCGCCATTGAATGGAACTATAACTTCTAAATCCTCATATGGCGAGTTTGAACTGCTGCTGCTGCAAGCAAAAAAAAAAAGAAAGAAAGAAAGAAAGAAAGACGGCGTGGGAGAAGATTTAAGTTTAAATGCTGTCCTTTACAATTACAATGATGTTATATGGTAGAACTGTTTAATGGTAACGCGACAGTCTCGGATCCTGTCAGTATGATTCCAGGTGACTCTGTGTATGAACACCTGGTTGGTCTAATGGTTTGCGCACTTGTCTACCATCTGGGAGGTGGATGTTCATGTCCAGCTCTGTACTTTCACTGCAGCCTTTTTATTTATTTAACTTGGGTGCAATCCCTCAGGGAGAAGTGCTCTTGTCGGCAGCAAAATAAATTAAATACAACTGTCGCATTTCTCAAAAGCCCTGCATCTCCAATGAAAGAAAAAAATCTATTTGTGAAAAATGCAGGGCAATAAACAAAATGCTTTGAGAGGAAAGCGTATGGCAACATGAAAAAGTCACACCAAGGATTTAACTGCAGCTTTCCGCGTGACAGACATACACCTTAACCATTTAGCCAGAAACAGAGACAGCTGAAAAGTCAAATGATCAGGCCAAACCATCTCTTGGAAACGGAGAGACAGGACCTCCACCTGCCACGTATGGCTGGTGATATTATAAATGTACGGACGGATCAGCTTGTGTATGTAGATAACTGACTGTCATGTGTAACTGTAACGTCAGAAATGACAACTGTCAGGAAATGAAACTTCTATCTGTGGTCTGATAGCGATCTCCGAATATTTAACCCTTCGTGCAGCATCTTAATCCATGAAATCCTTATCGAAAGAACACGACTGTAACCTTCCGACTCTGATTCATTTTTAACATGTTTCATTTGAGACGGCAGCAGCCAAAACTCACCGCTGACTGAATGAATAAATGAGGAAATGAAACGGCGAGTGGGGCTAAAAGTGGGCAGACAGCGAGAAATTCAAGGTTTCTCCACACTAACCTGCTCCCAGTCAGGTTAGTTTCAGAGAGTCTGTTACTATGGTAACTGTCTGAGAGTTGAAGTTACCCCTCTTCGTGCAACAGGCTAGAGTTGCTCCTCTTTCCCTGGGTTGAGTTACGGAAAACTCAGAGTTTCCCGAATTTCAGGGTTAAACAATTCAGGGTTTTCATTAAATCTGCTTCGTGCAACAGACCCCAGATGGTTGTGAAATTGAGAGACAACCGTTTTTTCAAGAATTTTTGACAGGAAGGAAGATTTGATATGGGATGTAAATTATTAAAGTTGGTGGGGTCTGGACCAGGTTTTTTTCCAGGATGGGTGGAGCTAAAGCTGTTTTAAGTGAAGAGCAAACTGAACTGGAGCATAGAGAAGAATTAACTATTTTAGTGATGAGAGGAAGAAGTGAGGAACAGCAGGATTTTACCAGGGTGGAAGGGATAGGATCAAGGACACATGTAGATGGTTTGGCTTTGAGAATAACATCAGAAATGGATGGATATCTCCCCCCGCAGAGGGGAGATAAAAAGTTGTAAAAGATGAGGAGGGTTGATGAGGTCCCTTCCAGCAGCTGCAGCTCCACATGAGGACCACCTGTCCTGTTATGGATGTCTGTGATTTTGGAAACAAAGCAAGACATTAATTTATTGCAGAAGTCAGGAGGTTGCATATGGAGGGGAAGGGCGTCGGGAGGTTTTGTAATGGAAGTGAGGACGGAGAAGAGGGATTTTGAGTTGTGTTGGTTAGATTGGATTAGGCCAGAGTAATAAGCAGATTTAGCAGAGGACAGGGAACTTTTATACAGAGTGACATGATCAATGTACATATTTTTGTGTACTGTGAGTCCAGTTTTATTAGTGAGCCTTTCCAGTTGTCGGCCCTGAGATTTCAGGCGGCGTAGTCCAGGAGTGAACCAGGGTGATGAACGGCTGAAGGAAACAAGTCGTGATTTAACAGGAGCATGAATGTTGTGGAGTGCTAGAGACTGTCATTATAGTAGCAGATGAGGTCATCAGGCGACCTGCAGGTTACATTGGGGAGGTTAGTGATGTCCAGTGAGAGGGAAACAGTGTTAATGTTTTTAACATTCCAAAATGAGATGATGCGGGGGAGGGAGACTTTAGACAGGGGAAGGTTGATATTAAAAGTGATGAGCAGATGGTCTGAGAAAGCAACAGTCTTAGATTTGCAACCAGAGGGAGAGATGCCAGAACAACAAACCAAGTCCAGGATGTGGCCTTTACGGTGAGTTGGAAAATAGGGGATTATCACGCTTACCGGAAGTTGCCGGCTTTTGACACTTCCTCTTCCGGGCCATGTTAACGACAGCCGTTTCTGCTCTGTTATACTGTTTAAATCAGATAAACTTCAAACATACTTAAGTTTTCATTCTAGACTGAAGTGATACTGGATCAAAAGCTGGATCAAAGCGATCGATTCGCCGCGGTGAAGGGCCGAACTTTATAATAAAACACACGTTTGTTTGTCCCCGGTGGGGCACAACACCGGCACTTCACAGCATGCTAGCATTAGCCAGCTAGCGTTTACTGAGGTGCTTAACATTGTGCGTCTTAAAACACACAAACATCTGAAAATCGGGTCTGTACCCCCCCGTTTCCAGTGGAACAACTGGGGACTGCCAAGAAAGGAGACGCTTTCAGATGATTGTGTGTTTTCAGCCGCACAAAGTTAGGCACGTTATCGAGCTGGCTAATGCTAACCTGCTAACATGACTGCGCAGTCTGCCGGCTACAAACAAACGTGTGTCGTTTTATTATAAAGTTCGGTCCTTCACCACGGCGAATCGGTCGTTTTAATCCACTTCTTCCTTAGCATCACTTCAGTCTGGAATGAAAACTTGGCATTGGCGTTTATCCGATTTACAGTTTAACAGAGTAGTAGCTGGCGGACTATTGTTAGCAGGTTAGCATTAGCCAGCTTGATGACGTGCCTAACTTTGTGCGGCTGAAAACACACAAGCATCTGAAAACGTCTCCTTTCTTGGCAGTCCCCAGTTGTTCCACTGGAAACGGGGAGGTACAGACCCGATTTTCAGATGTTTGTGTGTTTTAAGACGCACAATGTTAAGCACGTCAGTAAACGTTAGCTGGCTAATGCTAGCATGCTGTGAAGTGCCGGTGTTGTGCCCCACCGGCGACAAACAAACGTGTGTTTTATTATAAAGTTCGGCCCTTCACCGCGGCAAATCGATCGCTTTGATCCAGCTTTTGATCCAGTAACACTTCAGTCTAGAATGAAAACTTAAATATGTTTGGAGTTTATCCGATTTAAACAGTATAACAGAGCAGAAACGGCTGTCGTTAACATGGCCCGGAAGAGGAAGTGCCAAATGTTTCAACTTCCGGAAACCGGAACGCGGAAGCGTGATAATCCCCTATTGATATATTGACATGAACCAAAACTGTCCAGACAGGATAAAAAGTCTCTAGAGAGAGGATCATTTGTATTACTTACATGGATATTTAAGTCTCCAAGAATGATCAGATTATGTGCGAGTGTGTAGAGATATGTGACAAGTTGCCAAAAGTCATTCAGAAAATTTTTGCTATATTTGGGAGGGCGGTAGACAGAGGCAACAATGGTGGGAGAGGATCCAGGTGACAGTGAGGCTGTGTACTCAAACGATGAGAACACCGGAGCAGCAGGAACTGGCAGCACCTTCCAGGTTTCACGGTGGAGCAGCACCACACCCCCGCAGCGTCCAGAAGCAGGAGGAAGACAAACATAAACAAAGCCCGGTGGGACAGACTCGTTTAAAGAGATAAAATCATTTGGCTGCTGCCAGGTCTCAGTCAGGCATAAAATATCCAGATTGTGATCCACAAGAACATTTCTGAACAGCGAACTTTTATTGTTAAGAGAGCTCATGTTCAGAAGACCAAAGTTGACGGTAGTGATGGGAAGACCGATTCTTTTGGCTGACTTGGATCTTCTACTCTCGAACAGTAAAAAGAACGAATCTTGAACGAGTCATTTCGTTCATTTTTACAGCAGGTGGTGCTGTAGCCCTGAGTGAGCTCCAAGTCATTGCTCGTATCTCACAACATGACCGAATCACTCAGTTCACTCTGTTGCTCGGCGACGGCGTCACTCGCCGCACACAAACTAAATAACTGGTGCAGTGGAAGCTCACAATATGTGTAATAGCCGGACTCAAGCCAAGGATGAACCGCTCACCTCCTTCCTCCTGGCTCAGCTGCACATAGGACCACACAGTGACAGTGTCAGCTCACGAATCACCTCCTCCCTCCCGGGCTCCGGCTCACAGGTAGTCGCGCGGGTGCGAGTCAGTTGCAATACGAATTTAAAACAAATGTAGACAATTAGCAATAACAATTAAAACAAAAGTAAGAAAAGTTTTATGAGATGTTTATGTGGTACATTTTTTATGTGCAAAATGTATTATTATTATTATCATTATTATTATTACTATTATTATTGATTATTTTATTTTTAAATGGCAGAATAAAACACAATCAATGTGTTGATATAAATTAAAACATTTATTAACAAACACACTTTACGTCATCAGATACACAGTCACACTATGCACATCTACAAGCCCACTAATCATTTGTGATTTCATGATTAATGTATATGTCAGATGTGGACAACGGACAAATGAATGAACATAAGATATCAGACATCATTCCTTGTTGGTCTCCTCTCCACAGCCCCGTAACCGTAGCACAGCTCTCACGTGACAAATGAACAAAAGAAAGATCTGTACTGATCCGTATGAAAGATTATGAACGAACTAAAGTGCTTGCTCCTCCTCACCACACAGCCTGAGCAGCCTGACTGTCACAAAAGAACGATACCTGTGGACCGACACAGTTGGTTGAGTCATGAACTAATCATTTCTGTTTCCTGTCGTCCTGCTGGCTGGCTGAGCTTACAGCTGCTGCCGTGTGGCGAGAGAGCGCAGTGCATGAAAATGAACGAATCGCTCTCTGAGAGGACTCATTACTCCCGAGTCATATAAAAGATTAGTTCATATTGAACAAATCATTCGTGAACGACACATCACTAGTTGACGGAGGTGAAGCGACTTTTCGGGGTAGCTAAGTTGGCTTCCCGGCTGAGACGCTGCTTTGCAGCTGAACGGTGAGGGGGCTGGCGGACTCATGCGGAGTCAGTGTGCGGGGATTTTTGCAGCCTGACGGAGAGACGGACTGGAGCACAGCGGAGCAGAGGTAGTGGACAGGAGGTGTTAGAAATGTCAGATCAGCTCCTGTCTCCTCCGCATCTCCAGCGGGGGCTGCAGAGCGACTCAAAACTCCCCATCAGCTGTCAGAGCAATGTCGTGCAGCACTGCACCAGACAGGATCCCGCTGGTCCGACACATATATCCACCTGCCTTCCTGCAGCCCGAAGCAGCACTCCACCTTTGCACGTGCGCGTGTGTGTACTGATGCCTACCTGCACTCCTGCTCTGTGGCAGGTTTACCAGCGGGGTGAGATGCACAGAGTGCAAAACACTTGTCTCCTAGAACTAAAACTGGTAATGATTTTAATCATTTTGAGATAAATGGAGCAATAAAATTCAGTTACAGCTATTTTTGTTATTTTAGGAATCCATTCAAAAATAGAGGTATGAGACAGGAACATTTCTGTACCTGTAGGTACATTTTTTACAAATGTTCTCTCAAAAGTACAATATTGGTCTTTATGAGGCCAGAAGTACCTATCTACTATGAAAAAGGGTCCAAAGTAATATAAAGTACAAATTTGTACCATTTCAACCATAAGGGGATCTGCAGCATTGAAAAATGTGCGTAGCTTGTACAATAACTATAAATAGCAGTCCTTCGAAACAGTAATATAATTATAGTTATATTATAATTTTCATAATAATAACAGTAATCATAGTAATAATTATATGTATAATATATGTGTTTGGCCTAATATTTATATAATTATTCATTTATTATTAGCATCTTTGATTGTTGTCATAGTCTCTATTTTATTGACTTTTATTCATCATTTTTAATTGGTTTAATTGTACTTTATTAACTCATACAGCTTGATAAGGTACAAAAATGGACCAAGACTGAAGGGTAAAGAAATGTCTTTCCAAAAGGAACACCCCCAGAGACAAGCTTTGTACCCTTTTAAGTACAAATTGGTACCTCTATTTTTGAGTGTGTACATCCCTTTTTCCCCTTTCCCTTTTTCTTTGCAAATGGGTTCATTCTTAGTGCTGGATTTGTGAATATTATGATTAAATGACGGTTTGCGGTTTGATTAATAAATATTTTCATGTTCTGCTGCGCTGCGCTGCAAACCCTTACTAACTCAAACTTGCGTACACAAACTCAGAGGTGTTGTGAGATGAGCATTATCCTACGATAATGTCCAAATTGATGAATACAGTCTTGTGTGGAAATGGTCATATGTACAGATTTTCATCTTACGATTGATAAATGAGAGCCATAGTGTCTGCCTTGAGTCTGTCAACAGGTCTCCATGGCAACATCATTCTGCCGAATTGGGGGTCAATTTCCAACAAGTCGCCCATTCAACTTCTCCAAGGTTGAATCCAACCCGCGGACAAGGTCCGGAACCGCAGCCAGCCTGCCAAACTGGGCCTGGATGGCATCCACCTTGGGATTCAACTCGTGCAACGCCAGAGGAGTTGATAGCACGACTTACCCCCACACTGATGTCAGGCAGTTTGCCAGTTGCTGCCGACAGCTCTCGAACTTTGCGATAAACTCGGAAACTGCCCGCACCAATCGGCAGAATCCCAGTTATCATAAATGCAGATAGGTACAGATCTTCAACATCCTTAATGGACAGAACCGACAGACACATGATCTCCCATTTGCCCCAGGAGTTGATCACATATCCCACCCGATGCGTACTGTCCAGGTAAGGAGTGTCTCCCTGTCCCGCTTCTCAAGTGGAAAAAAATTGATCAATTGCATTGAGAGACCATTGAGTGGTTTGGTGTTTATGTTGTGACCTGCTGCCTGCATGAAAAACAACCTTCAGGGACAATAACAGCTTTCTCTGGAGGTTTGCATGTTTCCCCGCTCCAACACACCTGATTCAAAGGAATGAGTCATTGTGCAGAACTTGATAAGCTGGTGGATCCAACAGATTTAGAAACACCTAAAACCTGCAGGACTCCAGCCCTCCAGGACCAGGTTCCTCAGCTCTCCCTTAAAAGACAAACCTACTGACACAATAAAAGCCTTTTTCTTCAGAAATTGACACCTGCAGGAATCTGTTGGCTGAAATGAATCTCTGTTTTCAGTCCACCACACCATTAAACCAGGCCTTTAGGTTGTTTAGGTTTTTATACATTTCATTTTCAGCAAAATCACAGAATTAATACAAAACAAGCTCAACAGAAAGTCAATAAGTGAAGGAGTTCAGTACCCGAGCAAAGCAGGTGGTTGTGTACGCAGACATGAGTGCCAATCAGTATATTCTCAGCCTTAGACCATCCCATGAGTCAACGGTGTCTGGGACCTTCAATAATTATTTTCTCTTACAGATGCAGGTTTGTTGGCATTTATGGAGAAATGTTGATGGAAAAAGATATAATTTTATGAAGGTTATTACAAAACATACTCTCACTTTCAGAATTTGATACCCAAACTGAGAGGTAGAGATGGCTCAGACAGGTTTACCCCACAAACTTTAATAGTTATTTTGGCTAGTTGCTGACACAGATGGCCTCACATTTAACTCTAAAATCCTTGTTAAACTAAAAAAAAAGGACATGATTTCTGTTTCACATCATGTGATAATATTCTCTCTTAAAGGTAGAGTCCGGAGTTCCTCCTCGTTTCTGTTTGTAAACAACAGTATTCAAACTGAGAGCTCCTCCCCTCGGGCTGATGTCCGCCTCGTTCTTCAGCCTATTCAGCTTCAAGCCTCTCCTTCAAAGCTTGGAAGCGGGTAAAAGCCAAATTAATATTAACCCTGGTTTTCCAATGTGCACTGTCTTAAAGCTCTTATCCTGGAATATTTCCTTTTCTTCGCACGTCTGCCGTTTTTGTTCTTTTTTTCTCCGAGAGTTGAAGTGACTGGCATCTGCTCCAATCATGAGTTTATTCCCATACAGCGTCATGCCCTTAGCTCTGTCATTGGCTGGTGATACAAACAGAAATCTCCACCCAGAAACGTCCCGACCACAACGAAACAAAGGGAAAAAGCAAATTAAAGACACCACCCCCACAAGAGTAGAGGTCCAAAGGCGCTGACTGAGACGGATTGTACTTGCAAAAGTCTTAACATTCACTTACAGGGGGAAACTCTGGACTCTACCTTTAAGGACGAACAACTTGAAACTGAACAGATTTTCTTTCATTAGTTTCTTCAGTCCTCTTTATCTTAGCTGTTAACTGTTTTCCACCTTTCACACTGATGATCTGCTGCCATCACTAGATGCAGCGTTTTCCATCCTGCAGCAGCACAGACGCATCAGCAGCTTGTCGATCAGCCCTTTGTACAGAAATACAAACAGAATCAAGTCCAGAAAAGGACTGAGCAGAATCGAGGTGTAAACAATCATCACTCTGGTACGATCGTTATAATAAAGCGATATAAAAACTAATAGTTCTGAGACAGCAGTTGGGAGTATTGTCAGAATGTAACTAAGCAGCATCAGAACCAGAATTCCTACAATTCTTCGTTTTTCCTCAGCAGACACTGTGGAGGCTGCAGGTGGAGTCTGACACACAGATTTCAGAGTCCCGGCCAGACAGATGATGAAGACGAGGGCAGGGAGGAAGGCCAAAATACATACATATACTTCCTCACCCAAACGCACAGGAGGAAGAACTATGACAAGAACAAAAACCCAGACTGCGACACACACCAACACAGAGCCTTTAACTTGTCTGATGCAGGATAACTGTGGACAGGCGAGAACAAAATACCTGCAAGACAAGAGAAATCTGGTTAATCTGACTGGACAGACGCGTTTCTCTGCTGAAAGATGGAGTGTTACCTTTCCAGTGCCATGCACATCCTGAAACCAAGACTGGTCATCACAGCAGGCATGTAGACAACCAGAAAAGAACGGGAGACATCATATTCAAAAGGGACCTCATATCCATGCTTCTTTATCAACCAAACAACCATCATGCAGAGCTGGATTAGGTTGGAGATGATGAGGTTTATGTAGTAGACAGAAACTTGTTCTCTTCTCGCCTGTAAAAAAATATTTAACATCAATGTCATTATCAACACATCATGTTGTCTTAAAGTCACATTTCTAAGTGAGGATGAAGTGATAATGATCAGTTAATCAATTAAAAAAAAATCCCACAACCATTGAACTGACACACCTGCTAAGCTTTCTGCATACAAGGCCACAATTTTTTATACAACTCTTTAAATCCTGCAATGCAGTTACTATCCCAGTTGCATAGGAACCCTTTTTCCTGCTTTCCCTTAAAAAAAAAAGTCTGATATTTTAATATTGATTGAAGAAATGATAACAGTAACACAGGTTGAGATCATGACCTGAATTAAACACCAAGTCAAAGGTGAGACAAGGAGCTACATGACAGAATGAAGTAATAAAACCTCGTCAACATTTCCCCTTAAATGCATCACACACAGACAGACAGCAGATGGAGCTGCTTTAAATTGGATCAATGTTTAAATGCAGTGAGTCGATCTCACAGCGGTGATGTCAAAGTGTCACCTTCTTCACCTTCTTCACCTTCTTCACCTCATACTGGAGAGACTTGACTTTTGAAAAAAGACTACTGCCGTTGTAGCAGTGAGTCATTCTGAATTTGTTTTAGTATGTGTATATAATATGCAGAGGTGACATCACAGATCCAACAGTGATTCTCTAAAAACTTTCAGGGTGTAAACTGAGAAAGACATGACTGTGAGTGTATACACATACCTTATAACACAACCAGCCGATAACCAGGAAGGTCAGAGGAAGGCAAGAGCGGACGTTAAACCACACCATCACACGAGGAGCAGTGTCTGTCTCCATCTCTGCTGGATATTCTGTTGTAATGTCTGGAAATATTTGTACACATTGTTTATTCCAAATAAGCACGTTTTAGGAAAAAAAAAAAAAGTTTAGTAGAAAACTGAATAACTAAACAAAGTAGGAAGCAAATGAATTGAAAGCTGATTCGTATTGCTCAGGTTTCCATGTCACAGTTCCTTAAAATATCTTATCTAAACGGACGAGTTTAGATAACCCTCACAGCTGACATGAAAATAAACTTGACCTTTTAAACCTAAAATGATTTTTTGAACCAGGTTGTAAACGTGTTTATTTCTGCTGTGAAGTTGGTCTTTCTAACATGGGAGTCTGTGGGGATTTGCTCTGTTTTGCAGACAGCCCCTAACGGATCAAGAAACGACAATTTTTAAGCACTTTTCCGGATTTCCGCATTGGTCTCACTGTTGGTGACCGGAGGTTGCTGCTTGGATGTGGTCTTATAATAATCTCAAGGTGAATGGCACATATAATCTCTGCCTCTACATCGACGGGACCTTTTTCAAATGGAAATGCAGCCGCTCTCCCAAACAAAGCCAGATAAGTTAACACAGCCTGGACAACACCTGCTCCCTACCAGGTTATGTTCACAGCAAATGTTTCTAGATAAACTTAGCTAGATCAGAATTTTTGGAACAGAAAACCCAGGATTACCATGTAATCTGGGTGAAAGAAAAACTTTCTTTTTTTCATCCTGGACCTTATTTTTAAGAGTTTATATGTGCATTTACTTTCCAGTAAAATTTCTGTATCACTTTGACTTGTTCAGGCAATAGGTCACCCTCCGGCGTACATCCATACAATGGGAAATATGGGGCAGCCTCTGTATAAGGCATTATCTGCAGCAAAACTCCTTCATTTCACTAATATTTTAAGTAGAATGAATGAACGTCCTGTAAATTCAGTTAGCTCTCCATTAGTTATTAGGGGTTTCTCTGCACTCTGCAGGCCACACGCATATGCCGGCACTGTACAGCTGAGAAGAGCAGCTCACTACCAAGACAACAAACCAATCTGTAAAACTCTGAACTCAGGACAGTTGACAAAGTGGACTAAACAAACTCTTCCTCACATACTGTTGGGTTTGTGTTGCTTCAGCCTTGAAACCAACAAGCTATATTGGGAATGTTTTAGTTAAAACCTCAGTTCAACAAAAAGTTTCAGATTTCAGAGAAGAAATCTTTTTAACAAGATGTAATCATTGTGTAAATTGCGGTTAGTGAACCACTTTCATATAAAGTGACACATTAAAATCACAAAATAAAAACTAATTAAAGGTTTTCTCTTCCTTATTTCATTGTTCCAAATTCACAAGAAACATTTTCCTCATGAGTGAAAGTACGACGGATACACTCACTTGTATCAGGATGGCCTCCAGTCGCTGGAATAAGTTCCAAGTTTAACTTGTTTCAGAGCGAATGTGGAACCAGGAAATGATTCTGCTTCTAAAGAAGCAGAGAACCCACCCCCCATCTCAACTCACACATGCATATCAACACCCCAAATCTGTGAAGTAAAAATGCTGCAGAGGTGTTTCAATACAACCAAGTTTCATTGGCATCAGCTGGTTTTACTACTCAGAGTGCAGCTGCTCCGCCTCATCACGTTGGGGGAAAAACAAAAGAACAAGGGGCCATTCGTTCATCTTCTTCCACTCATCGAGGATCGGGTTGTGGGGGTAGCTGCCTAAGCAGGGAAGCCAAGACTTGCCACTCCCAAGCCAAAGCCGCCAGCTCATCCGGGGGGATCCTGAGGCATTCCAAGGCCAGCTCCGAGATGTAGTCCTTCCACCATGTCCTGGGTCTCCCCCAGGGTCTTGTCCCGGTGGGACGTGTCTGGAACACCTCACCAGAAAGATGTCCAGGAGGCATCCTGACCAGATGGCTGAGCCACCTCATCTGGCTCCTCGGATGCAGAGGAGCAGCGGCTCTGTTTTGAGCCCCTCCTGGATGACCGAGGTTCTCACCCTATCTCTAAAGCCCTATTTCCACACACAGGTCTGGTTTGGGTTGGGTGGGTTTTGGTACGGCTATGTTGATTTCACGTTGCGTCTCCACAGCAAACTGTCCCCTTACCCTGGAGGTGGAGTATTAACAGGATAGCGCTGCTACGTGATTGCGTGACATCTTGGCAGTGCAATGCCTTTTCACCAAAGCACCACACGACATGAGACAGAAACAAAGGAGTCATCCCTGCTTTGTTTTATGCTGGGTCATGACGTATTTTTTCAAACACTCAACAGGTTACAGTGTGTTAAGTTCCACCTCTCTGGTCCAAATTGGTTTGATCAGTACCCCTACAGATGGGCACCAAAAACATTTGGACTGGTCAGATTGGATATAAGGGTACCCGTCCCGGTTTTTATCTGTGGATACACCAAAAACATGGCCCAACCCAGACCTACGGGTGGAAATGGGGCTTAAAGGACAACTTACTTTTTTTTTTTTTACCTGGACCTTATTTCTAGTAGTATATACATGCATTTTCTCACCTGTAAAGTTTCAGCATAACTTTGAGTCCTTCGGAAAATATTAAGTTGAGTCACCCTTCGGCGTGCATTGAGTATAATGGTGGAGATGGGGCAGTCACTATAGAGGGCATTATCTGCAGAAAAACTCCTTGATTTTTGCCAATACTTAAAGTAGAATGAACGAACGAAGGAGTACTAGTGTCCTGTCAGGGTGTTTTACACACTTTTTGGGGCCACGTGTTTACAATGCATGCTTCTGTAACACAGCTGAGAGGAGCAGCTTGCCACCCAGACAACAACAAAAACACAATTTGCAAAACTCTGAACTTACAGGACAATAGTACTCATTTGTTTGTTCAATCTATTTGAAGCATTGGCAAAAATGCTTTTTTACTGCAGATAATGTCTTATATAGAGGCTGCCCCGTCTCTGCAATTTTACAGGATGTACACCAAAGGGCGACTAAATGTAATATCTTCCGAAGGAGTCAAAGTGATGAAGAAACTTTACTGGTGAGTAAATGCCCGTATATACTCCTAGAAATAAGGTCCAGATTGAAAAAAAAGAAAGTTATCCTTTAGGAGAGAGCCCAGCCTCTCTGCGGAGGAAGCTCATTTCGGCTGCTTGTACCCGCAATCTCGTTCTTTCAATCACGACGCACAGCTGGTGACCATAGGTGAGGGTACGAATGTAGAATGACCTACAGCCGGAAATGCGAACAAAGCTCCGGCACCGCTCGTACAGGGACTGGACCGCCCGCACAAGGGGTCCAGTACTCCATGCTCTTGGAGCACCCCCCACAGGAGTCCCCAGGGGGACATGATTGAACGCCTTCTCCAAGTCCACAAAGCACATGTAGACTGGTTGGGGGATCTCCCATGTCCCCTTCAGGATCCTGAAGAGGGTGTAGAGCTGGTCCACTGTTCCTCGACCAGGACGAAAACCACACTGCTTCTCCTCAACCCGAGATTCTATTACCCGATGGATCCAGAGGCACTGTCCAAGCTGTCCACACTGTGCTGCAGAGGTGTGTCAGCCAAGATAGCCCCACAGCATCCAGAGCCTTGAGGAACTCTGGGTGGATCTCATCCAGCATCAGGGTCCTGACACCTTGGAGCTTTTTAACTACATCAGCGACCACAAGGAGCCTCAAGGAGAACAAGGAGCCATAAACAGAAATGTTTCCTCTACTAGTGATGTACAATACCACTGTTTTCCTTTCCAATAAGATGCCAAGTAAAATCAAGATCGGTATTGGCGATATCAATCTGATACCAATACTTTGCACAAAAAGTGAAGTAAAAATCAGCGTAACTAACATCACGGGTTAATATTGAATACAACAGAAGTTATTTGTTCTGTTTACTATTCCAAAGAATTATGCAAAAAAGTTTTAAAGTGCCATATTAATTGACATCTTCTGAGCATATCTTAAATAAATGCTTGAAAATGTTTAAGCTTCCCTCGAAACATCTCTTCACAGGTTTTTGTTCAGGAACAGCAACATATTAACAGTTTTTCCTTTGAGTCTGCTCCGTTTCTTGCTCACAAGTTCTCCTGCCCACAAATAACTGAGAGGAACCTGAACTGCAGCTAAAAGAAGCGGAAAGCAGGTTAACCACTCAAAGAAACCACAGACAGAAAGTTGAAGACGAGTGAGACGAGTGAGAGATGAGGAAGATAGAAGAAAGCCTGAAGACCGACTGAAAATTAAACTTGTGGGCAGCCAGGGTCCCCTGACTAAAACCAGTGGGTAATTAGCAGACTTGTAAAGACATCAAGTCCTGAGTCTCAATCAGGTGTGTTGCAGCAGGAAAACCTCTAAAACCTGCAGGACCCTGGCTCTTGAGGACCAGGACTGAGGATTCCTGGTCTGGGTTTTCCACACGGAAAATAAAAGGGTGGCACCTGCAGATCTATTCACTTTAGATAAACTGTCAGGCTCCCAAAACGCTGCTTCTTCAAGATTCAAGATGCAAGATTAACTTTATCGTCTCTCAGAGAGAGAAATTTGTATTGGGTCATTCACCCATGCTGCAGCACAGTATTACATGGGCAATGAAAACATAAAAAACACCAAAACCAGTGCCAGAAAGGGCAAATGTGGTACTGCCATTGGTACCTGCATGTCCTTTCTGAAACATCGATACTCAAAAAAGTAATGACATACATACAAACAATTTGATTAAGTGTAGGTCAGTAAAATTGCTGAACTGTCAGAAAGGCACAAAAGGCTCTGGTCTTAACTCGCCTTATTTACCAGTTTAATAGCCATAGAAACAAAAGAATTTTTAAGTCTGTTCAGTCTACAGTGAGGAACCCTCAATCTTCTACCAGATGGTAGTAGCTCAAACTCCCTGTACAAAATATGTGATGAATCATTAATTATCTTATGGGCTAGTTGCAGAGTGGCTTGTTCATAGATTTTATGGCTCGGGGCAAGCTTTTTAATACCTTTAATTTTACCTGCAACATTAATTAGCTGGCCAAGTTTATTTTTCAGCTGCACTGATAGGTTACCAAACCAAGCTGTAATGCTGTACCTAACGAGACTTTCTACAACTGCTCTGTAAAAATTAACATGAATTTTTGATTAACACCATGGACTCTTAAACGACGAAGGAAATGCAAGCGTTGGTGCAATCTGCAACAGATACTGTCAACATGTGTGCTCCAGGTGAGTGCATTGTCAATAAATACACCAAGATATTTATACGACTGTACCTGGGCCATGGCTTGGCTGTGGATGACCAGAGGCTTGTGGTCACCCACCTCCCAGGGGTCAAACACCATTTCCTCTGTCTTGTTTACATTTAAAACCAGATGATTATTGTCACACCAGTTCACAAACCTCTGAATTTCCATAAAATATTCAGATATGTCCCGGTTCTTATCCAGCAGTGTCAAAATTGCAGTATCATCTGAAAATTTAATGATGTGATTGTTTGGATAAAAACTTCTACATGCATCTGTGTACAGAGGAAACAGAACCGGTGAACTCATGCGCCCTTGTGGTGCACCTGTGCTCAAAATTTTAATGTAAGATAAGGTTCCATTAACACTGACCTGCTGTTACAAATGAAAAATACCATTTAATAATAAGAGGATGAACTTTAAAACTATTTAATCTCCTAATTAAAAGATGTGGCTGCAAAGTGTTAAAAGCTGAACTAAAATCCACAAATAAAAGATGTGCATAGGAGCTGGGATTCTCTAAGTGCTTGTTAATAAGATGAGTTACTGTGATGATGGCATCCTCAGTACTCCTGTTACTCTTGTAAACAAACTGATAGGGGTCTAAAAGACCACTGACCTCTGTCTTTAAGTAATTAATCATGAATTTCTCCAGACACTTAATGACCAACGAAGTCAGTGCTACCGGACAGTAGTCATTATTCTCTTTCCAGCTAGCTTTTTTAGGCACAGGGATGATAATAGAACTTTTCCACATAGTGGGAACAGAGTATCTATTGATTTCTGGAAGATGGGACACCAGGCTTCTGCCAGTTCATTGCTGCAGGACTTCAATAAACGACCCGAGATACCATCAGGCCCAGTGGCCTTACTGGGGCAGATGTGTGAAAAAAGTCTCTCCACAGCAAGCTGGTCAACAGTGATTCCTTCAAAGCCTGTTTCAAACACACCGTCCACGGCAGATTCCTGTTCTTGTGAGAGGTCTCTTGATTCAAATCGACAAAAAGCAATTGTTCAGTTTATTTGCCTTTTTCTCCTCATTCATCACATTGATACACCTCTTAGCTGTGGACCAAACAGCGTTCAAACAAGCTCTAAGAATGCCAGATAAAAAACCAACAACTTATCATCACTGCAGGATCTAAAAAAAACAACCTGACGAGCTGGAAACATGATTATATATGCAAACTGTATTTTGGTTTTTAAAATCCTCCATGGTTTGACCCCTGCTCCAATAAAAGACTCCAAAAAGAAAGGAAAACTCAAACAGGTCGACCAGGTCCAGTTTCAGAGACGACTGCATGGTGCTGTTTAGGAAGAGTACTTTTGGACCAGTGTTAATTTTGCTGACATCGTCATAGTGTTCATCAAAGACCAATTATTCTTGACAAAAACTAGACGAAAACACGGGGATCAAAACTCTAACGAAAGTTAATGACATTTTTGTCAATGAATAAAAACTAGACAAAAATACCTGAAAGCATTTATAAGCAATCAGAAGAACTGTTTGTGTTGAACGGCGGGATGTATTGCAAAGGCATCCAATGAGAACACAAACTCGTACAGCAAGGCTGGCCTGCACATGTTTGGTTACCCGGGGAGATAGTGAACAGCTCTCGCGTGTTTCACATTTTGTGATTTAAGTGATCTTAAAAATCTCCAGTCCAGGGAGAAAAAGAACAGCTGGCACACGGACACGTTTAGGAAAGGTACTCTTGCACACATGACGGAATGACGTAACACTAAACAAGACGTCGCAGAGCGACTATTACCAGCAGAAACAACCAACCTGAAGCCAAAGCTGCAGACCGGTCATCCCGAAATCCACGCAAAGGTAACCAAGCTGACAATGCGTCGTAATTTTGTTGTGCTTTTGCAAAGTTAGTTATTTTTGAAGGAAGAATGTTCTCATTACTCTGACATGATGATTGAAAAAAGGCCTGAAACGTGTTATGAAATGAAGTAAGAGATGTGAAGAGGAAAGAATAAAGCTCCTTTTAAATGAACAATGCCTGTTATTAAGGCGCCAGACTAACTTCTTTTATTTGATTTATTCACATGTGTATATGTGTGTTGTTCGGAAGAGGCCCATTTTACCTAAAAGTGAATTACTTTCCATTAACTCATTATCTCCAAAAGAAGTACTCTTGTATTTCCACAAATCTCAGATAACTTAAGCCGTACTTAATTCCACATTCTTATAATCATCTAAGCAGTACTTAATTTCCACTCTTTCAGACCAACACTAATAAAACACTTTTACCTGGTAACACTCTCCTTCCAAAGGTTCAGAGATGGAGAAGAACCCACTCGGACACAGAAGTTAAAATCTCACTTCTACATTTATTAAATACACTGAGTCAGAAATGTGCAACAGAGATCTCTGGGTTCATTAGTCAGCAGCCCCACCAACCAGACACAGAGAGGTTTAAGCCAGGCAGTCTGGACCAAGAACCCTGCTATCTTTTCCTGGAACCCTTTTATTGTTCATCTTCGCTCCTCCTATCTATGGACATTATCATAAGTATTCTTTTCAGGGTGTTGTCTTCTTCCATTGGCCGACTCCATTTTTTTTTCTTGTTCTGGCCCAATTTTCCTCCATACCTGCATGCTCTCATCATGTTTTCCCTCACTTATTTCACAAACACACACACACACCCACGCACACACACAAGTTCACATTCTTCCCATACACCCATGCTTGGGAGGGATCTTGATAAAACAACAACATTGCAACCAAGAAAAATGACCATTTTGTAACGTTAACTAACTTAAACGATAGCAACATGGCCTGACCGCACTGGCCGCTATTGACAATAGATTGTAAACTAAAAATAAATATTATGCAACAATGAGGTAACTAATCCATAACATGGGCCTAAACTATGATAATACAATAGTTTTCATTATATTTATATCTCCATTACCAAAGAAAACACTTAAGATTTGTAGCTCGCCTTCTTTGCTGCTTGCATTCTGGGTGGCCCTTACTCACAAGGGTGGTGTTGGAGAATCTCAATATTGAGGGCGATTCAGCCTCAAACTTGCCCCTCAACTTAACTTTCTGAGAATCAGGGACAGCACTTGCACTTAGCGGGAGTGCGCATTTTTGAAATTGAGGGTTAAGACAGGAATTGGAATTCACCCTCAGAGTCTGGCAGCTAGAGGTCCGCAGACGAAAGCCTAAAGCTGCTCTGAGTGTTTAATATCACCGCCTATAAGCTGAGCTCCTCTAACCGGCAGGTCTGCGGCATTAGTCCGTACCAACATCAGTACGTAGCTCTCTGCCTCTGTTCCTCTTTGAGCCGCTTATTGAACACACGTCAAACAGCAACACTCATAAATCCTCCTCACAGCCTGATGATGAACAGAACACCTCTGCAGCAGGTTGATCTGAAATACAAACTTTCTTACCGGGACCCCCCTTACCAAAAAGTTTTGTATGCAAGTATGCTTTAAGTATACAGTACTAATTTTAAACTTTAGATAAGACAGTATACTTTCAGTTTACTATTTATGTACTTATCAAAAATATACTAAAAGTTTACTTGGCATTTACTAATAAATATACTATAAGTTTAACATATTTACCCTTTACTTATATGTAAACTTTTGAACAATATACTTTAATAGTAGTACATACATAGTACATTTTCAAACAAACCAAGCATGGTTTTCTTGATGCTCGGGCCCTGATTTACGAAAGGTTTGCGCCTGTTAAAACGGGCGCTAGCTTCATTACACGTGCAATAATCCGCCGGAGCTGATTTACAAAGCAGGGCAAAAGGAGGTTTGCACCTGTTAATGGGTAAAATATCCCAGCTATCCATTTTACGTGTCTGCTGTAGATGAATATGCAATCTGGGCGTTTCTGCCAGAACGCGCAAATTATTGGGAAGAGACTATGCAAACAACTCAGCTTAAAGGAATAGTTCACCCTCAGAATGATTTAACTTTATATTCCACTTACCCTGATGGTGAGCAAGACTCTGGACCACTTTTTTACTATGTCAAATGCAGCCAGAGATCAGGACGACTTCTCGTTTCCCCCCAATGGAGTTCACCAGGGTCCGAGCCAAAAAGGTCCATAAAAGTCCACAAAAAATTGTCAATATTCCTCCATACTGCTCGTCCCATGTAGTCCAAGTGCCCTGAATTGGTAGCGTCCAGAATTTACTTGAAACTACACCATTTAGTATATTTTTAGAGTCTAAACAAGACTACATTGCATGCCTAGCAAGCACGCCGATGCACTTCACAAAACTACGGAAGCCACGGCAGATGAGATCGCGCGTTCTCCTTTTCTTTCTTTCTTTCTTTTAGATCAATATCCAACCCCTCCTGTGTTTGTCCTGGTTTGTCTAGAGCTCTCGCGCTCTCACCACAATGTAAACAGTGAATTTCTTCTTCTACGCTTGCATTATCAGCAGAGTAGGCTCTGAACGCCGAGGCTTCCACAGTTTCGTGACCGCGCATGTGCGCGCATTACGGAAGTAAACAATACTCCTTTTTAGGCTCTAAAAATATAGTTAATGATTTAGTTTCAAGTAAATTCTGCACGCTACCCAGTCAGGACACTTGGATTACATGGGATGAGCAGTATGGAGGAATATTGACATATATTCAATATATGACCACAAGGAGTCTCAAGGAGAACATCCCTGCTTTGGGATGTTCTCCTTGAGGGACATCCCAAACTCAGTGAAAAAAAATAGTAACGTAGCACAAACTATTGATACTATATTTAACTGAGTTTTGTGTGGGGTGGGGGGCAATTATGGAGGTCCAGCACCTGGCATTGTGCCAAAGAAAGCAAACTGCGTGCGTAATATCGGACCATCTTCAACAGTGTCTCCTTATCCATGTCCCTAAACTGGCCTCTTCTTATGATCCACAGGGAAACCTGCAGCATTGTTTTTATTTATAGTTATTATACGGTGCACATTTGAGTCATGCATGCCTCCATGGTGTCCAGGTGCCTCCATGCTTTCCAGAAAAGAGCAGTTTTAAATGAGCTTTGGTCCAGAGAAGGCGGATGGCAGTGATTCTGAATTCCTGTTCACATCTGGCTTCTTCTCTGCATGACGGAGCTTTAACCTGCATGTGAGGATTTCAGGGTGAACTGTGTTCAGACAGATTTCTGGAAGTCTTCCTGAGTCCATGCAGTTTTCTCCAGTAAAGAATCATGTCTGTTTTTAATTCAATCACCAGCATCTACGCCCCAGGCACACAGAGATTCCTCCTTCAATCTTTTGATATTCTACACTGTGGATGGTAGATCTTTACAGTACTAGTACTTTACTAGGTACAGTACTGTATGTAAGAATTACTGACATCTAGTGGTAAAGATTGGTCTTTGAAAGAAAAGATCTTTTCTTTCAAATGACTGCATATTCCAAGCTCTGTTGTGAATGTACGGTGGCTGTTAGTGGCCAGAATTCTCTCAAACAAAAAGATGTTTTAATCTGTGAGTGGATCCAGTGGTCTCAGGTGTAGCTATGAGTGTACTATGAGTAACTACTTTTGATGTATTTTAAGGCATCACTGACCCAAACAGCTCTAACTCCCATTAAACAAAGCTGGTACAGCAGTTTTAAAGTTCAGAGGGCTCTCACTTCACACACATTGTTTTGTCCATTCAGGGACACCGTTGTAAAAATGGTGGGACAAATATGGCAGCCTCCATGTTTGTGCATCTCCAGCAAGTAGATATAAATGACTCATTCTAAGAAAATAAACACAACAGCTATTCTAGTAAAGAGATTACACATACATCAATAGAAACAAAGTTTTTAATTATATATTACATTTTTCTGCCATTGACCTTAAATTTTGTTACACACTTTACCTTAAAAGTTTTAAAGCAGGGGTGTCCAAATTCTTTACATTGGAGGGCCAAACATGAGTGGGGGTGGAAAGTTGTGGGCCAAAACTAAAACTTCCTGTTGCAGCGTATGAAATTCAAAAGTCCTAACCTGTCGCATAATGTCCAAAATAAAACCTCATACAAAGTAAAGTATGAAATACTTTACTTTGTAACTTACAGCATGAAATTACTAAACATCCAATTAGGCGTTCAAAAACATTTGATAAAACATAAATTTAAACCTGCAAGAGACCAAAAAATATATAAAGAAAGATAATACTTTTATAACAGCGACTTTCTGCCTGCATATTTGGCATACTGCTTTAAAATCAATTTCTGTAAAAAAGAACTCATGTTCCCGACTACTTTTAAACTTCTTCTTGTCAGTGTACCACCGCCTTTGCCTTTCATGATCTATATGTGACTTTTGATACCAGCACTCATTCTCTGGTCATAGGCTGATAAAAGTACAACAGCGCCATCCTAACCCCAATGCAGGGCGATGGCTGTTTGTGGTCAGCTATGGAAGTGCAACAAATAAATATCACAAGAACTTTTCACACTGCTGGGAAAATCATAATTTTGAAAAAAAAAAAAAAAAAAAAAAAAGAAAACAACAATTGTCAGTGGAGCACAAATAATGGTTCATGGGCCAACTTTGGCCCCCAGACCCCAAACTGGACAGCCCTGCTTTAAAGGAACTTTTTTTTTCAATTGTTCCACAACTTTTAGAGTCTTTTGTCTGATGTTGGTGAACCTCTGTCTAACTTTCCATCTGAGAGACTCTGCCTTTCTGAAATGCTCCAAATGCAGATTTATGAGATTTACAAATAACTGAATTCTGTTTCATTTACATTTTATACAGCATCCCAACTTTTTTGGAATTGACTTGTAAGATTTACAGAGTTTGACTAAATGAAGCCGACATTTCATTACTCATGCTGCTCGTCTGCTGATTGCTTGTCATTTTACAACAGGACAAAGACACCAAAAACCTGTCTATGACACCTTTCCTGATGAAAACGTACATCGTCAAGTCTGTGAGAGGACTGACATGAAGTAAGATGAAAGACGTTTCACTGAAAATCAGGTTACTTCTAGCTGCTTCTGTCAGGGACCAGAGGATGCTGGGCAGGAAGAGCAGAGTGTAAATCAGCAGCACCACCACCAGAATGGCCACAATTCTTCGTTTTTCATCAGCAGGAACACTGCGAGCTGCAGACAAGGCTTTGATGGTCCCAGCAAGGAAGAAGATGAACAGAGGGAAGGGGAAGAGGAGGTACACCGCAAAAATGGTTTCTGTGAGATAAAAATTGATTTCAAAATAAAAAGGGAGGACATAAACCAGAGGAAGGATCCAGACCACAATGCAAACAACCACAGAGGTCCTGATGGTTCGTCTGAATCTGTACCACAGCGGCTGAGTGATCATCAGATACCTGCAATGAAACACAAACACACACAGCTGATGAGGAGCATCAGGAATGTAAAGCTTTAATGTTCGGTCAAGAATAGTGCCGCAATCATAACAGAATGAGGGCCGGATTTATCAAAAGTTTGTGTGTATAAAACGTGCGCTATCTCATTGCACATGCAAAAAATGTACAAACTGATCTACTAGCAGTTTGCTAAAAAGACTGTCTTTCAAAGGTCCTGAATAGCACCTCTTATCCAAATAGTACATCTGCTGCAATGAATATGTAATATGAGGCGTATACACAGAACTGTGTGTGTTGGGAGGAGATATATAATGTAGATATACTAATTTAACATCCCTGGAACGGATTTCATGGCTGTTTTTTTTTTTGCGTGTATTTTAGAATGTCTGAAAAGCAGGTGCAAACTAGCAGCGCAGGCTTCAGGTTATGAGAGTGACAATCCTGGACACGCACAACTCCAGTTTAAAAACATTTGCATGAGTGGTGAGGGAAACATTTAGTTCTCATTATTGAATTCAATAAAAAATCAACAAAGCAACCACCACCATGGCTGTAAAATATTCTGGACAAACCAAACAGAACATCTGCAGCTACTATTAAATGAGAAGTTAAGCTGCATTATTTGTCTTTTTATTTCCCCTTTTTTGCCAACGTCACATTTTAACTTGGATTTTAGCGGCTGGACAGGATCACAGGATCATCTGGCAACGCAAGCTGCTGGAGTTGTTGATACTGTACCAAAGAGTGCGCACTAGGTGTCAGAGACCATCTTCACGGCTGCAGACACTTCCGTTTGTTCAGCAACTCCTGATACCTGTTGTATTATTTTCATTTTCATCAGACTCATTTTAAATTATATTTTTAATCGCCTCTTTCACTAGTATCTCCATCTCCATAGGGTCATATTTACTTTTGCGTTGTCGTCTCTCACAATTCACCACACTGCAAACCTCCAAATATGCAAAACCCTCATTTATATACAGTAGGGAAGTTTTCCTCACGTTTGCACCTGCCATCATTAGCACCTTCAGTTTTAGTAAATCACCTGCAAACCGTGGTTCAGCCCCTCGCCAAAACTCTGGATTGTACAAGCAAATTGCAACATGCAAATTTGGATCGTAGTAGATCCGGCCCTAAAGGTGTCGAACGACTTAAATGCAGAGTTACCTTTCCAGAGAGATGCACACCATGAATCCAGCGCTGGCCATCACACCAAGATAGTAGACACATGCGATGATGAAATCAAACTCTCCTGCTTTCCATAATGTCAGACAGCAGAGCTGAACCAGATCAGACATCAGGAGGTTCATGACGTAGACCGGAGCAACGTGATCTTTTCCTACCTGCAGGAAAACATTGATGAATGTAAATAATAAGCCTGAAATAGGTTAGAATGAGAATGAAAGACTGAACTTGACAAAACAAATTGTTTTGCTGTGTCTTAAGGCCCCTACACACCAAACGCGGCATGTGAAGGCGGTCGGTGGCATTGAAAAATTTGCAATTCCCGCTGTGACGACATCCTAGCGTGTTCAATAGGAGAGGCCAGTTCAGAAAAAAAAATGGTCCTTGGTCGGCCTGAAGTAAACCTGGAAGCAGTCTGTGTGAAAGAATGCAGCTCCCAGACGAGCCTGAACTCCCCCAATTTGCTGCTAATCTTCTCCTCAGGAGAAAAGCTCTTTGCTGCGACGACGAGAGCTACATCTTTCACAATGAAATGCACCAGGGAGCAAACACTTCCTTTTTTGTCGCTTAGCAACGTTTGCCCATCGTGCTCACTGCCGTCGTGCCATACGCCGCGGTGAGCGCAGCGAAAACCACATTCTATCTGAAGGGCCCTTTACTGTGGATTTAGCTTTACGGCACCTGAAAGCAACCCTTACCGATGTTGCATTGATACACTATTTTTTGATAGGGTAAAATGCTGTGGATGAGGTAATGGAACTCTGAAATACAAGACAGACCCACCATTAATCAAAATAAAGTACTATTCCAATCTCTAAATATTCAATGAAAACACCAACCAATCCTTGAAGTGGGATGCACCCCTAGGACTGGCCAAGGGACCTGCCTGTCAGAACTTTGCTTCTGCATTGGGAGGCGGAGGGAATGGGGGGGGGGGGCTTAGGAGTGAGGCGGGACTGTTTATATTCAAATAATCTTGCTGTGCTTTCTGAAATGCAAGATTGGTAAAGGTTGCTTTAACTTCTATCACACAAGTTTGACATGTTCAGACATGTAGAGAATAATTCTTTGTCTGAGGCCCGGTTTACACTACAACACTGTCCAAGTCTTGCCCTTTGTTTCCATGGTAACAGAGTGTTGAAGGATAAAAACACAAATATCTGACAACGGCCTCCAGAATGAAATTTTTTGACAAAACAAGGCGAGTCTGGACAAGAATCTTTCAACGATGACATCTTTCACATCATCCACTTGCGCGCTCAGACCTCGGCCGGTCTATGAAAGCCGGTTGATCAGCCTTTTTTAGGGGTAATGCGGGGTGACTGCATCTTCTAAGTTTAAATGTAGAAGCGGGGCCTGGTTCTGCAGAACATTTTTGCCATCAGGGAGATGCAAAGATTATCTGCCCCAGATAATCAAAGTGGGCATGCAATGCTTCTGTTTATCCTTTATCAGGATGTGGTGCACATTTGGATGTGTGGTTGAAAAGTTTCACCGTCCACTAGAGACCTGGAGTCTGTTGCACGAAGCAGATTCAACAAACTCTGAGTTTAACTCTGAACTCTGAGTTGATCTACTCGGAGATACGAAACTCTGAGTTTTCAGTCCCAGAACAGCTGATTTGAGTTGGTTTAATCAACTCAGAGTTGTTCAACCCGGGGTTTTACATGTGCGCTCCCAAGATAAAAAGCCAATATTAATTGAGCACCGAGTCGACAAGTCACCATGGCAACGTAGACGCGAGGGCGGGGCTGCACTCGCCATTGAATGGAACTATAACTTCTAAAGCCTCATATGGCGAGTTTGACCTGCTGCTGCTGCTGCAAGCAAAAAAAAAAAGATTTAAGTTTAAATGCTGTTCTTTACAATCACAACGATGTTATAGAGTAGAACTGTTTAATGGTAACGCGACAGTCTCGGATCCTGTCAGTATGATTCCAGGTGATTCTATGTGTGGACACCTGGTTGGTCTAATGGTCTACGTGCTTGGAGGCAGGTGTTCGAATCCAGCTCTGAACTTTCACCACAGTCTTTTTATTTATTTAACTTGGGTGAATTCCCTCAGGGAGAAGCACTTTTGTCGGCAGCATTAAGATTAAATATAACCGTCACATTTCTCAAATGCCCTGTATCTCCAATAAAAGAAAAAAAAATCTATTTGCGAAAAATGCAGGGAAATAAACCATATGCTTTGAGAGGAAAGCATATGTCAACATGAGAAAAAAGTCACACCAAGAATTGAACTGCAGTTTTCCACGAGACAGACGCACACCATAACTCTTCAGCCAGAAACAGAGACAATTGAAATGTCAAATGATCAGGACAAACCATCTCTCGGAAACGGAGAGACAGGACCTCCAACTGTCACGTATGGCTGGTGATATTATAAATGTACGGACGGATCAGCTTGTGTGTGTAGATGGCTGACTGTGATGTGAAACTGTAACGTCAGAAATGACAACTGTCTGGAAATGAAACTTCTATCCGTGGTCTGATAGCGATCTCTGAATATTTAACCCTTCGTGCAGCATCTTAATCCATGAAATCCTTATCAAAAGATAAGGATGTAACCTACCGACTCTGATTTATGTTTAACATGTTTTATTCGATACGGCAGCAGCCAAAACTCACCGCTGACTGAATGAATGAACAAGGAAATGAAACAGCGAGTGTGGCTAAAAGTGGGCGGAGACAGCGGGAAACTCGAAGTTTCTCCACACTAACCTGCTCCCTACCAAGTTAATTTCAGAGTCTGTTACTATAGTAACTGACCGAGGGTTTAAGTTACCCCTCTTTGTGCAACAGGCTAGAGTTACTCCTCTTTCCCTGGGTTGAGTTACCTACCTTTGTGTTACGGAAAACTCAGAGTTTTGGATTTTCCATGTTTGACTTGTCTATAAACTGGGCCTGAATCAATTTGTTCAGGAGGCCGTTTTTTCCAAACAACTCTTCAGTGTAAAGTATTTAGTCTTTGCAAACTCTGTGTAAAATTTCCATCAAAAAACAGACAGAAAAAGAATATGATATGCACTCTTCAACTGCATATATACTGTATATATATATAATATACACACTACTCAAAAAGTTAGGGGTGTTCAATTTTTGGTTTTTGGACACAATGATGCAGAATAAATATTTAACCATTGAACAATGTACATGTGCATTGAAAAGTTTAGAGAAAGTTTAATTCAGTTCACCTGGAAAGGTTGTAGTGGATTTTAGCTTCATTCTGACATCATACAAAAAGCCAAATATCCTTAACTTTTTTGTGAGTAGTGTATATATATATATATATATATATATATATATATATATACATATATAGGCTATGTGAGGGTGCAACAATACATGTATTCATATCAAGCCAAACTTGCAGGTGTACCGAACCGTGAGCACTGTGTATCAAATATCAAACAATGCAGTTTTTTATTCATTTTATCAACTAGTGTTCTGATGATGAGCTCTGTGTTGAAAACTCAGCGGATCTGTGTTCGACTACATTCAGAACTGGCATTTGGAGCTACTTTGGTTTTCATGATAAATATGATCCTGATGGTAAGCTGATGTGGACAAAAGGACGTTGGCTTAGAAAAAGAAAGAAGAAAAAGGGCGTGAAAATGTGCTCATTTGTATTGAAAAATATATTGAACTGTGATTCTAAAGTGTTGAACTTAACCGAACCGTGAATTTCTTTATCGTTGCACCCCTAACAACACAGAGGTACAGCTGTTAAGCACAGACTTGCAGAACTTCTGGGCGTGTCCTCACCGTGAGCAGAAAGCAAAGGTGGGACATCTTCATGGGTTGGATGAAATGTTAGAACACCGGCTTCATGGTGGAGCTGCTGGTTTGTGATGCTGGGGTGTGCATTGCATTGTGGGTAATGTAGTCGAGTAGGTGTAATGCTGTGAGAATGAAGGCAGCAACTTTTCAGGACTTCAGTTTGAACAAGTTCACGTCCAAGTTCTTTATTTGCAGAGTTTGACCTTCTTTGTGCACATCAGTAGGAACATGTTCATGATACTAAAAAAGAATAAACGTGATACACACCAGAGAATAAACTGCAGCGATGGCCACAAGAGTCAAGGGAAGTCCAGCACAGATGACGATCCATTCCACCACATTTCTGATTGCATCTACATAGTCATAATCAGTAGTACTGGCAAAAACATCCACTGTGGAGTTTAAACTGCTGTAATTGAGGCTTTGGTCAGTTGAAGTGTTGTTCATGTAGAAATCTTCCATTTTTCCTTGTAAAACCTGCAGCAACAGCTGATGTTTGGACAAACATGAGATGTAGCAACCTGTTTACCATATTTCAGTCATTACCCATCACTTTTCTCTAAACTCTGATCTACAGGCTCACATGCACCACAATGGAAATATCTGGGTAAAAATGGAAGAAGGAAATAAGATCTGCAGGCTGGGGTTTTTCAGTATAGACAAAATACTTCTGGGGTAAAAAAGTTTAACAGGACTGATAAAACTACAGAGTTCTGTGCACCTGTAGTCCCACATTTTCTCAGTTTACATGTTAATGCTCATGTGTCTGGTCAGGTCTGTTATCTGTTTAATAACCTTTATACAGGAAACAATAATACAAAAGAAGAAAGAGTTTTTAGCTTTTAGGGAAATGGTTGTAAACTAATAAATTTTAGAGCTACATATGTATATAAAATCACATTTACCTTTAAATCCTGGACAATCACACATGAAAAAGTCTTTTGCTGTGGAAGTTTCGTCTTTCACATCTAATGTCCAACACGAATATGGCAGATCAGAAATAGTTTCTAATCATCTGTATCTGATTTACTCAGGAAGTGAAAAAAAAAAAAAAAAAAAGATTAAAAAAAATGTATGCACATGATCGGGCCAATTTCACAAGAATGAAAAAAAAAAACAGATTTCTGAGAAATTCTTTGAACAAATGATCCTCTAAGAAAAAAAAACAGTTGTCACATCAGTGCAGTTCAACTGTTTTACTTTTTACTCTGTCCTGGTTTTATTGCACCTCTGTTTGTATAGAAGCAAACTTTTATTTTCCTCACCCGTGCCCAGGCAGGTAATTCCTCCCCACCTGCATTCTACTGGTTTATCACCATCAGGGGTCACCAGCTCTGGACCTCCTGGGCCAGGGTCCTGCAGGGTTCTGATGTTTCCCAGCTGCAACATACCTGATTCAAACTGACATCACTAAGAAGCTGGTGCAGAGCTGGACAACAAGGTGGAAAACCATTTCACTTAAATCAGGTGTGCTGAAGCAGGGAAACACCAAAAATGGGGCTGCCCGTTTGGTCCTACCGGGCCGCAGCCTTGCAGGTGTTCAGTGTTTCCCTGCTGCAACACACCTGACTCAAATTAAATGGATCCAACAGCTGATGAAGTTATGGATGAGTCATTCGAGTCAGGTGTGATGGAGCTGGGAAACAACAAAAACCTGCAGGATACCAGCCCTCGAGGACCAGACACCTGTAAACCAGGGGGGCCCACAGAGATTTTTTTAGGGGGTGCCCACAGGGTGGCCAAGGGTCACTAAAGGATAACTTTTGTTTCTTTCAACCTGGACCTTATTTCTGGAATTTATACATGCTTTCGCGCATCAGTAACATTTCTGCATCACTTTGACTCCTTTGGACACTATTTAGATTTGTCATAGATCTGTGTATATCCTTATAATTACATTGAAGAGGGCAGAATTCAGACACGACTCCTAGGTGAACCACTGTGGACCCCTGTGCAAGGTCCTTAACCCCACCAACTGCTCCCCGGGCGCTTTAAGTAGCAGCCCACTGCTCTCTGCTACTACTGTACAGAGATGGGTAAAATGCAGAGCCCTAATTTCCCCTCGGGGATCTTACTAGTATGACCAAAAAAAAAAAAAGAATGAATGGGCCTCTATATAAGGCATTATCTGCAACAAACATCCTTAATTTCACCAATACACTGCAAAAACTCAAATCTTACCAAGTATATTTTTCTAATTTCTCGTCAAAATATCTCAACACTCAAAATGAGACAAAATCACCCGAAGAGAAACATTTCAGTGAGATACAGGAACTTGTTTTAAGACAAATGCATCTTATTTCAAGAGATCTTATAAGAAAATTTCACTTGTTCCATTGACAGAATTTTTTTGCTTATTACATGCAAAACAAAAAAAAAAACAAAAAAACTTTTTTTTATTTATCTCAAGACTGGCCAATTTTTTTTGCTGCTTGTGATAAGTGTGTGTGCTGTAAATCATTTTTTTCGCAAACAAATGACCTCACAAAGCTTTACTATGATGACCTCACTCGCACTGAAAGCCAGAGCTGAAGTTATAATATGAACAAACTAAACTGGGTAGTGTGGTGTCGCCCAATGATGGCTGGGCTAAGTAGGTGCAGAGGTGAACGGGGCATTAGAAACTGGTTGGGGCCGTTCTGGGTGGTGCCTTCCTGGATAAATTTGCATGAGAAACAGTGAGTTAATTAGGAGTGACAGACCTACGGGGGATTATGGCAAAGCAGCAATGGCAGAAAATGGTAGGTCGACTGTAACATTTTCATTTATTTTATTTTTATTACCTTACCTGTTTTAGAAAGTGGTCGCTGTAAACTCTGGCATTGGTAGACTCTGCTCCTCCCAACCGAAGGCGGAGGTTTAAAATCCACGTTTTGCAGCGTTGTGACATTTTTCAACTTTGTTAATGACAGTTTCAGATACTCCAAAAAAAGAAATAAAAGTATCCGTTTCTCTGATAGCGTGATTGGAGCAGTCATAAACTGCAGACACAGAGGCCTTTTCCACACAGATATTACAGGCGACTTTCCTTCTGGCCCTCCGTCTGCATTTTGCGCACTAGCGTCTTATGAACATGATGTGTGGTGCAACCAACCTATTGAACAGACAGAAAATAGAGATAATGTTATGTTGCATGGGGGAGATGGGGTTGCCCATTGTGTAGGTGGTTTGTGATAATGTGCATAAACAGTGTGACCAAGTGCGTGTTCTTGTATGCAGGTTTATGTCTGTATGTATTGCATTTGTTTTCTGACTTGAATTCAGAAATGGTTTTTGTCATCTTTTTGCACTGCTTCAGTCTGAAAGGTGCTTTAGAAATAAAGTTTGATTTGATGAAATGCTGCTGGGTGATTCAACCGTGTTTTACCAAAGGCATAAAGCTGCCTGCCCATGTACAGCATACTTTTGACAGTAACTTGATTTCATTAGTGCACAACAAATAACATTATAACCCCCAAAACCACAAGAAAGTTAAATTTATCGTCATGGCACCTTTAATTAAAATTGAAGCATTCACGTCCAATAATGTACAGTTAAGTTATGAACTTACAGAGGTTATAAAAAGGTAAAGTTACCCAAAGTGAAAAATGATTAACATTTCAGAATTACACAAAAACCTTTTCAGAGAACAAAAGAACGGTTACCAATTAAAAAACTGATCTGCACAAATACAGGCTGATCAAGCAGGATGGCTCCATTACTTCCCACAAGTATCCCAACTTTTCTTAAAACTTTTGACCAGCAAAGTAAAAACTGTGAGGTTTTATCTAGTTTACTTTTTAAAATCTATTTTTTTAAAGAGCTGCATCTAAATATTTACTGTGGAGAGTTTCAGACATCATCATTAAGACTCATGCTACCTGATTGCAGGAGACTGACATGCTGTCATTACTCATGCTGCTCGTCTGCTGATTGGCCGACATCCTGCAGCAGCACAGAGAGGCCAGAAACTTGTCTACCACACTTTTCCGGATTAAAATATACATAGCCAAGTCTGCAAGAGGACTAAAGGTAAGCAACGCAAAAGCCACGTTAAAGAAACTCTGGTTACATCTGTGTTTGCTGGCCAAAAACCAAATGATGCTGGGCAGGAACAGAAGGATGTAGATAAACAGCACTACAACCAGGATGGCCACGATTCTGCGCTTTTCATCAGAGGGGACACTGCGAGCTGCAGACAGGGCTCTAATGGTCCCGACCAGGAAGAAGATGAACAGGGGGAGGGGCAGGAGGAGGAAGATGCCACAGATGGTAACTATAACCAGAAAATGTGCTTTAAAGTAGAGAGGGAGGGCATAAATGACGGGAATGGTCCAGACCATCACACAGACCACCACAGAGGTCTTAATGTTTCTTCTGAATCTGTACCACAGTGGCTGGGCGATGGCCAGATACCTGCAATATAAGAGAGGAACATCAGATTTGTGGAATAATAAAATAATCAGTGATAGTATGAACAGTCATACCTTTCCAGAGAAACACAAACCATGGATCCAAGGCTGGCAATCAGACCAAAGAAGTGGATAAATCTGATGATATTTAATTCCCTGGTGAGTAAAATGGCCATGCAGCAGAGCTGAAGCAGATCAGAAATCAGAAGGTTGATGACGTAGACTGGAGCAACGTGATCCTTTCGCACCTGCAGAGAACATTTGTTAAAGAAAATGTAACCACATGGTTTATATATTATACTAAATTGCCCCTTTCTGATTTATAAAATCTACCTTTAAATCTATCATTACTCATGACTATACGGATAGTAATGACCCATAGACTCTTTGATTACTGGACAAACCTTCCTGGCGCCACCCATTGGTTTCAGCTCTTTGGGTGTTTCCCACTGTTGCCATCTTGGCAGCATTGCGCGTCTCGTCACAGGGCGAACGATACAAACCCAACGTTAAGAACTAACCTGGAGCTAACGGATGCTAATGGGAGCTAATGGAGATAAGTGGTCTAAAGCTAAAGCACACTGTTAGCTGGCTAAAAAAACACCATTGTGCTACTTTGCTAAAGGCTGAAACCTTCAGGATCAAGCAGGAAGCTAGCCACCTGCGCTAGTGCCAACAACCTATCTGTTGTCTGTCAATCAAAAGACACAGCCCCAATTACACACAATTTATGAAAATTGATAGCATCTAAACAGATGAGTTCGATAAAGAATACCTTCCTCACAGTTGACACGAAGGTAAACTTGGTTATACCTGAAAAGATTTTTTGAACCAGGCATTGAAAATGTTTATTTCTGCTGTAAACATGTTTATTTCTGCTGTGAAGTTGGCTTTTTTAACATGGGAGTCTGTGTGGGTTGACTCCCTTTTGGAGGCAGCCCATAGTGGATGAGGAGGGAACAGCAATTTTTGGCACTTACACATTGACGTCACTTTTCACTGAGTTTGTCTCTTGGTAATGACTATATAGATAGATACAACACTGTCACCTCATCACACAGTAAAATGGTGATAAAAGTCTTTCAATTTTGTTAATCTCATAAGTCAAGTTAATGGCTGGGACCAAACAACCCTTCCCAGACAGACTGTAGGTCAGTCAAAGAGATACTTACCAGAAAACAAACAGCAATGATGGCCACTAAGGTCATTGGAAGTCCAATAGAAACGACGATCCATCCAATCACATGTAAGACTTCTGGGATCTTGAAGTCAGGGTCGAAACTGTGACTGTCGTTGTTTGGAGTGCCAAAGCAGGGGTTCATGTTGGACTCCATCTCTGTGACATCTGTTTATGAAGGGAAATGTCTGTAGGGAGGAAATAATGGAATGGAATCAAGTTTTCAACATTTACTTTGTTTTAAACATTAAACCTTTAAAGTCCTTCATAACTACTGCAGTCTTCCTGTCCAATAAACTGTGCACAATAAATATAAATAACCCTAATTCCAAAGAAGTTGGGATGCTGTGTAAAATAGAAATAAAGCTAAACTGCATTGATTTACAAATGTCACAAACTAATACTTTTACTAACACAACATAAACAATAAGTCAGATGTTAAACATATCAGACACCCATTACATGACTGGGTATAAAATGAGCATTTCCTGTTTCTAATCGTAAAAAATAAAAGACAAAAAATGTTTATTTTCTGAATCGGTGACAATATCAGTTTGCAATCATCTGTGGAAATAAAATGTAAATAAACCCAATTTTATTAAATCACTAATAAGTTATTTTTTTTATCTGAAGATATAAAAATGTTTGTTTCTCAGCTTCATGGAGTTCAGCTGCCTTTTTTTTAGATGCAGATGCAACTAAACAGCGACCCCCAGTGGTTGTTTAAGGTTTTCCATCAGATTGTTAATAAAAGTCAAAAGTTATAAATAAATATCTCATAAAAATGGAATAACTTGGTTAATTTTTTAAGGGTCTCCAAACAACAAACACAAAAAAATAAAGGTTTTAATTCCTTACATCATTATATTGAACACTTGATCAGGTTTCATTCAAATAAATGGAAATTTAACATTTCTTCCACAGAGATGACTGTTATTGTGATATGGGAGGATATTATTAGACTTTTAAAAAATGATAACCTATTCTGGAAATAATACAAGTTCTAATATAGTAAGTTGTCAGTATAGTTTTTTCTCACTTTTTATTTTGAAAGGTAAATATCTGAAGAATCTGGGATGAAGCCTGATGTCTGATTGGCTGGGAAAAATCATGTGACCTCATGGAGTAGCATGTGGAGGCTTTTGTGTCTAATGAAGGGTCTAAATATGGTTCTTGCCTGATGAAAGATTAATAAACCAACACTGCATAAAAGACTTTAACAATGTTGTTTTTAAGCTTTATGTGAGCTTTTAAGCTTGGCCAGGACTCCCTTGGAAAACAGGTTTATAATCTCAATGGGATTTTCCTGGAAAAATAAAGGTTAAATAAAATAAATTTAAAAAGTAAAACTGCTCATGAAGTTGCATGAAGTCAGTATTAGAGATATTTCCTGCTCAGTCTGCTGCTATCTGACTGTGAGATCAGCTTATTTAGAGATCCATCAAACTGCAGCAGTCACCATGTTAACGTCAGTCTGGTGTACACAAACACCTCAAAAGACGAGATATTTCTTACCTTGATGGAAGCAAATCTTCCTTGGATAAAAAAAAAATCTCAAAATTCTGAAATGATTTCTGCTTTTCTGGTTGGTCAATAAGAAAAAAAAGAAAACAAGGGGATGAAATTTATTCATTAACATGAAAGAGGACCAAAGCAAAACTCTCTTATATTCAGCTTCATTTCCTTTATTTCACAGAGAACTAGGGGAGGAGTTTCAGTTCTAACCACACAACCTCACGTTAGCCGCACATCTCCAAATGTAGAAATTACTTAAAGCAACCCTTACCGACAGTAGTCGAGTATCAGGGGGATGGAAAAACTCATTGGAGATTCTCTTTAAAATCTACCGGCCAAAATATTAATACACACATATATCTTTAGGCTATTAATACAGTATTATACTGGATGTAAACTGAAAAAAACAACAAGAAAAACATATTTGTATTTAGTAAACTGGTCATTCCTGAAATCATTAATTTGAAACTTCCTGGTCAGACTCCTCGTTCTCGACTTGGTGCTTTCACACCGAGTCCATGAAATCTGGCCTCCTGGTCCTGACAGTCCTGCAGCATTACAGCCTAATGGGAGCATAGCTACTCCCTGATCTCTGGAGAACACAGTTGGACAATAAGTCCACATTTTTTTAAACTTGTTTCAGTGTTTTGAAACTCCCTTTACAACTTTTTGCAGCTTAAATGGGGGGGAAATCATTTACAGATGGAAAGATGCTTTAGCAAAACAAAATGATAATTAAAAAGAATAAAAAGTTTATACTAAATGTTAAGTCTGCACACATCTGTTTCAGGCTGTAGTCTCAGTGCAGCAGAGATCATGGAGATCTCTTAAAGGAGTCATCACCCGGAAATTCCACTTTTTCATGTTAAAACATGTGTATTGGAACGGGACCTCAGTTATAATGTGCCAGAAACTCCGGAAAGTGAAAGTGACTTCGTCTTTGAGTGCGGGCTCTCTCTTCTCACCAGAACCGGCCACAAGCACGCGCTCTCCACAGTTTGGATTTCTTTCTCCCAATGACGTGAACGAGAGAGGCTGCTAGCTGCTAAGCTAGCCTCTTTAGCTCCACCTAAAAGCAGCTGATTACCTGCCACAGAGTAGACCAGCTTTGTCAGAAAGGACGCCGGCGACAAGGAGGAGGAGGAGGGGGGAGATTGCCATGCTGAGTTGCCTCGGCAGAAATTCAGCAGTTTTCGATGCTCTAACAGGAGGGACAGCTTTACCAGGGACCAGTGGATTATATTTATCAGTGAGGATGTGTAGTCGGTAAGTGTTGCTGCTTGTGTAACTTATTATCTTTTGTGTCAGAGACCAGTAAACGGTGGTTGACGAACGGACAAGCTGCTAATGTAGCTACAGAAGCTAACACTGTTTGGTTAACTTTACGTCAGACGTCCTCTCCTTATATTCGTCAGAGTCCAGCCCTTTTACTCCGCGGATCCTCTCCATCAACCGCACTGTTACGTTTTTATCACGTTTTTCTCTGTTGGGACATCATTTCCTTCACCTGCTCTGTCCTGATAAAACTTTGTTTTGGCTTTGACGTTTGCCTCGTGAACGCGCTTACAGACAGGTCTAACTCTCATGCGTATTCTCGCTACAAACAATAGTTGGGGATAAAAAAGGTTAAAATGAGCTCATTAAATTTTCGTCCCACCCAACTAGAATTAAAAATTCATTTGAACATAATTTAAGAAGGATTGTGTATGTAAAACGGCAGGTTATGACACCTTTAAAGACACACAACGGAACTTTTAGCAGTTTTCTCAGTGACGCGCCCCCTATCGGCGACTAAACTAGCAACCATCTTGTATCATACCTGCACCGTGATTCACTCCAGCCAGTAAAAGACAGTCTTATCTTGACTCATTTTCTGTCCCTTCCTCTCTTCCTTTTCCACTCTTCCTCCTGTAATGTTTCTTTACCGAATCCGACATGATGTGCGTTCAAAACACTCGCGGGGTTGATCCCTGGTTTACATCCGGTTGCTAGTGAGTGACGCGGTGCTGCAGCCAATAGTCGGCTGCAACGTCACAGTCGCGTCCCGGATGGGAATCTTACATAGTGCTGTTTCTGAGCCCCGGGACGCCTCTGGGCAGTGACGGCTCGAAAATGCGCAAAATGAATGTTGGTGTGTCATCAAAACGAGTCAGAAACGCAGATTTTTAAGGGCTAAAAGTTATGTTGCGTGTCTTTAACAAGCGAGGACAATAACAGTGTAAAGCAGGTGGACTGTGACATGATGCCGCTGCAGTTGAACAGAATCAGAATCCGACCCAAGTTGTTCCAGGAACCATTTTTATGCTCATACTGATCTACTGAGCTTCAATAGGGGATTATCACGCTTCCGTGTTCCGAACTTCCGGTTTTAAACAGTTAGACGGCCCACTTCCGGTCCAGTTCAATGTCCCTGCTTTACTTCGTAGATAACGTGAATAAACGCCAACCCTACTGAAATTTTCACAGATTCCAGACCGAAGTGATACTAAGGAAGAAGTGGATCAAAGCGATTCTCCAGAGTGAAGGGCCG
The DNA here is from genome assembly GCA_023101725.1 of Atherinomorus stipes. Lineage (NCBI taxonomy): Eukaryota > Metazoa > Chordata > Actinopteri > Atheriniformes > Atherinidae > Atherinomorus > Atherinomorus stipes. Next base: position 178,952 of record JALJCO010008969.1, read on the forward strand.
AACTTTATAGTAAAACAACGTAGCATGTTTGTTTGCAGCCGGTGGGGCACAACACCGGCATGCTAGCATTAGCCAGCTAGCGTTTACCGACGTGCTTAACTTTGTGCGTCTTAAAACACACATACATCTGAAAATCGGGTCTGTACCTCCCCGTTTCCAGTGGAACAACTGGGGACTGCCAAGAAAGGAGATGCTTTCAGATGCTTGTGTGTTTTCAGCCGCACAAAGTTAGGCACGTCTGGCTAATGCTAACCTGCTAACCTGCTAGTCCGCCAGCTACTACTCTGTTAAACGTTGTAAATCGGATAAACGCCAATGCCAAGTTTTCATTCCAGACTAAAGTGATGCTAAGGAAGAAGTACAGTAGATCAAAACGACCGATTCGCCGCAGTGGAGGACCGAACTTTATAATAAAACGACACACATTCGTTTGTGGCCGGCAGACTATACAGTCATGTTAGCCTGTAAGCATTAGCCAGCTTGATGACGTGCCTAACTTTGTGCGGCTGAAAACACACAAGCATCTGAAAGCGTCTCCTTTCTTGTCAGTCCCCAGTTGTTCCACTGGAAACGGGGGGGTACAGACCCGATTTTCAGATGTTTGTGTGTTTTAAGACGCACAATGTTAAGCACGTCAGTAAACGCTAGCTGGCTAATGCTAGCATGCTGTGAAGTGCCGGTGTTGTGCCCCACCGGCGACAAACAAACGTGTGTTTTATTATAAAGTTCGGCCCTTCACCGCGGCGAATCGATTGCTTTGATCCAGCTTTTGATCCAGTATCACTTCAGTCTAGAATGAAAACCTAAGTATGTTTGGAGTTTATACGATTTAAACAGTATAACAGAGCAGAAACGGCTGTCGTTAACATGGCCCGGAAGAGGAAGTGTCCAAAATCCGGGAACTTCCGGTAAGCGTGATAATCCCCTATAAAGGCGCATATCAACAATATTTATCAAGTTGGAACAACACGACGTTGGATCTGAGCGGATGAGTGAAACTCCGCCCACCTGACTCACCACTCAGTCACCAGGACAGTAAACGGAGCGGACCCAGAATAGTGCAGCCGGTGTCACACCTCCGAAGCGCCACTTCTCACTGGATTTTCTGGTTGCTGGTTTATCCTCCAGTTCACCGTTCACGCGAAAGGCTGACTGCTAAAAGTCACCACATATTCGCAGTAATTAATCAGCCTGAGCTAAACGCTATGTGTTAGTAAACAGAGGTAACGTGGGGGGGTGCTCGTGCTGATATCACGAAGGTGCGTGTGTGTGTGTTTGTGAATATGGGCATCAATTAAACATGTAGACGGTAGAGCAACATAAAGGAATCCAACAAAATGAAGATTTAAAAACATGACTAATTTGATAGAAACATTTACCAAAAAACTAACTCGCATTTGGCGCCTGGAGAGTGTTGATTTCAGACCCTGGCTGTGACGTTATTGTGCAACTTGTGACGAGTTTAGCGACTTTTGTATAGATTGATCAAAAGTAATGATTGGGATTCTGAGTCTTGAGTCATTGCTCACGTGTGACCATCATCTTTTTAAAATACTCTCCGACATGGCGTTGTCCAGCCGCTCGTTTGGCCGTGCTGACATTGCAACGCAGTCCTTCGCTGCGGCTTGTGCTGCTGCCTCTGGCATCGGGCGTCAACCAATCATGTTGCGTCATTGCATGTGTGCGTGCCCCTGTGCCCTCAGATTTTATTTATTTTACTCAACATTCGTACTATTTTCTAATAATGACACGATGATATGAGTATTGGTTATATTTTCAGGATTTACTGTAAAAAGGGGGGGATGGAATGGGGGGATGGCAGTTCTACAGGGGGGATGATTTTGATCGTTTTTACTTCAGGGGGATGCCATCCCCCCTCAACTCGAGGACTGCTTACCGATGTTGCATTGTTACACTATTTTTTTAAGTTGGGTAAAATGCTATGAATGAGGTAATGGAACTCTGAAATACAAGTCAGACCCACCATTAATCAAAATAAAATATTATTCCAATCTCTAAATATTCAATGAAAACTCCAACCAATCCTTGAAGTGGGGTGCACCTCTAGAATTGGCCGAGGGACCTGCCTGTCAAACCTTTGCTTCTGCGTTGGTAGGCAAAGGGAATGGGGGGGATGGGTCTTAGGAGTGAGGTGGGACTGTTTATATTCAAATAATCTTGCCGTGCTTTCTGAAATGCAAGATTGGTAAGGGTGCGCTTATTTTCTACTCACCCTCATGCTGAGCAAGACTCTGGAGAACTTTTTTAATATCTCAAATGCAGCCGGAGATCAGACAGGTTTTCGTTTTCCCCCAACTTTCATATAATGGAGTTCACCGGTGCCCGATCCAAAAAGGTCCATAAAAGTCCACAAAAACTTGGCAATATTCCAAGTTTCCTGAATGGGTAGTGTCCATAATTTACTAGTATATTTTAATAGCTTAAACAGTACTATCTATAGCTACCGCAAAGTGCATCCATGAGAGTTCATGACACTATGAAGCGTTCAGTGCCTACTCTGCCAATAATGCATGTGTAAAGAAGAAATTTGCTGTTTACATTGTGCTACGAGTGAACAAGCTGCAGATAAACACAAGCGGGATTGGCTATTGATTTGAAACAAAGAAAGAAAGAAAAAGAGAATGCGCGACTATCTGCTGCGGCTTCTGTAGTGTCGTAAACAACACGCGTTGTGGCAGCAACATGTAGTACTGTTTAAGCTATTAGAATATACTAAATTTTGTCATTTCGAATAAATTATGGACGCTGCCCACTCAGGGCACTTGGATTACATTGGATGCAGTATCAAGGAATATTGCCAAGTTTTTGTGGACTTTTATGGAACTTTTTGCATCGGGCACCAGTGAACTCTAATATATTAAAGTTGGGGGAAAACGAAAACCTCTCCGATCTCTGGCTGCATTTGAGATATTAAAAAAGTGCTCCAGAGTCTTGTTCAGCATCACGGTGAGTAGAAAATGAACGCACATCGTTCTCTTGGCGTACCATTCTTTTAAGTGTTACCCAACATGTACATAATGCAACATCTACTGCAAACACTTGTGGGGTCAATAAAAATCCCAAATGCATGACTGCGTGGATACAGAAGAACTGATGCATCCATCAGCTTCATGCTGCAACAGACTCCAGCTGATACTTGCATGCATGTCCTGTTGGATCTGCCGGTCAGTCACAAAGTAGTCCTCACAAAAATTCAGAATTGGCATAATTTCAGTGAAAGAAGCTGATTTTGGGAATGTAGTTGCCCAATCCATAAAAAAGAAGAAAAAACAAACACCTGATCCTTGTTTATGAAGATTCTGATAGTTTAGCTTGACATTCAAGTATCAACATTGCCACACTAGTATCGATTGATAGTGATGCAAATGTTGGTATTGATATTAGTGATATTTGGATCAATCTGCCCACCTTTAGTGGCGGTTAAATGTTGTGTACCTAAAATTAGTTGCACACTTGAATTAGAAATGAATTTCCAAGCGTGCATGAATGTAGAATTAGTTCCTTCACTTTATTTCTGGAACAGAAACACAAGCACGTTTGCACATGCTCAATCGATATAGATTGGTGTATCAATCGTAAATATATCCAAAAACCCAATATCGACCAAAAATGTCAAACGCACTTTTATTTTAACAGTGACTTTATTTTGAAGGTTTCTAACACAACATTTTCACAACAAAAGCAGTGGACAGTGGGGTGGTGGTTAGCACCGCAGCCTCACAGTAAGAAGGTTGCTAGTTCAATTCCCTGCTGGGGAGGGGGTTCAAACAACTCCAACAGCAGCCTTCCTGTGTGGAGTTTGTATGTTCTCCCCATGTATGTGTGGGTTCTCTCCAAGTACTCTGGCTTCCTCCCACCACCCAAAGACATGCATGTTAGGTTATTTTATTACTCCAAATTGCCCCTAGGAATGAATGTGAGTGTGAATGGTTGTCTATCTCTCTGTGATGGCCCTGCGACAGACTGGTGACCTGTCCACTCGCCTGATAATAGCTGGGATAGGCTCCTGCGACCCTGAACTGGATAAGCGGTACAGAAAATGATGACTTACTAAGAAACAATAACCTTATTTATTGCTTTTAATATTGTTTTATATCAGTGGATCCTAAATCAAATCGGAATTGAAATCGTATTGTGACTGATTTTGAAATATCGGCAGACATTGAATCGCTATTCACTGTATCAATATAATATTGTATTGTGATCAAAACCAGTGATTTACACCCTTAGCCTTTAAATAAGGCATTATCAGCAGCAAAACTCTTTCATTTCACCAATACTTTAAAGGAATAGTTCACTCACAGAATGATGTAACTTTGTTTTCCACTTACCCTCATGGTGAGCAAGACTTTGGACCACTTTTTTAATATCTCAAATGCAGGTCGACGATCAGGACGACTTCTCGTTTCCACCCAACTTTCATATAATGGAGTTTGATTGTGCCCGAGCCAACAAGGTCCATAAAAGTCCAGAAAAACTTGTCAATATTCCTCCATACTGCTCGTCAAATGTAACTCAAGTGTGCTGAGTGGGTAGTGTCCATAATTTACTCAAAACTATGCCATTTAGTATATTTTTAGAATCTAAATAGAAGTACATCACATCTCCTGCGAGCACGCCGATGCGCGTTCATGAAACTACGGAAGGTGCGGCAGACGAGAGCCTGCGTTCTCTTTGTCTTTCTTTCTTTGTTTTAAATCAATATCCAACCCTTCTTGTGTTGGCTCCGGTTTGTCTGTAGCTCTGTCGCTTTTAGCACAATGGAAACAGCGCATTTCTTCTTCTATACTTGTATTATCGGCAGAGTAGACTCTGAACGCCGAGGCTTCCGTAGTTTCGTGAATGCGCATATACGCGCTTCATGGAAGCAAGAGGTACTAGTTTTTAGGCTCTAAAAATATAGTAAATGACATTGTTTCGAGTAAATTCTGAAAACCTGCCTAATAAAGTTTAGTAGACCAAAAGATCCTCTAAAGCTAGACATCATGTTGCGATCCAAAAAAAAATTCAGTAAAAAATGAGAATCAAAGTAATTAAGATCTATAAGTCTGGAAAAGGTTCCAAAGTCATTTCTAAAGCTTTGGGACTCCAAAGAACCACAGTGAGAGCCATTATCCACTAAAGGTGAAAACATGGAACAGTGGTGAACCTCCCCAGGAGCGGCCGGCCGACCAAAACTACCCCCAGAGCACAGCGACGACTCATCCAAGAGGTCACAAAAGACCCCAGAACAACATCCAAGAACTGCAGGCCTCACTTGCCTCAATTAAGGTCAGTGTTCATGACTCTTCCATAAGAGAGAGACTGGGGGGCAAAAATGGCCTGCATGGCAGAGGTCCAAGACCAAAAGTACTGCTGAGCAAAAAGAACGTAAAGGCTCATCTCAGTTTAGCCAGAAAGCATCTTGATGATCCCCAAGACTTTTGGATAAATGCTCTGTGGACTGACGAGACAAAAATTGAACTTTTTGGAAGGTGTAGGTTCCATTACATCTGGGGTAAAAGTAACACAGCATTTCAGAAAAGGAACATCATACCAACAGTAAAATATGGTGGTTTTAGTGTGATGGTCTGGGGCTGTTTTGCTGCTTCAGGACCTGGAAGACTTGCTGTGGTAAATGGAACCATGAATTCTGCTGTCTACCAAACAATTCTGAGGGAGAATGTCCGACCATCTGTTGGTGACCTCAAGCTGAAGCGCACTTGGGTTCTGCAGCAGAACAATGATCCAAAACACACCAGCAAGTCCACCTCTGAATGGCTTAAGAACAACAAAATGAAGACTTTGGAGTGGTCTAGTCAGAGTTCCAACCTGAATCCCATTGAGATGCTGTGGCATGACCTTAAAAAGGCAGTTCATGCTGGAAAACCCTCCAATGTGGCTGAATTACAACAATTCTGCAAAGATGAGTGGAACAAAATTCCTCCACAGCGCTGTAGAAGACTCACTGCCAGTTATCACAAACGCTTGATTGCAGTTGTTGTTGCTAAGGGTGGCCCAACCAGTTATTAGGTTTAGGGGGCAATCACTTTTTCACGCAGGGCCATTAAAGTTAGGATTTTTTTCCCCCTTAAAAATAAAAATCTTCATTTAAAAACTGCATTTTCTGTTTCCTTGTGTTATCTTTGTCTCACGTTTAAATTTGTTTGATGATCTGAAACATTTAAGTGTGACTAATGCAAAAAAGTAAGAAATTAGGAAGGGGGCAAAAACTTTTTCACACAGCTGTATATACGGGTGTGCAAAGCATTCAGTATTTGTATTTGCTGAGGGCGGGAGTATTTGCATGTCAAATCGGGTGAATTAAAATAACAACAACAAAAAAAAAAAAAAAACATAGAAGACGACATGCACACTGTAACATTCAATTAGTTGTCATTACTTAAAAAAGGCATGCAAACCGATTCCACTTAAAATATAAAGTTCTCTGTACTTGTTTTTTTAAGTTGCACTAACTACTGTGTCCTTTGTAGAGTACACTTATGCATGAGTTTAAGCTAAACAATCAACGTGTACTTGATAACTTACTTTAGATCTACTCTTGACTTAGTAAAGACTACTCAGAATTACAATTTTGATTTACTAAATTATTGCATGTGAAATTTACTTAGTTTTATTCCATATAACATACTTATTGAAGTTGAGCTGACTTAGCATGTCTAAGTTATACTTGTTTGAACATCAATCTGACTTACTTTCTAAAACTATGCAAGCTAAATCCACTTAAAAAACAAGTGTTACATGCCTCAGATATCTATACATAAATAAACACAGGTTTCCAATCTTCTAAAACATCCTGGAATAGAATTAATGATGAAAATCAAGATAAACACAGTTCAAAGGATTTTTTTTACATTTTATTTTTTTCTTTTGTATCAAAAATATTTGAAAGTGTATATGAAACAAATAATACATTATTTGACAGTGCAGCAAAAAAGTTACTGTTACAGCTGTGAACATTTTTTTTCCCTTTTTTATTATCTTTAAATTATTCATACCCTCCAACTGAAGATGGAAAAAAAAATCAGCTGTCAGTGAAATAAGTTGAAATTGACAAAAGTAATAATACATAAAAATTCCATGAAAATCATGACATTGATTTTGAATCGTGGTTTGAAAGAAATATTAAAAACAAGCAAAAAATTAAACAAGTAAACAAGCATGCTGGGGCTCTGTAGTGAAAATTTGTTCATTTTTTATTGTTATCATTTTCAACTACAATTGGAAAGCTATATTTTATTTAACTAAATTATAATTTTGTACATTTTTGTTTATTATTAGTATTACTATTAGTTTAATTTCTTGCTATTTGAATTACTACTGTGAATTTAGCATTTTCTTTACTTGGACGTTATGAATAATTTTGAGGATGACGATATGTTCTGCACGTACAAAGTTGTTTCAATCCAAGAGCAAAGAAATATGAGAAAGGTAAAGACTGGCAATGTATTTCACATGTATAAATAAACATACAAAAATATACAGAATCTAAGAGTTGCTTCTGAACCTAGTTTGACAGTTTGAGTGGAGTGTCTTATGGGATGAACAAGAAAAACTAACTGCACAACTAAAACAACTCATGAACAAGTGAGATTTGCCAAATGTCAATGCTGATACACACAAGAGATTTTTAAGACAATGCAGTTTTGGTGGGAGTATGTTGTCTCCCAAGCCAAGCACAACTTTTTGAATGAACCCAAATGTGTTTTTTGTGGCTTGAAGATAGTCCAAATGTAAATGCATATCACAGTCCAAACATGAGGCAAAGTGCCTCAGGTAGGTTCTGGATATCATCCAGTACAATACCTCCCTCAACAATGATGGCAGTAGGCACTGGGTGAAGGTGGAGCCAATTTGGAGTTAGTTGCACATCTTCATGGACAACAGTCAGCACCCCCCACAGACACTTGTCTCCAGGACTCAACAGCGTCACCATCCTGTTATGAAACCATACAAAAACAGGGAAATGTTGTAAACTATTTATTTGAAATTGTCCCCATTTCCTTTGTCCTGCCAGAGCTCCCTACCAGTGTTATGTATTAAAGGAACCCTCACATGATTTCAGAGCATTAGCAATTTCTGTTTTGTGGCTGTACATCCAGTAGTTAGCTTTCAGCTCTTAACATCACGGCTTAGCATAGCACAACAATAGTAGTAAATGGAAGTCAGTAGCATGCTTGTTAAAAGTGAACAAAATATTCACTGCGATGATTTGTGCTGAGCTAAGTTGCGATGCGAACAGCTGGAAGTCAGCCATTGGACTACACCAATCATGAGGAGGAAAAAATGAACCAAAGCACTCCTTCCAAACAAACCCCCCAAAGCTCAAAAACCACAAAAAATTAATATCCAAGGGCTTAATCTTGAATAAATCAGTTTTGGAGATTAACAATGTATTCCTCTCACGTCATTACAGTAAGAGCTGGTTATACAGGCTATAACTTAACCCTGCTCAAATACATCAAACTGTCAACTAATTTGAAACCCATGCCCATGTTTGTACTGAATACCAACTATATCCATGAATTACTATTTTAATCTCACAGTCCATGAGACACTGATAAACACATTTCCCTAAACTGTGTGTACTCCTTTTAGATGTGCCACGCCCGCCGATAGGGGGGGACAAACGGGTCTGTTGTCCCGGGCCCAGAGTGGAAGGGGGCCCAGAACTGGACCCTCATTGAATTATGGATTTTGTTTTCCCCAAAGAAGGGCTATTAATGTAAAGAAACAGTGCAATATTTGAGTAAGAAAAAGTTTTAATTTGTTTTTGTCTGAACTGTCCTAAATATTTTTCGAATTGCCCTCCACCCCCACCTCCAACATAAAATGGTTTGGCCTCTGACCAAAATTTGATGTCCTTTTATTGGAAGTTCGGATTTTGCAGTACTAAAAATGTCCGCTCAGCACAAGTCTGGAGTTCAGAAAAGGAAAGAGAAAAGAAAAAGAGAGGAAGAAAATAGAGGCCTAAGCGATTTGCTGAAAAAATACTTTAAAAAAGGTGGTGACAATGAAGCTGGAACTAGTAAAGTCAGCGTAGACCGAGGTAAGAAACAGCGTAGCCAACGTTTGTCAGCCTTGTGCTTGTAACGTTATTTGGCTAGCTCTTTAGCTGTGATAAAAATCCTGACAAAACACGGGTTTTTATTTACAGAAACGGGTGAGTTTAGTGGCTCCGTCAGAGAGGATGAGACAGAGAGGCCGAGGCGAGAGATCCACCTGCCGTCAGGTAGCAAAGATGATGACGAAGGTGCAAGCTGCTCCGCAACAGAGGGACAGAGTCAGACCACAGATGAGAGAGAGGGGGGGCGAGTCACGGTGGAGCGGGAGAGACCCGCTGGACCACCAGGAGGGACAGAGTCAGACCACGGATGAGAGAGAGGGGGGGGGGGAGTCACGGTGGAGCGGGAGAGACCCGCTGGACCACCAGGAGGGACAGAGTCAGACCACAGATGAGAGAGAGGAGGGGGGGGGGGGCGAGTCACGGTGGAGCGGGAGAGACCCGCTGGACCACCAGGAGGGACAGAGTCAGACCACGGATGAGAGGGGGGGGGGGCGAGTCACGGTGGAGCGGGAGAGACCCGCTGGACCACCAGGAGGGACAGAGTCAGACCACAGATGAGAGAGGAGGGGGGGGGGGGGGGGCGAGTCACGGTGGAGCGGGAGAGACCCGCTGGACCACCAGGAGGGACAGAGTCAGACCACGGATGAGAGAGGGGGGGGGGGGGCGAGTCACGGTGGAGCGGGAGAGACCCGCTGGACCACCAGGAGGGACAGAGTCAGACCACGGATGAGAGAGGGGGGGGGGGGGGGGGGGCGAGTCACGGTGGAGCGGGAGAGACCCGCTGGACCACCAGGAGGGACAGAGTCAGACCACGGATGAGAGAGAGAGGGGGGGGGGGGGAGTCACGGTGGAGCGGGAGATACCCGCTGGACCACCAGGAGGGACAGAGTCAGACCACAGATGAGAGAGAGAGGGGGGCGAGTCACGGTGGAGCGGGAGGGGCTTGCTGCGCAGTCGGACAGTCTGAGCAAGGTGCATCAAAAACCGATCAGACACTTAACTCCAGTGATCATGCATTATGGTCAGCTATCTTAACTGACTCTGATAGAGTGCATCTGGTAAGAGTGATGGCCAAACGAAAAACCTTTCTCAGAGAGGGCAAAGGAGTTGCCAGCAGATGCAGAGGGCAGGGAATTCCCCAACTATTTGACATATTCCACATCCCACAATGGACGGGAAAAAATCGAAAGGGACTAGATAATTTGCCACAAGGAAAGTTCGCTGCATGGCATTTGGAGTGCAAATCTAAACAAGACACACCAGAAATAACCTAACTTGTTATGGTAAATATTAACTAATTTCTTGCTATATGAAGAATGTACATACAGCTTATCTGTACTAGTTTGTGTTAACCATTTCTATCAATGCCTGTCACTTTTTCAGAAAGAGATGTAAAGACAGCAAAATAGAAGAGAATAAGAGGAGGCAAGGTGAGGAGAGGAACAGGAGAGGAAGAGCAAAGAAAAGGGGAGATGTGGGTGAGTGGGGCGGTGGAGGGGGGGCCCATCTAATATCATCTTGTCCCGGGCCCAGGGAAGGCTGTCAGCTGGCCTGAGATGTGCCTATGACAACTTACAAAGCAGGTTATGTAGGAGCCAACTGGATCATCATCAGTCAAACTGGGAGACCCCTCGGAGTCCAGTAGTCTGCAACACTGTCACATCTGGTTTCTCTTTATTTCATTTTATTTTGTTTTTATTGCTGGGTATTTTGTATGTTCAGCACTTTGGAGACATATTCTGACTTAAATGTGCTTTATAAATAAAGTGGATTGGATTTAAATCAGGCTTTATATAGTGCAGCATTCAAAAGTTACTGAACAAAAAAGTATTTGAAAGTGTACAGTATATCAAACAAGTATCATTACATTATTTGACAGAGCAGAAAACGTAACTGTTTGAGTTGTGGATAGTTTATTACAATTGGTTAAACAGTCGAATTGGAAGCTAGGGACAGGAAATTGACTTCAGCCTGTCTTAACAGTTTGAAATTTTAAGTTGTACATCTGATCTGAAAGAGTGCCAGGATCATTATGACTTGAATACATGTATTACACACTGATTATGACTGGACTCTGCAAGAACACACTGTGTGTTCCTGGATGCATTTGCATAATAGAAGCCAAGTTGAGGAGGCATTAAAAAATCCCTGATTCTACCAGATGCCATAAAAGCTTGGCAGTTGGTAGGAACCTTAGGGGGAACCGAACCAGTTCGGCAGTCGGTAAACAGTTAGGTTAACAAACCACTTATTAGCTGTCCACTCCTCTATATATCAGGAAATAAATAAATTAGGCTGCTCCCTGATTGTCACATTCAGAACAGATTATTCTTTAAAGAAAAAAAATGAAAGATGTTTTCAGATCCATTATTTAGCCTACCTTGTCAATCTTGTTTACTGTTTTTTCAGCTCTCAGTAGCTCCTGCTTGTAATTGCTTGTCTGTCCAATTAGAATCAAAGTCTTTACACATGCCCCTTTCACTGGGCCCTCTTAGCTGTTCAGTTCTTCAGTCTATACAATGTGGATCAGCACATCTGCTTTTTATTATCAATGGAGGAAGCGTCTCTTACCACTGTCTGTGTGATGCTGCATCCCATTCTTCACCAGGTGCTCAATAACATTACAGCCAATGATTGGTGGATCGTCTACTTCAGATTCATTGGAAAAAAGTACTGGAACAAGCATTCCTGGGTGTGGGCCCCAGTTTGAGCCTAGCTTGAACTTAAGCTCCATCCAGCCTGCAAACCGTACGGGTATCTGGTTTGCTACTTTTCCCACAAGGGACTTACCCAGAAGCTCACTTGTGCTTCGTAGTTTGATCTTTGGAAGACAAGACCTTCTCCAACTGTCATTGATAGTCGTGACCTGGGACTCAATTTCCCACAATGCTTGAATTGCCATTCCTTCAAAGAAACAGTCCACCAAGAACTTTTCCCAATCAGAGCTTTCAATGTTCCGTGGTGGAGGGAGACATGGCTGCCATACGTGGCCCCCACAGTTTCTCTAGCTCTCTGGTTTTGCTCTGGCTGTGCCTTTAGCTGCCTACTTCGGTCACAGAGCAGCTTATGTACTTCATCATCCCCTGTGATGTCATCAAAGTTTGCTGCCAGCCTCTTATTTCCTCTACCATTGGGAGAAGTGTCCTGCTTGCCCATATTTAAAACAGTGGTCACATTGGTCTCCTAGACCCTGTTCCAGGCATGGCCTGCATCCTTTCCCAGCAGTTCTCCTCACATACTGGGGCTTTGAAGTGCCATTTCCTCTCTGAGTAATCTCACAGTTCCGTAGAGTTCAGCTTGTCTCGCGCTGACAACTGGTGGTGCTTTGTGGTTTTTGGGCTTCACCACTTCTGCTGTCTGCTCTCCGACTCTTGCTTCCATTGTGTTCTGGTTTGGCTGACAAATTTGCAGTTCTGTATGCAGCTGGTTAACTTTTGGAGCCCTGTTTGTGCTCTTTCTGCTTGGACGCTCTTTCTGACTCAACACCAGCGGCTTCATTCATCCTGTCTATGATTATCTCATCTGTCACTGCTAGATTATCTAGTTAAGGCTTAAGCTGGAACTTGATATGATCACTCAAAAGCCCAGTGCCACTGACCTGAAAAACTTCCTCTGGATGAAGTCAGTGCTATACTGTTCATCTGATCCCACTTCTGTGGATAAAAGTAAAAGTGTCTTTTAGCACGATAACTCTGAATAAGAAGTTTTGAGAGGAGTCACAGTCTTGTGTGATGTTTACAAAACTGTGATAGATGTCCTTTGAACTATCTTCTTTGAAATGCCCCTTAGAATTTGTCTTTAGCTGGGCAAGTGTGAGATCACGTTTTATTTCCAGCATGTCACGGATACTCAAACCAAGGTTGATTGCTTTAATGACAGTTTCTACCACTTTAGCTTTGCTGTGTCCTTTGTTGAAGCATCGTTCTATTTGAAGCATCGCATCTGTATATGACAGTCTGTCCTGTCCTTTTTGTCCAATCTGACCACAGATCCTGAAATCTCTCCTGTCACTCCATGAAACCTGTTCAGTGGTGTGGGCAACACATTTTGGGACTCTGCCTCTACTGTTACAGGTGCACTGATCACTCTTTTACTTGGCTTTGTAAACTCATCCTGCAAAACTTGTCTGTTTACGTGAAAATGAACATATTTTTCTGACAAACTGACTTCATCAGCGGTGATCTGGCTGTCTTGCGCTACATCGATTTTTTCCGTTTTTCCTGCAGTTTCTATTATTTGATAAACTGACTTCATCATGGTCTGAAGATAACACTTAGCAACATCTTCCTCTTCATGATCAATCGCCCTGCCCATAGATTCTGTTATTTTTCTGATTAACGCCTGCCTTGTTATGACATTTCCCCCTCGGGATCTTAGCTTGTTCACACACCTCTTCAAGCTGATTGTGAACACCACAGTTTCTGAGAGATGGTTACTGCTCACTCCCCCAGATCCATAGCGTAAGCTGCAGAGTCAGTCCTGCTGCTGAATAGGCAGGATAGAAATGTGTTCATACAAAAAAAAAAAAACTGTCTCTCTACTGACAATGCAAGTATATACACACAGAAATGTATTGGATAATATGAGCACAACACGTTTGACATTTTCCACCAACTGGGAGTGGTGTAAGTTCGGTTAATCTGAACGTTGCATATTTGTTTATTACTGCAAAACCGAAATTAACTGTTAAGAAAAGCAGACAAATTTGGATTCATTTTGGAATTGAATGTGTAAAATCCAACTCTGACAATCCCAATTTGGAGACCATCAGAGGTCCCAGGTCCTGTTCTCATCCTTTAGATTTTTTTTTGCAATAACATCTCTTATTGACTGTCTCATTATAGTTTGTATTTTCTGCTGAAAAGACAATCAATGAAATCTTGGTGGCTCTAGACCCTTACAACTCTCAAGAGGGACAAGTATTTCAAAAAATGAATGCATAAATGTAATTGGGTTAACTCACAGGTTTCTCCTTCAGCTCATGGAGCTCTCGAATGTGCTTATCCAGCCTTACAAATGTTCCATATTGGACATTTCAACTGCCCAGTATACCTTCAAATTGAAGAAACAAAGTGAGAATATGCTTGGAACTACTCTATTGTTCATATGAGTTCATTAATATAAAAAAAATGGACATGTTTTTTTTTTTTTTTTTTAATTCCTGTCTCTAGTCCCTTTAAGCTTCAAATACCTTTTCAAAAATCTCACAAGCACCAACATTCACTTACGCATTTGGACTGTAAATATATTTTAGGCATAACCATGGCAAACTTCAGTAAGCATGTAAAAAACAACTCTTAATAGCAGGAGTGTTGTCTACACTCACCCTGTGCTCTGGGCTCCTGACTGGGCGAAAACTAACTTTTTTGTTGGAGGTAGGATGAAGATGACTTTGGAGGATTTCTTGGGGATGTTGCCTAAGTTTTTTGTTGAGCAGCGGTGCAACTACCTACTTTCTAAGGGGTATGCAAACCAAGCGGCAACCTCTGGTGGCCAACTATGAGTCTACCTGGAAAAAGCCATTTTTTGTAGTTCTCCCTTCATCCGCTAGGGGCTGCAAAACAGAGCAAATCCCCGTAGACTCCCATGTTAAAAATGCCAACTTCACAGCAGAAATTAGCATGTTTACAGAATGGTTCAAAAAATCACTTTAGGTTCTCAGTTTGTAGCAGAGTAGCACAACAGCAGTTTTTAGTCAGCAAATAGCAAGTTTTACCTTTACACCGCCGCTTAGGGGGCTAATCTTCGTTAGCTCCTGTTTGTTTAGACTTAGCTCGGTAAGCGTTTTGCCCAGAGTATGTCAGCTGTCAATCATTTGCGGCTCGGAGCGGCCTTGCCTTTGCCCATTTTAGTATTTTCTGGGAGTGACGACACATGACACGGCAAGATGGCAACGGTGGGACACGCCCAACTGGCTTCACTTTTAGCTCTTCAGAAACCAAAGGGGAGCGTAGCGGAAGGTTGGTCCCTCTCTATTAACTGTCTATGATGCAGATACATCACATGAGCCCCCCCCCCCCCACACCTTCCATTTCATACACATTTCAAAGCCTGTATGTTTGAAGCTACATCACAGATTAACCACATAGAAAAAACAATGAAACATGAATCAAGAGAATGGCTCGTTACCAGGTCTCTGCAGAGCTAAATCACACATGAAGGAATTCAACAATTTCATTCAGGTGTGTTGGAGAAGGTACAGTATGCTCTAAAAGTTGCAGGATTTGCTCTTGAGGACGGGACTTGATGCACTAGAGTAACAGAACAGGATGAGCTGCATGTGTGTCTGATATTGATAGTGAGCTGTGACTATCATAGGAATATATCATAAATGTGTCTGGATGTGGTCAAACTGAGATTAGAAACATAACTGCTGCTGTAATAATGACAGAAGTCAGAAACTGCTGATAGTTGGCTGACTGGTAGCTGGATTCAGACACAACATCCATGTTTACATCACTGCATTCAGTCTAAAGTGTCTTTCTATTTCGTGTAGTAGACATTGTTTAGATAAACGATGTATGATCTACATTTACTGTTATATCTAATAGTAACTGTAACATTCAGAAATAGGCTAATTTAAAATAAAAATGAACAAGTATTGTAATTACAGTAATGATTACATACACAATAGTGATGATGAGGCTATGAGAGAAACACCTCTGCAGCAGCTTCTAGAGCATCTGTAGGACTCTCAGTGAATACAGATGTAGAGTTACCTGCTACTGCTGCAGATATCAGACTAATCTGTTACCATCAGTTATCATCAGCAGTGATTCTGCATCACTAGAATCTGACCAGTTCCAGTCACACAGCAGCTCCAGCAGCATCACGAGGAAACTGCTTCATAACTTCGCTAGCATCCAGCTGGACACATCAAACGGCTTAAAGGGACTAGAGGCAGGAATTGTGAAAGAATAAACAAGCATGTCCAGCTTTTTCATACTAATGGGTGATGAAGCCCTAAAAACCAAAAAGAATGACCCCACCCACGTATCTCTCCGTTGCCTTGAACAGGCTGTGTAATGCGTTGCGATTCGGTGGCCGAATTTCCTGCGCTGTCCTGCGGATGTGACATCAAATGACTCTGCATCCGTGTCCCCGACAGTTTTGATCCAGGAAGGAGACGGTTGCGGTGAATTCAAACATCGCAAGGGATAGTTGTGGATTCTTCTGTCATCAGCAAACGATCCAGATCAACTGAGAGACACTAAAAAGGTGTCACTGCGAAGAAAAAGACGTTATCAGCATAGTAAACAACGATATAGCTTCAGCTCCTGTGACGGCTTGGCCCGTGACTGCAGTTACCCGCAGCGGCAGTCGCGAGTCTCATTTCTGAAAGGTTGAATATGGAACATTTTTATTAAAAGCTATATTTTTTGAAAAATAATACCTCCACTGGTCGTTGGGGGGGGGGGGGGGGGGTACAGAATGAAAGTACTACTTTTCCTGGAAGAAATTATATTTAGCCTAAAAATAATTATAAAATAAATTTTTACAGGTTTGATAATGGCATTATATTGACATCTATGAGCCAATACACGCCGCCATTGCAGGTTGCCAAACACGATCTCTGTGTGGCATCAGTATGTTGGGCACAGTTGGCTGGCACAGGGAGAAACAGTGGATGCAGCGAGTGAAGCAGCTGCTATGGAGCTATTATCTGTTTCTGAGGAGGAGTGACCTGAGAAGAGCAAAACCTGGAGTAAATTTAGGTGAAGACTTCACTAAATGGACCCACAGAAATGGCAACTTTCCTCCTGGATCAGTAAGCTGGCTTGTTTGCTAACGTGGCTAACGTTAGCTGTCAGTTATAAACTCCTCTGCGTTACTTGTTGGACATGCTGCAGGCTGTTGATCACTTGTATCAGCAGTGAGTCTGGCATCCCAGCAGCTGGAGTTGATTTTCTGCCGTTGCAACTACAACCTAGACACACGTGATGTCGCTGTTCTGTCCATGTTCCATGTTCAACCTTTAATCTTCCTTAAGTCCCTTTAATGTCAGGAAAAAACTGCAGCGTACTTCTACAGGAGGCCTCTTTCATTTCTGAAAGCCATTTCTTAGTGTTTATAAGTTACTGACGTCTGCCATTATTAGCGGCTATGTGAGATGCACCCCCGGTAACTCGTCCCCTCCCTCTCTCTCCCACAAGGCCCTGATAGTTCCAACCAGCTCAGTCAACGATGAGAAAAACTGCAGTCTCTGGGGCAGTTTATTATTTTCTTTTTAAGACAAAGTTTGAGGAAAGGGAGCAGTCACGCTCTGAAATAAAGCAATTCTTTCTTTCTTTCTTTCTTGCTCTTTCTTGCATGCTCACAGCGGTGCCCCTTTAGAGTGCTGTCTATATGGCCTATGTGAAGAAGCAGCTGTGAGCTTCCTTTTCTGTTCATGTTTAGCTCCAGATGACAGCGCGGGCACCGTGCACGCTGGAGCGCCCAGCGTATGGAAGGTGTGAGAAGATGTTGGGGATGCTAATCTGTAACGTGCCTCAGTTATTGATGATCATATCATTTACACATGCACAACAGTTGTTATATACAGTTAATGCATACTTGAATACATTTTCCCCCATTGCTTTGGCGCCCCTCCCCCACCAGTGCAGCGCCCCTATGCGCTGCATATGCAGCATACCCCCTTTTTGCGCCACTGCTGTTGAGCATCTGGTGCCTTTGAAGAGCCTGAAGGACTCTTTGGGCAGATGCATTGTACTGATCGTGGCATTATTGGATGCTTAAAGTAAATACCATCTGCGGTTTTTACTCAGAACCAAACACAGTCATGGGAGAATTTCAGTTCCCTTTATTCAAACTCTTAAATATTTCCAAACATCTTAGATGTTTTGGTTAAAAGATACAACTGAAAAAACTAAACATTGCATTCTGTAGGTTTGCGTAAAAGAGGAAGTAGAAAGAAGAAGCAGGTTATTTACTAAAGCTGAATTTCTTGAGAATTTTAAAGTCCAGAACGTGACGCTAAGTTGAGTCATTCCTGTAAACAAAGATGCATGAAGTGGTTTTATCCGGGAAACAGAAACACATCCTCTGATGCATTTTCTGTAGCATTTGTTCTCCTCTGTGGTGAAATTATTATTTTTTTGACATTTCA
This sequence comes from Atherinomorus stipes, assembly GCA_023101725.1. NCBI lineage: Eukaryota > Metazoa > Chordata > Actinopteri > Atheriniformes > Atherinidae > Atherinomorus > Atherinomorus stipes. The sequence goes on from JALJCO010008969.1 coordinate 197,146, forward strand.
TGTTTCAAAGCCTAATTTTGGTGCACATTAAGGGGGAAAAAGTGTTCCTGTAACAGATAACCTCCCCATAGTTACAGCATGACGGTGCTAATGTGACACATGATCATATGACAGCTACGTGCTATGATGTCATGTCATATTTCTAAACAATTATTTAAGAAAAATACTGCACACTTGAATGAAATCTCATGTTATCTTGCAGGTTTTTATTGTTGGCGGCTGTTAGCAAACAGACACGAAAAGCATAGTGAGCATCTACACCTTAAAATTATACTTCAGTGGGGTGGTGATTAGCTCAGTTGGTTGAGCAGCCGCCCCATGAACAGAGGCTACAGTTCCTCAACGTAGTCGGCCCCGGTTCGATTCCCAGACCAGGTCCCTTTGCTGCATGTCACTCCCCACTCTCTCTGCCCCTTTCCTGTCACTATACACTGTCGCATAAAGGCCACTAGTGCCCAAAAAAATCCTTAAAAAAAAAAAAATTATACTTCAGTGAAATAAAATATCGCTTTTGAACTGTAGTTGGAAATAATAATAATTTAAAACTGTCCCAGAAACTTAAGACCACTTTTCCCAAGAACAGTGGACTGAATACCTGTCAACAGGTGTGCAGTGGGTACGGGAAGTAATCAGACCCCTTTAAACTTTGTACTGTTTCAATGCAGTCATTTGCCAAAATCAAAAAAGTTCATTATATTTCTCATTAATGTCACTCAGCACCCCATCTTGACAGAAAAAAAAGAAATGTAGAATTTTTTGCAAATTTATTAAAAAAAAGACAAACTGGAATATCACATGGTCATAAGTATTCAGTACTTTGCTCAGTACTGAGTAGAAGCACCTTTAGATCTCGTACAGCCACGAGTCTTCTTGGGAATGATGCAACAAGTTTTCCACACCTGGATTTGGGATCTTCTGCATTCTTCCTTACAGATCCTCTCCAGTTTTGTCAGGTTGGATGGTGAACAGTAAGGATGAGCCGAGATGAGAATCCGGTACGGATAAGCCAATTTCGATGAGTACGAGCATGATGCGAGTAAAACTCATCAATATCCGTGCTCGTGCTGAAGGAGAATCCTTATTTGATAACTGACTGTCTGCACGCTCTGTGATTGGCCAGTCACACACAGCGCCCGCCTCCCTACACAGATACACATCTTTGCTGTGCTCCGCTCTCACGCACACACAGACACCAACGGATCTCTGCTTGGCTTGACTCGTGCTCATGTTTCTCTCTTTCGTGCTCAGATTTTCTTCAGCTCGTCTTTAAACATCGTACAAACAGAAATAAAGTTACTTAGCGAACTTCTTTCATAACGTACGCGGCGCATTTGACAAGAAAGAGCTAAAAACGGTTTGAGTCGCGTCGGTCACTGCCTCCACTGCGGTTGTGCCCCCTCCCCCCGATTATATGCTTTGAATACAGTAGATATTTTAACTGTCACACAGCACCACAAACACACTCTCTCTCTCTCTCCCTCCCTCTGAGTAATACACACTCTCCTTAATCATTATTTAACTTTGTGTGTGTGTGTGTGTGTGTGTGTGTGTGTGTGGGTGGGTGTGTGTGTGTGTGTGTTACCACCAGCTGGAAAACATCATTTAGAGCAGGATGTCCCCATCAAGTGGTCAAATATAAAACTGTCAGCTTCAGCTTTGGATTTTTTTTGGGCTGTCAAACGATTAATTTGTTTAATCGCGATTCATCGCAGAAGCTTCATAGTTAACTGTGATTGATTGCTGTTTGAATTGCTTGTGTAATATTCTGTTATTTGGCAAATCAAAGCAGTTCTAAGTCCATAATGTAGTATGTTTTACCATAGTCCTCATTGAGAATCAAATGAACACAGAATTTTCTTTTTGACTTTTTTTTTTTTATTTAAAAAGGTGCATGTAGACCAACTTCCAAATATTAGGAAGAATAAAGTAATGCGGTGCTTACTATGAGAGATTAAATATATCGGGCCACTCTCTTAAGCTACTTTAGACTAAACAATCAGTCCTTCCAAAAAGTTGCAATGCTGCAATTGTAACTATAAAAATAAACACAAAGGGGTGGAATATATACAATAGAAAATGTAACAATCTCAAATTTCTCATATTAGCAGGAGAACAAGGTTTGCTGCTTGAATAATTTGTCTTTGGTTGAATTTCTGTTAATACTTGAAATTGGAGCGTTGCAACTTTCTGGAGGGACTGAACAACAGCACCATTAGAAAAACAATCATAAAATTTCTATCTGGAAATAACAGCAATTAAGTGATATGTATCACAGGTAGGAGATCTCTATCTAGCTTATGACAAACAGAACAGTTTAAAACAGGGGTCAGCAACTAAGTTTGGCCTTAGTCTTGTTGATGGATACGTCTGATATTGTTTATTGTTATTTTTTTTTAAACAGGCTGTTTAAAACTCCGGTTATACGTTTTCACCCATCACTTTTTACTGCTTTACAGTTTGGCTAAAGGGGCTGACTAAAGGTTAGTTAAAGGGACAAAACGGTTTAAATTTGAAATGCGATTAAAAAAATGTAATCGCATAAAGCAGCCCAAACAAAACCCAGCTGACTCTGACCTGATTTGATGTAAAGACTCACTCAGACATCCTCCATCAGACTTTTACGTTTCATCTGTGGGTTTGTCTGATTTTTTCTCACAGTTTTACAAATTTGCTGGGAAAGTTTAACAATCTGTGTTTGTTCTTCTTACACAGCAGTTCTAAGATGACTGCAACGGCTTCTCTGTACGTCTCAGGATTGATTTCAAGCTTCTTTTACTGGTTTATAAATATCTTCATGGTCTTGGGCCTCCTTATTTACCTGACCTCGCGGATTCTGAGGTCTCTGTATTTTAGCTTTTAACTCAGTTTCTATTTGTTTTGTTTGTCTTTTATTTCATCTCATGTATTTAGCATTCTATAAATCTATTTTGATTTATTTAATTTAATTCTTTTCTGTTTATATTTTTCACCACATATTTATGCGATTCTCTGTTTTATTTTATATCTGTTGCTTTTATTTGGTCTTATTGTCAAACATGTTAAGCTCCAGCGTTTCCTGTCGGGGGATCCTCCATGCCGAGGCTTTGCCTGCTTGGTATGGTTGTTGCCACGGCAACCATCCTTGTCAGGGTGGCTGGGGTCTTACACTGCAGCCCTGTGGCCTGCCCTGACAGGACCGGTTTCCAGTGGTGGTGGTGGGTGGGCTGACTCCTGTGCAGCCTGCATAAAAATAACATCACCGTCATCCAGCAGTGTCCTGGTCTGGTCCTCTCTGTCCATGTCTGGTTATGGTGGACGTGCCTGTCCGTCTTCCTGCAGCCTGCAAACCTTTTTCTTCCTCATTTGCCCCGAATTACTTTGATTTACTTTTAATTTGTTTCATTATGTCTTATTTTGTGTTTTATCATTACAGGCTTTTTCAGTTCAAAAAGTTTTTTAGTTATTCACACCTGCATTTCTAACCTCCCATATGTTTATGGAACGTTGGGGGGAAAAACTTTTTCTTCATATTCTTTTCATCCCATGGTACTTATTTTACACATGAGATATCTAACAAGGGAAACAGTGAAATACATTCTCCAGAAGGCTGAAGTTATTTCTGAAGAAGGAGGGATGCTTGAAGCAACGCTGATCCCATCATCTTGAAGAAAATATGACTCCAACAAACATTTCAGCGTGGAAGCAGACGTCATTCTCAAGTCTTTCATTTAGGAAGTGACAACGTCCTTAAAGCAGGTTGAGTCTGGAGATGATGCAGCTTCCTGCACGGGCCTGAAGCACTTTAATGTAGTACTTTCTGCTACTTTTTCTATGAAAAGAACTCTAAATAAAATTAGATTTGGTTTGGTTGAGCATGTTGGTCCAGATCTGACGACACGATGGAGGAGCTGACATCACTTCTAGATGCAGAATGCATCGACTGCTCGGCTCATTAGGAGCTGATTATCTGGAGAACGTTCACAAACAAAATGCTGGAAAATAAAGACGGGGGTAAAACGTGGTAGCCTGGTACACCAGCCTGACTAACGCCATGTATGAGATACACGGCAAGTCAGTCTGGGCTCCCTCCATTGGAGAATGATTCCACTCCGGTAAAAAATTGACCGGACCAATCACAGCGCAGCAGTAGAATTATTAACAGATGAACGTTAAACTCCGACGTCTCCACAGCTGTTTCTGCTCTGTTTTGGTGCGTAACTAACAGCTTCCGGGTCATAGTCACATGACATGCGACACAAACGCTTTCTCATATTAGTAGTTCAGCAATAAACAATGCTGACATGTAACAGAGTATTTATAATAATAAAACCAAACAGAAAACTACATTAAATAGAGAGGGAAAAACAACGTGTAAACGCTGACTTCCGGCGTCGCCATAGCAGCGCAGCAACAGAGTGCCGGGCTACGCCAGCTACAGTCACTTCTGATTGGTTCTTTCCAGTTTACTTTCCTCCTGTTAGTCCCGCCTCTCGTCTCGCATTGGAAATCAGTCTCCAACGGAGGGAATCCAGACTGACTTGCCATGTATCTCATACATGGCGTTGGTCAGGCTGGTGTACCAGGCTAAAAACGTGGAGGCAGAACCAACTGATGACTTTGACACAGAGCTGCAGGCAGGATGTGGTCTACCCACCTCACCAAACCATAAGTTTAGTTTTGACCTCCAGACGCTGCAAAGAAAACGGCTCACTGGACGACTTTTAATGTTTTATTAAAAATGAAAAAAAAAAGAAGACAAATATAAATATTATAAAGTGATTTATTGCTGGGAAACTACAAGCTGGGGTTATAATCACTCCTCAGTGGTAAGATTTCAGCATGAAGAACGTCGGCTGGATCAGGACTCGTACGTCCCATCAACACAATGAAATACAACCGTCACTAGAAATAAAAGCAGAGTAAATGATGTCAAAGTTGCAGCATTAATCTCAGCTACAGCTGGTCAGTGATGGGAAACATCTGCCTGCCTCACTGGTCCACTGCTGTCATAAACAAAATGAAATACATTTTGTGAGAAGCTATATGTGAGATTGTATTCAGCCCTCTGTGGTCATGATCAGTCGCTGCTGTCGGGTGCAAACCTCCTATGTCCAAAACGTTTTTTTGTCAGGTAGTGACAAAAACATGTGGTTTTGTAAAACCTGAATGCAACATCTTCAAACTTTGGATTGAGTTTTTCACATTAAAGTCATATATTTTATTTTATTTATTTATTTATTTACTTTTTGAATATTTTCAAAAGGACGGTTTTTTAATTATGTAAAATGGAGATAGGAGGTTTGTACCCGACAGTGATGCAATGCGAAACACTGCAGAGAAAAACAGATCTTTTCATTATAGATGGACATAGAAACAAATTTCACTGCAGCTTAAGTTGTATACATGTAAAATACCAAAAAGAAAAAAAAAGAAAAAAAAGAAAAATAAACGATAACTTAAGCCCTATTCTGATGGGATAAGTATTAAATAGGGACCTCATGTAATCTGTAATACATACAGAGATTGTCTGGGATTTTAATCCTGTGTGAATCGGCCATGACTGTGATTTGTGATGCAATAATTCCCTACTATAATTTGTTAAACTCCGAGGTCCTCTGATAACAATATCCAAGGTGAACAGGCATCTCTGTGATTTGGACTGAGATGACACGTGATTTGGCGGTATTTGCTTCCTGGACAGATTTCTTTTCCTTTTTGGCGAAGAATGGAGGCTGCAAAACCGGTTTTCCTTCCAAATTATTATGTTTATGATAATTTATAAAGCATTAACTTTAAAGTCGGAGTGATCGGAGGAAGTTAGTCATATAGCTACTGTGCAGACTATATGAAAAATCCAGCAGCGAGAAATGTTTATTTTGGACAACATGCAGACTCGGTGCAAATTCTTAAAGCATTGGTAACGACTGTCCGCGAGTTATCTCAACACATCTGTCAGCTGAATGATCAGCCCTGCCGATAGAAAGGCAGCGCGTTGACATCATCTGCTAGATGTCTGTGAATTTCAGTTAAATCTCAGACTTCAGTTATCCTGTGCAAATGCGCCACAGAACAGACGTCGAAGGTAATTTATTTATTTATTACATGTGGTCCATAGGTAATACTGATCCTGTCATAATAGGGCTTCAGAAATGTTATTAACATCACAGTCCAACATATTTACAAAACACCAACAAGCAGAATAAATATGAGAGAGAAAAATAATCACAAAATATAAATGAGATGAATAAAGCTTTAGATTTTAACTGCATCCGACCAAAGGGGTAAACTGCTGGAGAAAAGTGAGGAAACTTCTGGGATGCCCAAAAAGTGTAGTTCTCCCTTCATCCACTAGGGGCTGGCTCCAAAACAGAGCAAATCCCCATAGACTTTTATGTTAAAAAGACCAACTTCACAGCAGAAATAAACATGTTTACAGCCTGGTTCAAAAAATCATTTTAGGTTTAATATGTCAAGTTTACCTTCATGTCAGCTGTGAGGGGGTGAATTTTTTGTTTATAACTGAATTACGCATAATTAGGGGTGTGTCATTTTGATTGACAGGTGGCAGACTGAGTGCCGGTTTTAGCTGTGGAGGCTAATAGTTAGCTCCCTGCTTGCTCCCAGGAAGGCCTCAGCCTGTAGCGGAGTTGCAGAACGGCGGTTTTTAGCTGATTAACAGCAACTTTGAGCGTGACTTAGGTATATCTCTATCTTTGTTCATTCCTGTTCTCTTCGGATTAGCTCTCTTAGCTTAGCAGCCTTGTCTTTGCCAATTTTAGTATTTTCTGAGAGTGACGACGCACCTGGCACGGCAAGATGGCAACAGAGGGAAATGCCCAAATGGCTTTACTCCGCTCTTCAGACGTGACCGGACACTGCATCCATTTTTTTTACAATCTTTGGGTGGGACTCGATTTTAAAAATTCTAATTAATTAGAGGCTTTGTAATTAATTAATCTTGATTAATCACATTTTCTTCTTTTGTAGGGATTTTAGTGGACGACTAAACTAAATAACCGACTCAGACCTTAGTATTGTAAACTCCAGCTCTATTATTGTCTGACTAAATCCTTTTAATTGTATTTCAACTTAAAAACAATGAAAGAAAAAGAAAGAAAAATGATCCCTGGCCAAAACTGAACAGACCTAAAGTTAAATTATACCATTTGAAGTACTTTATCGAACTACAATTAGAAAACAGACTGTTTTCTAATTAAGAATCTACAACATGTTACGGTACTTTTAACTTTTTAAAATGTTTCTGTCTGCCTGGGGTAAATATCTGCTGCTACCTGCAGCCTCTAGTGTGACACGGGGGGGGGGGGGGGGCTGCAGCTGCTCGTGTAGCTAGTAGAAGAAAGTAAATGATACGTTCTTTCATTTCTGTCTCTAAAAGTCTCCAATAACACCAGAAAATGTTGCTAGACTTTTTGATAGCTGCTTCATAAAAACATCAGAAGGGTCTGAAAACTTCAAAATATAACAACACAGAGTTCTGCCGTGTCTGTCGGCATAATCGGGTGTACCAGACAATCAGCAATGACAAAGGTTTCACATTGCTTCTAAAGCAAACTGATTAAATGCGTAATTTTTTTAATGCATTAATGTTGTAATTATTCAATCATAATTAATGCAATGCTAACTGTAATAGATCTAAATTTTTTTTTTTTTTTCATAATACTCTTTGTGTTTGGAAACTAGCTGATCTTCATTCTCGCAGCACGACGAAGGTGCCTTCCTCGTCTCCCCTCTTTCATTTATCTGGTCTTCATCTTGTTTATCTCCTACCATGTGGGTTGCATTCTCGTCATCTTTGCCTACATGAGCCCATCATCATTTCCAGTGACGATCTCTGCAGTGTTTTCCATCCTGCAGCAACACACACATCCCAGCAGCCTGTCGATGGGCCCTTTACGCATTAAGACAAACAGAACCAGATCCATAAAAGGACTCAACAGAATAACGGTGAAAGACACCTGTCTGACTAACGTATGATTGAGTGAAAATGAAGCCATCATTGAAATGTGCCAGATGACCGTGGGAATAATCATCAGAGTGTAACTAAGCAGCAGCAGAAGCAAAATTCCCAGGATTCTCCGTTTCTCCTCGGCAGGTGTTGAAGTGGCCGCAGGCAGGGCTCTGAGGGTCCTGATTAGACAGCTGATGAAGACGGGGGCAAGCAGGAGGCCCAGGATGACGAGTGGTAACGTTTTATTCAGGACGATGAGAGGAGGAACGATGATAACACAGAGCATCCAGACGAAGGTGGAGAGCAGCAGGAAGCCTTTGGCCTGCCTGATCCACTGCAGCCGAGGGCAGCAGATGGAAAAACACCTGTAACCGGACGGACACGTCCTTCATTACCGCAGAGTTCTGCTCTCTGCAGCAGTTCAGATACAGAGAAAGACGTATCGCTACCTTTCCAGGGTGATGCACGTCCTGAAGCCGAGGCTGGCCATCCCACTACAGCAGCACGTAACAATTACGACCATCTCGTCTTTGTCCCATTCTACAAGCCAAACGATCATCGAGCAGAGTTGGATCAGGTTGGAGACGAGAAGGTTTGTGTAGTAGATGGGAACAAAATCCGTTCGTACCTGCAGGAAACATTCATCCACTCACATTAACGCCACAGTCATGTCACCATTACATGACCACTTCCTGGATTCAGAATGGTTCACATATTTTTGAGTATTACTCAGTTGTTGGTCGGCTTGTTTACATGTTTACAATCAGGTTCCAGTTCTAATGACCTGGACTGTTTACATGAAAACGTTATTCTGACCATGATTCTTGTTTACATGAATCAAGTGTTTCAGTGGATAAATTACACTATGTTGCCAAACATATTTGCTCACCCATCGAAATTCTGGGAATCAGGTGTTCCATCACTTCCATGGCCACGGGTGTACAAATGAAGCAGCTCGGCATGGAGACTGTTCTTACAAACATTTGTGAAAGAATGTGTCGCTCTCAGGAGCTCAGTGAATTCCAGCATGGAACTGCGATAGGATGCCACCTGTGCAACGAATCCAGTCTTGAAATTTCCTCACTTTTAAATATTTCACAGTCAACTTTCAGCTATATTATAAGAAAATAAAAGTGTTTGGTAACGACAGCAACTCAGCTACGAAGTGGGGGGCCACGTAAACTGATGGAGTGGGCTCAGCGGATGCTGAAGCGCATAGTGTGAGGAGGTTGCCAAATTTCTACAGAGTCAATCACTACAGACCTCCAAACCTCATGTGGGACTTCAGATCAGCTCAAGAACAGTGACAGAGAGCTTCATGGAATGAGTTTCCATGGTGGAGCAGCTGCATCCATCCATACATCACCAAGTGCAATGCAAAGCGCGGATGCAGTGGTGAAAAGCAGCCGCCACTGGACTCTAGAGCAGTGGAAGTGTTCTCTGGAGGGATGAATCACGCTTCTCCATAAGGCAATCTCAGGAGTCTGGGTTTGGTGGTTGCCAGGAGAACAGTACTTGTCTGACTGCAATGTGCCAAGTGTAAAGTTTGGTGGAGGGGGTATTATGGTGTGGGGTTGTTTTTCAGGAGCTGGGCTTGGCCCCTTAGTTCCAAAATAAAGGAACTCTGAATGCTTCATCATACCAAGACATTCTGGACAATTCCATGATCCCAACTTTGTGGGAACAGTTTGGAGCTGGCCCCTTCCTCTTCTAACATGACTGTGTACCAGAGCACAAAGCAGGTTCATAAAGACCTGGATGCAGAGTCTGGTGTGGAGGAACTGGACTGGCCTGCACAGAGTCCTGACCTCAACCCCATAGAACACCTTTGGAATGAATTAGAGACAAAGCCAGGCCTTCTCGTCCAACATCAGTGTGTGACCTCACAAATGTGCTTCTGGAGGAATGGTGAAAAATTCCCATAAACACTCCTAAACCTTGTGGACAGCCTTCCCAGAAGAGTTGAAGCTGTTCTAGCTGCAAAGGTGGACCAACGTCATATTGAACCCTATGGATTAGGAATGGGATGTCAAGCTCATATGTGATTCAAGGCAGGTGAGCCAATACTTTTGGCAGTTCACTGTATTTGATCTGATCTGTTTTTGATGTGCTCAACAGTATTATGACCCGACTTTCCAGAAAACATGTTTTCATGAATGCTGACTGGAACAAGTATAACCTTCCATTCATGTTTTTCCTCTCTTGGAAAAACATTTCCTCTCAGACAGGCGTGACTTCAGCTCCCCATATCTGCATGTTTGCCTTCAACTGGCATGGTAAGCTGGTCAGTTTGGTTTTTACATATTTGTAATTGGTTTTATTAGATTTTAGGCGTTCCCCTCCATCTGCCTCTGGGAAACTCTTGAATTTGGCCCACTGTTGGGGATGTCGCCTTTATTTCTGTTCTCCTTTTTGGTCCAGTTTTTGTATGATCTTCGATATGATAGTCGTGTAAAGTACTGGCATGCAGGAACACGGTTAGGATTATTTAGGGCTGGATCCCCACCAGTAAGCCTAAACACCAGGTTTATGCTGGTTTTTATTTGTATATTTGAACTCTTTTAAAGATTATTTTCCGTCAAAATGCAACTCTTCTGCTTATGTTCACACTCTGAATTATTGGACTACCTCTGGTCACAGTTGCATGACTGAGACGAAGTAACTTTAAAATTACTTTTAATGAATTTTAACAATCATTTAACCTTTTGACATCTTTAAAGGTACAGTGTGTAACAAAATCAAATGTCAGTAGCAGAAAAATGTAATGTATAGTTAAAAACTGTTTCCATTGATGTTAAATCACCTTATTATAAAACGGGTGCTTCTCTTTCTTAAATGTGATTGGCTGAGCTGCGTTCCAAGCCCGTGGTAAAACAGACTGTAACCCACATGTAGATCCAATAGACCGCAGCACAAAATATCCCTGCGCCAGCATAAACAGATGTTGCGTTGCCTAGCAACCAACTGCTCTGTGTTCGACCCAGTCGTTGGATTACATTTGTTTTTTAGACTTTTGTAGATTTTGTGGTGAATTTTGATATTCTTGCTGTCCTGAGCCTGGATGACAGCACCGATTTCACAGCTGACATGTTGCCTCGCATTTGCAAAGCAGCCGACATCATATGTCTGCACAAAAACACCTGCCGCCAAACGCACACCACTGTTTCTCCAAACATTATTTTTTACAGTATTATTAATGGAAGTAACAACATTAACGAGCCCAGATAGCCTGAATTGATGAGAGCAAATGGCCTATGTGTAGCCGGATTTTTGTCAAACGAATGTCCTCCCTCCTCCAACTATGAAAATGAAAAAAGAAAAAAAAATCGAGTCCACATCACCTTGTTTTTGGAAGAAAAATCGGCACACACTTAACTGCAGAAGTGCGTTACGCACATTCACAGGGGTTGAGATGTTTCTGAGGGTTCGCTCCTTCACCGTCAGCCAGGTGATGGCCCGCGAGAAGTGCTCCTTTATATCAACGTTTTAATACTTCATCTGATGTAAGGCTGTGTATGGCGAAATATTAATGTGGGTGGAGAAATGAAATGGTAAAAAAGAAGTGATAGAATGATGGTGGGTAGGAGGAGTTTGCTGCTTAAATGGAGGGGAAGCGTTTGCAGGTGGAAAGAGGCTTTAACAAAACAAATGAAGCATGGATCTTTGGGAGCAAAGTTAATTAACATTAAATTGAATAAAAGTAGGCTGAGCAGGTCGGATCTGAGTGGGTCATCTGTCTGATCGCCCGTTTTAAATAAGTGAAAACTCCGCTGACCGGGTTCACAGTTTGTTTGCCTGCAGTTAACGATCCAGAGTAAATACAGGTCGCAAATGTGATCAAAGTACTTTTTATCGCAGGCAGTGATGTTTCAAACCTTAAAACCCTGGTAATTAATGTCCACACGCAGTTACATAAACGAGGTAAACTAAATCTTCACTTTGGTCGAAGGTTTTGAAATTAACTTTTTTAATTGCCAAAAAATAAAAAAAGTAGATTAAAAATTTGTAATGAAATAAAATCTGCGTTTACGTGTTAATGACAGGCCAACTTGTAGGAAATATATTAATTTTATTAGATACCATCCTACTTGTGGACAAGAGTTGCTTAGCAACCATACTGTCCACTCAATCTTATGTGGTGGGAGATTAAATAGTTCTCCATTGTATTTTTTTATTATTACCCATAAATTGTTTATTTTTTTATGTGTCTATTTGTTTTTATTCATTTTATAGGCAATATGTGAGGTAACCGTTTTATAAAAGCATTAAGCCCCTTGAATCCGCTTTGCGTCGTACCCCGCTGTTGTAAAACCGCTGTAACTCACGGCTTCTTGGAGCTTATTGCTTTATTAGAACAGCTGTTATGTGTTTATTTTCTTAGAATGAGCCATTTATATCTATTAGGTGGGGGTCCACATGCATGGAGGCTGCCATATTTGCCATTTTTACTACTGTGTCTCTGAATGGACAAAACAATGTGTGAAGTGAGAACCCTGCACTTTAACAACTGTACCAGCTTTGTTTAATGGGAGTTAGAGCACTGCTTGGGATAGATAATGCCGTAAAAGTAACTTGAAGTTGTTACTTGTACTACGTCATAGCTATACCTGAGACCACTGGATCCACTCACAGATGACAACATCTTCATTTCTGGGAGAATTTTGGCCACTGATGGCCACCGTACATTCACAACAGTGAATGGCATATGAAGTCATTGCTAAACCCATCTTTACCACTAGATGTCAGTCATTCTTACACACCGTAGCTTTAAAAACTCTTAATTTCTTAAGGCAGAGACACACGGGGCCAATTTTTGGCCATCTGGTGTCGTCATGGAGTCTTCTGAAGTCGTGGTTTGGAGTCAGTTTGGTGTGTTCTGTGTTGTCAGCCGTTTGCATCGGCAGCGTTCTTTTCAGCTGATTGAACATGTTTAATCAGCGTCGGCCAGTCGTTAAGTCGGTGCTGCGCTGACCAATCATATTGGAGGAGGCTTGACCTTGCTAGCAAATCAGCAAATGAGAAGACTCGAAGTGAAGGTAAACAAACCAGATGAAGAGTTGACATAATGAAAATTCTACACATCGTTTGGCATCGTATTGGGACCTTAGCTAGCAGTCCTCACTCTGCTAACAACAGCAGCAGCTTTTATGTGTTTTCCTCTTGAGTAATGATCCGTCATTTGCTGTTTTTGGGGCCGCATATAGATCAGCGCCACCTGCTGTCGTGGTGACATCATATTTTGTGCATGCGCAGAAGGTAGACCCAGGTCTGGAGTCGGCTCGATGTGTTCTTGGGCACTTTTCTCACCGTGTCGGCGAGGCTGATGCCGATTGATCAGCCCGACTCCATTTTCTGGTGTGTCTCTGCCCTAAACTGATTCCTGAAATCATTAAAATAAACTGACATGCATCTCGGTTAATGACCTACCATGCAACACAAAGCGATAAGCAGAATGGTGAAGGGAAGGCAGACACGGACGTCTATCCACATCACCAGATTAAGAAGATCTGAATCCTCCATCTCCGAAAGATTTTCCTACGATGCTTCTTTAAGGATCTGTTTGGAAATGAAGGTTTCAGAGAAGCAGGTCGGGTAAATTTATCTAATGGATGAGAAACTGGAAGAAAATGCAATGACAGAGATTACTGCAAGTTATTACAGGAAAGTTTTGATCTTAAATCTGAACTGAGAATATTAAAGGGATTAAATGGAATAAATTATTTCGAATCAAGACGAAAAAATATTAGAACTGAATGATGGAAGGAAATAATCTAATAACTGAGAACAGTTTAATAGCAGTTTATAGATTTTCTATTTTTATATCAGTTAAACCAATTTTTACTTCCTGCTTGGTGTAAACTGCAGTGAAAAATATTTCTAATGCATTTTAGGTATTGTTAATATTTAGCAATTAAATTTTGAGGTAAATTCACTTTTTCCTGAGAGGTTGTGCATCTCTTTGTTTTCATCAGAAATAAACAATATAAAGTTCATTTAACAATGATTAAACCTACAGTTCCTATTTTTCCATCTTTAACGTGTCAAGTTGTTTATTTTGAGTGGAAAAGTGTTTTTACTTAAACTATATCTCATAATTTACATTAACCATTAATCACAGGATTTAACTTGGAACCAAAACAAGAAAACAGATTTTTAGTAAAGACGTTATTTATTCTTTCACTTTCTGACTCTGTTTAAATGGAAAAGAGAAAAACAGAGTTAAGGATTTTATCCTGTATCTATTTTATTCTGACTTTGCATCATTATGAGGTGTTTACCAACAACAGATAAAATAAATAAGAGTAAACATTAGCTTTACCTTCTGTATAATGCCTCGGCTCTCCAGCTGGTCAATCAGTCGTCTTGTTTTACTTCAATTTTACAGCAAGTTTGAGACAGGAAACAGTGGTACACCCCCCCACCCCCAACCATCCCCCACCTCCCTGACACACACACAGCAGGACATGCACACACACACACACGACTGAAAGCAATCAAGTCAATTTTGTTTGATGTTTTTATTGTCATCCTTAACTGTCTGGAACAGTTAATGATGCATAAAATAAAAGTAGATTTTAAAAGCAGGTGTTGAGGACATTAAAGCGCTGACAGTCTGAACGCTTCTAACATTCTAATAACTGCACATTGAAACCTAAATGTCCTCCGGTCTTTGAAGTGGCCGTTTTTGTCTCTGTGGCTTCAGCTTCGGTGAATGATCAACATGCAACCGGAAAATACAGATCAGCCACAATCTGAAGCAAACATTCGTTTGCACATTAATAATGCCTCTCAATATTAAAGGCAGAAATTGTGAAAGAATAAACAAGCATGTCCAGTTTTTTAATACTAATGGGTGATGAAGCGTTAAAAACCAATAAGAACGAACCCACCCACATCTCTTTTGTTGCCTTGAACAGGCTGTGTGCTGCATAATATGTGCGATTCGGTGGCCGAAATTTCAATCAGGCTTGTGATGACTTGTTTGTTTTATGCAACGTCTTGTTTATTGTATTGGTTTTAAGTGCCAGTGGCATGAAATTCCCGGCGACTTTTGGTCCGTTTTTTAGTCAGTGTTGGAAGCTCTCCATGTTGTAAAGAAGCATACTAGTGGCGTTATAACTTGGCAGTTTTATTAACAGTTTGCCAGGAGAACAAAGGCAGAGATAACCATTCGGGTGGGGAGCGCTAGGGCACGACCAGTCGTAAAGCAGTATCACGCATGCGTACTAAGAACAGAATCAGTACGGCATCCTTGATGGACACTAGCCACTAAAGTCAAAACAGTGACTGATCTACATCCCCTTTCTTAAGTGAATGTTTCCTATAACATATCAGTAGTCAAAACTTGCAACACATATGACCATTTAAAGATTTCAGGCAACAAATGATAATATATCATCATTACAGGTAATATGAACTTCAGGAAGGATTTTGTGAATTCTTAATGCAAGATTGGTAATAATAGTTTCCAAAGAAAACATTAACATTAACATACTATCAAAACAAGTAGCAGTAAGGCATGGACAGGAAAATCACTCAAGTTTAGCTGAATAACATTTAGTCCATGTATTTGGGATTTGGCTTGGAAATACGTCCTGAACGTGTTCTGTAAGGACTGGCAGTCAATGGAGATGCTGGAGGACATATCTTGTCCTGACCCTGTTGAGCGAGTGCTTTTTTTTTCAGATGGCTCTGACACATCCCTGTGGTCCATTGACTCAAGTTCATTGTCTTTCTGGATTGAGTTTGGCTCGGTTACAGGCAAGATGTGTCTGCGATTTCTCCTGTAAATCCTCCCTTCTGAATGGACTAGGTAGGATCTGGGTTCTTTGCACAGTTCCTTTACCACACCTGTGCGGTTGTAACCCTGTGGTGTTTGCAGTCTCACACTCTGTCCTTCAACCAGAGGTGAAAGTGGTCGGCTGGATTGATCAAAGTACATCTTCTGAGACATCCTTTTTTTAGAGAGGTGGGCTGTGACCTCTTGTGGTTTGCGCGGTTGCGGTGTGAGTAACACTCTTGTGACTGGGAGCGTAGTGCGTGTTTGTCTGGAGAGGAGTCTTTCTGCAGGAGAACCCATGTTCACATCACGTGGTACGTTCCTGAGATTTAACAGATTGAGAAAGACATCAGTACCATCCCTGTGGGATTTCTCCATGAGTTGTTTAGCACTGCGTACAGCTCTCTCAGCCAGTCCATTAGATTGAGGATATTCTGGACTGCTGGTAACATGTGTGAAGTCCCACTGTGAAGCAAAGTCCTTGAAATGTTGGCTTGTAAATTGTCTAGCATTGTCTGACAGGAGGATGTGTGGGGCTCCATGAACTGAAAAATGTCTCTTAAGCTTTTTGACGACCGTTGCTGATGTTGTGTCCCGTAGCAGGTCAATTTCATACCAGCCAGAGTAAGAGTCCACCAACACCAAGTATTGCTGGCTGCGCCACTCAAACAGATCCGCTGCCACAGTCGACCAAGGTAAGTCTGGGATCTTATGCAGGTGGAGCGGTTCTTTTTGTTGATGTGATTTGGTGCTGTTACACACTGAGCAGGAAGTTATTACTTCTTCAATGTCACGTGACATGGAGGGCCAAAAAACAACACCACGAACTCTGCGTTTAGTGGCTTCCATGCCAGGATGTCCTCTGTGCATGATGTGGACATATTCCTTTTGCAGTGACTTTGGAATGACGGTTTTGGAACCTTTGAGAATAACTGCATCTTCAACTGACAGTTCGTCTCTGAATGGAAAGTATGGACGAATGATATCAGGAAGACTCTGTGGTCGTCGAGGCCAACCATGTTTGATGAATGTGCTGAGCATCTGTAGAGTTTCATCATTAGATGTGTGTTTTCTTAACTCCTCTAAGCGTGAAGAGGATATGCAGTTTAGTGTCATGACGTCAAAATTGTCTTTTTCCTCAGGCTGCTGGACTGTGGAGCTGCGTGGAGCACGAGACAGAGTGTCAGCCAGATGCATTTCTTTCCCTCTTTTGTATGTGAGCTCGATGTCGTATTTTTGAAGCCTCAACAACATCCTCTGGAGTCTTGCAGGTGCTGCATGAATGGGCTTCTTCAGGATGGTGACTAGTGGCTGATGGTCTGTTTCAATGGTAACAGGTTTTCCATAGATGTAATCATGGAATTTTGTGCAAGCAAAAACCACAGCCAAGAGCTCCTTTTCGATTTGTGCATATCTGGTTTCGGTGTCAGTTAGTGTTCGTGAAGCATAAGCCACAGGCTGTCCTCCCTGTAGGCATGCTGCACCGAGACCATACTGTGAGGCATCACAGGTCAGAGTCACAGGTCTGCCGACATCATAATAAGACAGAACAGGTGGGCTGGACAAATGCTGTTTAAGTGTTTCAAAAGCATTCTGATGCTGTTCTTCCCAGATCCACTCTGCATCCTTATGGGTGAGTTGTCTAAGGGGGGCCGACAGTTGGCTGAAGTTTGGAATGAACTTTCCAAGGTAGTTGATCATACCAAGGAATCTTTGAAGAGCTGTTACATCTCCTGGTATTTGCATTTCAGTGACAGCCTTTGTTTTGGAAGGATCAGCTTTGAGTCCCTCGCTGGTAAAGACATGTCCCACATAGTTGACTTGATTCAGTCGAAACCTGCACTTGAGAGGGTTGAGCTTCAGGTTCACTTCCCTGGCTCTGTCAAGAACTTTCTTGAGATTCTCATCATGTTCTTTCATAGTTTTGCCACCGATGAGTACGTCATCAACGATGATAGCACAAGGATATCCTGCAAAAATCTGTTCGATTGCACGTTGAAACACCTCGCTGGCAGAGTTGAGCCCAAATGGCATTCTGAGAAACCTGTAGCGACCAAAACAGGTACTGAATGTTGTTAACATAGATGACTTTTGGTCTAGTGACACCTGCCAGAAGGAGTTCTTTGCATCCAAAACAGAAAACACTGTGGCGTTTGGCATAAGTGCAGCTACTTCTTCTACAGTACGCATGGGATGGTGTGGTCTTTTCAGAGCTGTGTTCAGATCTCTTGGATTTATGCATATTCTGATCTCATCCTTGTCTTTTTTGTTTGTAACTACCATGGATGACACCCAGTCTGTTGGTTCAGAGATAGGAGTGATGACACCCATTTTCTCCATTCTGTCTAGTTCCACTTTGACTTTGTCTTTCATAGCCAATGGAATGCGGTGCGCTGGACGAACCACTGGTCTGACATCAGGGTCAAGAGTCATGGAATAAGTTACCGGTAGCTTTCCAAGCTCATTAGAGAAAAGATCGCTATATTCTGTGAGAATATGCTGAGAGAAACTGTCATCAGTGCTTACTTGGTGAACATCTGTGCTAAACGAGACAAGTCCCATCTGTTGGCAAGCACTTAAACCTAACAGTGGCTGCACATCCTCATCAATAATAAAGAATGACAGTGTGTACAACTTTTTATGAAGGGAACACTGTAGCTCAACTAAACCAAGAGTCTCGAGTTTACTACCACCATAGGCAACAAGGCTAACAGTCTGAGCACACGGTTTTATCTGTGCATTATTTGTTATGCCGTTCAATGTCATTTTTGAGATCACATTACACTTAGCTCCTGTGTCCACCTTCATCTCGACTGGAGTGTCGTTAACTCGCACGGTTACAAAAACTTCGTCTTTACTTTTTGTTTGTACTTCGGTGGAATCGACACATTTTTTTACAGTTATGCCATCAATGTAGAATGTTTCATCTGTGCTATTGTCAGCTTTGGTCAGGCTCTATTTGATGCACAGTCTTCCTGGAATGTTGTGTATTGGGCATGAAGTGCTTAGACTTGCAGCATTTCCCAAAGTGATTCCACTTTTTACATGCATGGCACTGTTGACCAAATGCAGGGCATTTGTTCTTCTTGGCAATGTGGGCTCCACCACAGTTGTTACAGCTGATGATGCGCTGAGTTTGAGTTCCTGGCTTTTCAAACTGAGTTTTCATTCCTTCATCCCTTCTCTTCTTTCTGAATTTGGGCATGACAGCATCAACGTTCGTAGCTGAATGATGTGGAGTTGCAAGAGTTTTGTTATGCTCTTCAGTCATTTCATGAATCTGGCAAACAGAGATGGCTTTGGCTAATGTCAGGTCGCTATCTCGCAGCAGCACTTTTCTCAAACTTTCATTGTTGATGCCACAGACTAATCTGTCTCTTATTAGCTCTTCACTCAAATCACCAAATCTGCAGCTTTTTGCTTTGATTCTCAGATCACTAACATAAGATTCAATTGTCTCACCAGCTTTCTGATTTCTTGTATTAAACTTGTGTCGTTCCATTGTGACGTTCGTCTGTGGGCTACATATCTCTCGAAACTTTCTCTTGAGACATTCGGGATCCTCCTTGGATTCAGCCGGAATGAGAACACGTCCTCCCTCACCGGGCTCTCTTACTTCTGGCGCGTAGACGAAAGAGCGTTCGCGTTCAATGGCCTCCGGTCCCGCCAAGTTAAGTAGAATCTAAGCTTGTGTGCGTGCCGGCTTGTCAGAATGTGCCGCCGCAACAAAGATGTCATACTCTTGCTCGAAGATGCGCCAATTTTCGGCGATGTTACCGTCAAAGACGAGCGGCTCGGGTCTTCGGAATCCATCCGCCATGTTTCTCTAGCTGGCAGGATCCTCGCAGCGAAAAAATCCGGCGGGAGGGGAAGAAAAAAAATCACTGGCTTGAAGCAGTTGAGGCGCCACTTCTGACACCATGTTGGAAGCTCTCCATGTTGTAAAGAAGCATACTAGTGGCGTTATAACTTGGCAGTTTTATTAACAGTTTGCCAGGAGAACAAAGGCAGAGATAACCATTCGGGTGGGGAGCGCTAGGGCACGACCAGTCGTAAAGCAGTATCACGCATGCGTACTAAGAACAGAATCAGTACGGCATCCTTGATGGACACTAGCCACTAAAGTCAAAACAGTGACTGATCTACAGTCAGACTCTAAGTGCCTCAATACTGTATGAAAGGATCGTTCGCCGTAACTCAGCCTTGTCATAGAATAGCAGGCGCTACTAGTTAGCACTATTAGCACCGCCGTACAATGACCGAGGTTCAGTGGGCGGGACCAGAAGGCACGCTTGTCACCATGTGCTTCTGTTGTCAGTGAATCTATATGGTCCTCATCTGCTGAAACATGCTCTCGCAAAGAGGAGGCAGAGTGATACCTGGAGACATTCGCACATCCACTCAGCAGTAACCTGCAGACACGCGCCTCTCCACAGACACATGTTGGAGTGAAAAAACAAAACAAAACAAAAGAGTTGCTGTGTTCTGTTAAACGCGGCTGCACGTCAGGCTTGAAGAAGTTTGTAATGAGTCTCTGCGGATCTATACAGGACATATGGTGGTGACGGTTTCACCAACCTGACACAGACACAGATGCGTGAGTATGAATAGAGTTTAGGAAGAAAACAGCATCATATTCCAGCAACAAGTTTCCCTGAATTATTTACTTCACCCATGACCCGAATTCAGCTAATACTAAAGATATATTCCACTAGTTCTGCTCGTTAGATCGGTCTTCGTCTGACCGAAGTACAGAAACAGTGATGATGAAGGCGTACATGGGCAATCCTATGTACGCAGGCAAACACCCGGGCACAACGGGAAGAATTATAAACTGGAATCATCACAAACATCAGTTTCCCTCAGAGATAAAAGACACGAACATGATGAGAAACATTTATTGGAAACTTCGTGTTGCTTCCCTGATAGCATTGACTTTTGGGCCACATGTGGCATCTAGGTGGCACCTCTGGCTGAGTTGTGGTGTGGCAAAACACTTGAGGGCCACATCATAACCACATTGGTTTGGCCAGACCTTCAAAATTGGAGGGAATTTCTCCTCTGGCACAGTTTCATAATTGAAGCACATGGCCCAGATAATACATTTTTCTTTTGGGTCACACATGATTTGTAACTGGCAAATGTAATGTGGCAAAACACATGAGGGCCACATCGTAACCACTTCTGTTTGGCCATACCTTCAAAAATGGAGGGAATCTCTTCTGGAAGAGTTCTGGGTAACAGCTGGCAGAGAACAGCTCTGATCAGGATCATTCTCATTTCTCAAATGGCTCGGTAGTGAACTTCTACATTTTGTTAAACTGTTTTATTCACACTCAGTTATTATTCTACACAGCCTAGATTTTTTGAGAAAATCATCAGCCAAACAGAAGTTTGTTGAGGGCATTGCTTAGTAAGTGCTGCTCGTACCTGTCTATAGATATTAGCCACTAACGCAGCTACAGTGTGGTACATTTAACTCATTGACTGCCAGACCTTTTCCGAGCAGAGCGCTCCATATTGCCAGGATTTTTAAGCATTTTCACTGATTTTGGAAGATCCACAGAATATTGTGTACTATGCCAATACAAACACTGAATGTACCAAAGGAAAGCTTAGGCTCTCTTCTTTTATCAGAAAAAAAAACATTTGTTTCTAGCTTTTTCCATTCTTTAGTAATCTGTAGTAGAACATGGGTTTGTTGCAGCAAAAATGACTGCTTCTGACCAAAAAGCTGAGAAAACTAGCTGTGAATGCTGTAGTGAGCTTCAAGTGGAAAATTGTCTTTGATGCCAATATTTTTTTTACTTTAGTGACACCGTCATCATCTGAACAGCTGTTTACTTTTATAAAACAACAAATACAACACAGAGAAAAGATTTTTGGAGGCTAAATAATAATTCACTAGCTAAATAAGCCACAACAAGTTTGTTTCACAACATAATATTTGGCAGAAATGCCCCCCCTCCCCCTCGTTCCCTTTACCGCAGCATAGGAGTGCAAGTGTTTGTTCGGATTTGAATTAACCTGTTTACACGTGAATGGCAGCCAGTGAGTTAAAAGTGATATTAGCTGCTAATGTTAGCTGCTAACATTTAGGCTTGCACAGAGACCCTGGCATCAAGTCTAACCTGGTAAATATAATTATCGTGATTTTGTGCAAATATCAATTACAATGTACAGTATGTTGTTTTTAGCTAAGAATATTTACTGAGAGTGATTTAAAGCCTTCATAGTGTATCAGGTCCACACTGAACATTGCCAATGCAAAAAAGTACAAATATTAGACCGACGGGGCCTTTGACAGAAAATAACGGGAAATTCCTGTCACTCCGTGTAAAACAGCGCCCCCAGCAACAAACCGGAAGTGACGTAGGGGTAGGCGAACGCTCCCGACTCTACTGATAAAAACATGGATCACAGCAGCAGGAGGAGACTCTGAATACGACATCATCACAGCTTTAATGCTGAAGGCCACATAATATATGAAGAGACATGAAAATGTGGAAAATAACATTGAAAAAAATTATTTTCTAAGTCACCTCTCGATTAGTTTTCATTTTGACATCATGTGTACAAGATGCTTGGTGTCACACATTTAGACCTTCTATGGTCTTTACACCGTTTAAAAAATCTGTTCCTGTTTATCAAATCAAATCAAATCAAAGATACTTTATTGATCCCCGAGGGGAAATTCATGTTTCAGTACAACCCGTCCAAGACACATAGACAAAACAAAAACATAACAAGACAGGAGCAGGCAGACCGTGGTCAAGCAGCCCCTCGCAGGGCGCACCTTCGCAGCAAGAAAACGGTGACATGAGGAAAGATGGGTAGGTGGTAAAAAGAGGTCTCTAAACTCTCCACGTACACAGGTGGAGACCTTAGAGACAAAAAAAAGACACACCAATACATAGAAGCACAAACTAAGGCAATCACAACATGAAAGACACACTGTGGGCAGAAGGTAGGTAAATCCCTCCAGACAGCTAGCCGAGGACGCTCATGCACCCTCCAGGCCCAGTCTGTCCAGAATGGCGGGAAAAGAGAGTGGGCAACAGAAGCGTTGAGTCTTAGGGTTGTGTGTGTAGGAATCTTGTGTGTCCGTGGATGCGTGTGTGTCAGGCTGTGAACCCGCCTGAGTTCACACCCAGTCTCTGTCCACAGATGTTATGGTGGCCTTGGGGGTGCTGGCCAGGTGGTCCACTTCCCGTGAGAGATGTGCGGGGGAGGGAGCAGGAGGGGATGCTGAGAGTCCATTCACATAACTTTCTTGGGGAGTTTGCAGAGACAGCCCGTGTTAACCCAAACACAGGCCTCTCCTCAGGGTCGCCAAAGCAGATAGCAGAAGATGTTTTGAAACAGGTCAGACGTGGTGGTGTCTGCCTTGAGTCCGTAACAGGTCTCCATGGCAGCATCAATTATCTGATTAATTTCATTATATTTCAGCATCCATCATGATGTATTTGTTGAGGTTTTCAGTGTGTTTAAGCGACAGTTGTTGATAAATCTTCATGTAGAGGAGACGGACTCTGCTCCAGCGGATGACCTGGGGCATGAATGTCCGCTGAACAGCGACTGCGTTCGTGTGTTTACTCCCAACAACCGGCTCCGTTACACCTCAACAACCCACAGCAGCAGGACATTTTCCCTTTGACTCTGTCCACAGATGTCTCTGCTGACAGCAGCAGGACATTGTCCCTTTGACTCTGTCCACAGATGTCTTTGCTAACAGCAGCAGGACATTTTCCCTTTGACTCTGTCCACAGATGTCTCTGCTAACAGCAGCACCGTCTCACAGCTCATACAAAGCGCTTTTACAGATTTTTGGAGACCAAATGTGGAGAAAAGTCCAGCGAGCCACTGAAAGTGACCGAGGAGCCGATATGAACCGTCCTGGAAGCCAAACGTGAGCTCAGTCTGGAAGGACGACAGTTTCCTCCCTCTTCTAGTTACTCTGTGGTCAGAAATCCTCGCTTTTCCCAGGATTTTGTGCTGAAACAGCAGTGGAGAAAACTGCCCTGCTTTGATGCGGCGGCAGTCCTGCGAGCTGCGGGCGGACTGAGTCATCTCTCTCCAGTTCGTGAGCCAGGCGACACCACTCCGTAGGAAAACAACGGGATGCAAAACATCTTTCTTTCCACCACGGATCATGTGTACAGCCGTTTACGAGTCCCACCTCTGGATTTGAGCTTTTGGTGTTGAGAGGAACAGCAATAAACAAACACTGAAACCTGCAGAAACTCAGCAGCGTTGCCAGCTAAAGCTAAGCTAAAGCTAAGCTAATGTTTCGGTTTCTACGTCCCGCTGTTGCTGAGTCAGTCCAAAGAAGAGGACATCTCTGGAGGCGATCGAGAAGGTGCTGGCCAGGAGAGTTCAGCCTCAGCTGTAGAGGTGAGGTTCAGAAGGAAGACGGTGTGATGGCAAGCCCCACATGGTAATATTTACACCTCACCATTAATTTATTTTCTTTTGCAGTCACGAGTCTACAAATATATACGCATAGCCTACATCTCATACATTATATTAAGTTTTCATATTTTCAGATTCAAGCGGGGTATTCAGTTTAAATTATGTTTGTACTAACATTTGTTTCCTTTCTTTGAGTTATCTGGAGATTTTTCCTGGTGCAGCAAAGGCGTGGACTCAGTAGGCTGCCAGCCTGATTGGACTGCACCACAGCATGCTGTGTCATGGGGGGTCTGGGGATTTATATTGAGTTTGGTTAGTTAAAACTGTAGCAGCCATGTTATTTCCCCCTTTTGTGTTAATTTTTAGTTTGGCTTAACTGATACTTAAGTTCCTCTGTCTGATTGTTTGGGAGGTCAGTTTGTTTGTTATGCCCATTTGTTTGTTTGAGTTCTTTCAGTTCTGATTTTGGAGTCTAGTTCTATTTAGTTGGCCTCTTTTACCATTTGTGTTTAGTTGAATTCATTTGTTAACCATTTTTGGGGCAAATAAAGGAAGCCCAGTTTGACTAAATCTCTTGTGTCCCGCTGCCTTACTGCATGGTCCCTCACAATTGGTGGCAGTGGTGAGATCATCCAGTGTAGGACACAGGATTTTTTTTTTTTTTTTTCCCCCTTCTCCCTTTCCTCGCCTTTGGATCAAAGGAAAATGCATCGTGGTGGCAAAAGTGATAAGAAAAAAAAGGATCTGCTCAACAAAATGGTGATGAGGAGGAAAATGGAGCCTCTGGAATGGTGGAAAGCACGGAAGGAGAGGATAAGGAACCAACTATGTCTGATCTGATGGCTATGCTACGTACTCACATGGGGCAACAGGAAGCCCGTGAAGCAAAACAGGGTGAGTTAAATGCACGACAAGAACAGCGTTTTAAAGCTCTTCAGCATCAGTTTAAACTTTTACAGTCAGAGATACAGGCCCGAACATCACCATCAGAAACTCAGGGTGCTGATATTGACCCACTAGAGTCCGACACCCTCCCCTCCACCTCTGCTCATCAGGTCCAAGCTAAGCCAACTGCAGCTATAATCAATTCAGCCATTCCACCCACATTCCAGCCTCCACCACAAATAGAGCCCAGGATGGAAAAATTAACTGAGGAGGATGATATTGAACATTTTTTAATCACATTTGAACGTATGGCTGCAGCATACCGTTGGCAGAAGTCAGACTGGGTTTTTCGTTTAATACCCTTGCTAACTGGGAAAGCTAGAGGTGCATATGTGCATATGGACATTGATGACTCCTTGGATTATGATAAAGTTAAAACTGCCATTCTCTCCAAATACAATGTTAACCCTGAGACCTACAGGCAAAGATTCAGATCTCTGGAAGTCAAGCCTGATGAAAGCCCACGAGAGCTGTATGCCAGGCTAAAAGAACTCTATGGGAAGTGGATCCAGCCAGAAGGCAAAACCATGCAAGACATAGGTGAGATCATTATTTTGGAGCAATTTTTGAGAATGTTGTCACCTGAGCTTCAGGTTTGGATTTTGGAACACAGCCCTCCTTCAGCAATGGAGGCTGCAAAGCTCGCTGACGTCTTTGTGGCTGCTCGGGAGATGGGGCAAACGTGGAGCTGCAACTCATGGAAGGCACCGAACTGTGGAATGATGCCTCTTTTGCACCATCAGGAGCCAGCAGACCGGAAGGCTAGTAAGACTCCAATGGTGAATAACCCATCAGCCAGACCTCCAAAAGCGGCTGGTAGGAAGTTAATTTGCTACCTTTGTGGAATGGAAGGCCATACAAAGCCAATGTGTCCCAAAAATTCTGCAAACATGGTACAGATGTGCGTTGTTCCTCGTCTTTATGTTGAACCTGAGCTGAAATGTGACACTTCTATTAAGATGACTCAGATTGAAGTAAATGGAGTTGAACTCAAGGCCCTCCTTGATTCTGGGAGTTCTTGGTCTCTTGTGCACACAGATTTTGTTCCACCCAATATCATTCGTACCAGTGACACTGTTTCTATCTGCTGTGTTCATGGAGAGGAGAAAAGATATCCAACAGCTGATATGTATGTAAAAGTTCAGGATCAGACTTACTTTTTGAATGTTGGTGTTGTGGACAGGCTGCCTTATCCTGCTGTGCTTGGACGTGATCTCCCTGTGCTGTTTGATTTGTTGAAGTCTGATCAAATCCATGCATGTAATGTGGCTGTCACCAGGGCACAGGTTAAACAGACCAGCGATCACTCAGAGATTCTAAGCACCCTGCCGTTTTTTAAAGAGGAGCTGGAGACAACTGCTGCAAAGCCACGGAAGACCCGCAGACAAAGGCGACAGGAGAAATTCCAACGGTCTCCTGCGGAGATGCAACGTAACGAGGCAGTGTTGCCTCTAGGGTTTGACATTCCATCAGACATTGCTGACCTCCAAAGATCTGACCCATCTTTAACATCTCTCTTCCAGAAGGTACAGGAGAAGGACCTGAGAGGTGGGCAAGACTTTGCTGGAGAGCAGTACATTCTGCAAAATGAGATCCTCTACCGTCAGCAGGGGTCAGTATTGCAACTTGTGGTTCCTGCAACAGTGAGAAACCCTATCCTCACCATGGGGCATTCGATTCCCTGGGCTGGCCATCTAGGTAAGCACAAGACTACAGCCCGCATTAAACGCCATTTTCATTGGCCAGGCCTACGCAAAGATGTGGCCCAATTCTGTAAAGGTTGCCCTCAGTGCCAGATTACATCTGCCAAAATCCCCCCTAGAGCGCCACTCCAGCCACTCCCTGTCATTGGTACCCCTTTTGACCGCCTTGGAATGGACATTGTAGGGCCTGTTGAAAAGAGTAAAGCGGGAAATCGCTACATGCTCGTCGTAACAGATTATGCCACAAGGTACCCAGAAGTGTTTCCTCTGAAATCCATAAAAGCAAAGTCTGTTGCATTTTGTTTGGTGCAGTTTTTTGCAAGAGTGGGATTCCCTCGTGAAATATTAACTGACCAAGGAACTAACTTTATGTCAACTCTGCTGAAACAAGTTTATCAGTTATTAGGTATCCGGAGCCTGCGAACCTCACCATACCACCCTCAAACTGATGGACTGACGGAGCGCTTTAACCAGACTCTGAAGCAGATGCTCAAGAAGTTCGTCAGTGACAAGGGTACGGACTGGGATCTGTGGCTGCCATATCTCCTCTTTGCTTACAGGGAAGTACCCCAAGCCTCTACAGGCTTCTCTCCTTTTGAACTTTTGTATGGACATGAAGTTCGTGGGCCTCTCTCCCTTCTGAAGGAAATTTGGGAAGGAGATAAAGTGGGGGCTGAACTGGATAATGTTGTTTCCCATGTTATCCAGATGAGGGAAAAACTGGAGAGGATGAGCGAGCTGGCCCAGTCACACATGTTGGAGGCTCAACAGCGGCAGAAGACTTGGTACGACAAATCTGCCCGGCAGAGATCCTTCATGCCAGGACAAAAAGTGCTTGTGCTTCTTCCCAGTGATGCCAACAAGCTGTTGGCCAAATGGCAGGGACCGTTTGAAGTCATGAAGAAGCTTGGACCCACCACCTACCAGGTATCTACCCCTGGACAGTCACGCTCTAGTAAGGTCCTGCACATAAACCTCCTGAAAGAGTGGGTGCAGCAACCGGAAAGTAGATCAGATGTGATGCTGATACGGGGGGTGTCGGAGGAGGAAGAGGTGGATGAACAATACCTACCACATACCAGCTCTCTAGACTGTGATCTGAGCCATCTCCCAGAGGACAAGCAGCAGCAGGTGAGGGAGCTCTGTAAATCAGTGGTCTTCCAAGAAAACCCAGGAAGAACAAACTTTGTTGAACATGACATTCTTGTTCGGGAGGGTGTTTCTGCAAAGCGATTAAGTTACAGGATCCCGGAACGTCTGCTGTCTTCACTGAAAGCTGAGATTGACCTGATGCTGTCCCTGGGGATCATTGAGGCCTCCAAAAGTGAGTGGTGTAGTCCAGTGGTCTTGGTTCCTAAGAAGGATGGAAGCATAAGGTTCTGCATTGATTTCAGGTACCTGAATGCAGTCTCAATGTTTGACTCATATCCAACACCCCGAATAGATGATATGCTTGAACGTCTGGGAAAGGCGAAGTATTTGACCACAATAGACCTGTGCAAGGGGTATTGGCAGGTCCCACTCACTGAGAGGTCCAGGGAGTTTACAGCATTTAGGACACCATGGGGGCTCTTCCACTTTACTGTCTTACCTTTTGGACTGCATGGGGCTCCAGCAACTTTCCAGCGACTAATGGACCAGGTACTGTGTAACTGCTCTGAGTTTGCTGCTGCCTATTTGGATGATATTGTCATTTACAGCACAACCTGGGAGGAACATCTTGATCACTTGACCGCTGTTTTGGATCGTCTTCATTCTGCTGGGCTGACTGTGAATCCATCCAAATGCATCTTTGCTGCTGCAGAGACAGAATACCTGGGTCATGTTATTGGAAATGGGGTCATAAGGCCACAAGTCAGCAAGATTCAGGCCATGGAGTCATGTCCTCTGCCCCAAACAAGGAAGCAACTCAGATCTTTCCTGGGTATGGCCGGCTTTTACCATCGCTTCATCCCACAGTTCTCTGCTAGGGCAGCTTTGCTCACTGACCTGACTGGGTCTCGCTCTCCTAATCACATCCAGTGGACAGAGGATACGGAGGCTGCTTTTCATGACATCCAACACTCTCTGAGTAAGCAACCTGTCTTGTACAGTCCTGACTTTGCTGAGCCATTTGTATTACAGACTGATGCCTCAGATAGGGGTTTGGGAGCTGTCCTTCTGCAGGGTTCACAAGGAGAGCGGCATCCAGTGGCATACATCAGCCGGAAGCTGTTTCCCCGCGAAGTTCGCTACTCTACAATAGAGAAGGAAGCATTGGCAATCAAGTGGGCTCTGGACTCCTTTCGTTATTATCTGCTTGGAAGGGAGTTCACCCTGGAAACGGATCACAAGGCGCTCCAGTGGCTGGAAAAGATGAAGGACTCAAACGGACGCATCACGCGGTGGTACCTGGCGCTGCAACCTTTTCGGTTCATCATCAACCACATACCAGGCAGGGAGAATGTCACAGCGGACTATCTCTCTCGCTGCATTAGCGAGAGTCCTGAAGAGGGGGAGTGTGTGATGGCAAGCCCCACATGGTAATATTTACACCTCACCATTAATTTATTTTCTTTTGCAGTCACGAGTCTACAAATATATACGCATAGCCTACATCTCATACATTATATTAAGTTTTCATATTTTCAGATTCAAGCGGGGTATTCAGTTTAAATTATGTTTGTACTAACATTTGTTTCCTTTCTTTGAGTTATCTGGAGATTTTTCCTGGTGCAGCAAAGGCGTGGACTCAGTAGGCTGCCAGCCTGATTGGACTGCACCACAGCATGCTGTGTCATGGGGGGGTCTGGGGATTTATATTGAGTTTGGTTAGTTAAAACTGTAGCAGCCATGTTATTTCCCCCTTTTGTGTTAATTTTTAGTTTGGCTTAACTGATACTTAAGTTCCTCTGTCTGATTGTTTGGGAGGTCAGTTTGTTTGTTATGCCCATTTGTTTGTTTGAGTTCTTTCAGTTCTGATTTTGGAGTCTAGTTCTATTTAGTTGGCCTCTTTTACCATTTGTGTTTAGTTGAATTCATTTGTTAACCATTTTTGGGGCAAATAAAGGAAGCCCAGTTTGACTAAATCTCTTGTGTCCCGCTGCCTTACTGCATGGTCCCTCACACGGATGTTCAGAAAGATGATGTCTAGCTGCTAATCGGCTGTTGTCTCGCCGTTTATCTGTTATTGTTTTGCATTGGTCAGTAAGTGGAATTCACAGGACTTCACCTACTCTGACGTCAGAGGTCACATGATTCCAAAACTGTGCGGTGATTGTAAACGAGTTTTACCCCCTCCTCGTCCCTTATTAAGTAATACTTCCTGGTTCTTTTCAACTTCAGAGACCTAACAGTCACTGCCTCATCTCAGGGAAGGATTTTCTGCCGTTATAAAGAACATGAAACATAAACTTTAATGATACAGTTAAACATTAAATGAGAATGTGCAGCAGTTACTGCATGGAACATCATTCACTCTCAAAAATTGTGGTTTCAATGACAGTTTAATGACCGATACTGCAATAAAGAGCACTGGCAACAACCATCTTGCAGTTTAAATACTCTTGTTGAATACAAAATTTGCAAACTGTTATTGTTTTTTCTAAAAAAATTTTACTGCATTTTTCTTTAAGAGAAAAGTGAATCGTTTTATCTGTCATCATCCATCTTGGCTGTCTGTCTCCATCAATGACTTGGTCATTTTATCAATACTTACGGTGCTTATCAATTTATACATAAATGTTTAGATTTCCTACTTGGGGTTGATCAGACGGTTCAACTTGAAGGACACCGTCTAGAGAGTCATGAAGTCAAAAAATTCAACCCAAGCTGCAAGGCAGATGAACTGAAGGCGTGTCAGTGACAAAATCTCTCTTCAGTGGCTGGTTGTGAAGACAGACATGATAAGTAAGAAACATTAATTAATTAAAAAGTTTTATATTCTGTCTATATAATGCATTTCTTCTTTTACTCATCCTGTATGTGACTTTATTATCTCCTCCTTTTTATGCTTTTCTTTTCCATCTATTCTCCTTTGCCTCTTCTCTTCCTCTATGCAACTGACAAGTCAGATGCAGACTGTTTCAACTGAAAGTCATACATACAATTTATGAAATAAAACGTTTGTTGAAAAGTTGCAGTGAATTAGGCAATATCAAAAGTTTCTCTAACACAACTCTTTATAATTTTCTGTGTTCTAAAGATGCTGTTAGACGAAACCCAGTGACTGCCTGAGTGTCGGATAAAGACGCTGGAGTCATGATGGTTAAATGGCTTCATCTGGTTGGTGACAGGGTGGTGGAAGAAAACAACGCCAAAAATATACTGATGAAAAGAAAAGGGCTGAAGCTGACAGTTAAGCCAAACTGAAACTATCTTCAGTCTTACAGTTACATACTGTTCATATATTTGTGTACTGTTCACATCTTTTTTTGTACTGTTTGTATATTTTTACACAGTATTTTGAACACATGCAGGGAACAGCATTTGAACGGTTGCATATTTTTGTACTATTCAGATAATTTTACAATTAAGTATCCTGCATACACACATTGAACAGCATTTGAATGGTTGCATATTTGCATACTGTTTTATATTTTCACAACAAAGAACTGTATGCAAAATTGCATTTGATTGACAGCTTATATTTGGACTGTTATACCTTTACACAATAAACTGCATTTTATTTTGAAATACAACTTTGAAGGAAAATGTGTGTGTTTCTTTTTCATACAGATTATGGGTAGTTTAAGTGATACATGATCAGGGCAACTTAACCAGTACTTATATTTCACTAAAATCTTTATTATTTGGTGCCAGATTTCACCTCTGTCAACATACATGGGCCACATAAGGGCCTCGGTGATTAAAAAGAACTGAGCCACACCTATTCCATACCTGGCCCAGCTATAAACCACATAGTAATTTATATTTGGTTTTCTTCTGGTAGAAATCTGGTATTTTTATGGTTCAGTTAGGTTACTACACCCTAGGGCCAGATGTGGCCCATCATTCACTTCCGAAAGTGGGCCAGGTAAAAGGTTTGGCATAGATTAGTTTAGCTTCTGGGTAAAATCTGGATTTTGGTCTGTCAGCTACATGTGTGCCACTTGAGAGCCATTAAGCTTTACCAGAACTCAGCAGGCAAGCCCAATGAGGCCCAGCTATAAGCCATATGAACTCCTTTGCAGCTGGTACAGCTGTGGTAGAGGTCTGGCTCTGTTATGGTTCAACACAGCTTTCATATACTTGGGCCAGATATGGGCTGTCATTCACTTCCATAAATGGGCCACATCTTTGCTGTTAATCTGGGCCACATTCGAACCAAAGGAAATTTGCTATTGGGGTTCGTGGTGGCTGGAAGCCGTTAAAACCTCCTGAGGAGGAGACGGAGCTCGTCAGTTCGTCGGCACATTCCTGCAGAAATGAAATCATCTACAAGCTTTTCAGTGGGGAGGACAAAAAGATTGATGATGTCGTTCGTACGCCAGGTACAGAGCAGTTCTGATGCCAACTGGACGCCATGATGTCAGTTTGTTGCCGTAGGTCTCGGATGGAGGGACTTGGACAGTGTAGTTTGGGGAGGGGGGTAATTGGCTGGAAGTCATGGCGTCACAAGCTGCACGAGGAGTAAAATAGGCCGAACTGTCAATCAGCCCATTTGTTAATGCTAACTTCGCCATGTAGGCGGACACACCCAGGGAAAAAGGAAACATAAATCTATAATTTAACCCCTTAGGAGACAAAGACAGGCTGGGAAAACTAAAATATATGATCAAAAACCTCAAAAAACACAAATTTCATGCCAGGGGCACTTTAAAAATGTTTGTATTTGTCTCTTGTTGGTGTGTTGAGTGGTTTGGTGTTCATGTCGTGACCTGCTGTCTGCATGAAAAACAGCCTTCAATGCAATAACAGCTTTCTGTGGAAGTTTAGATGTTTCCCTGCTCCAACACACCTGATTCAAAGGAATGAGTCATTGTGCAGAACTCGATAAGCTGGTGGATCCAACAGCTTTAGAAACACCTAAAACCTGCAGAACTGCAGCCCTCCAGGACCACGTTCCCAAGTGCTGCCTTAAAGGACAAACATACTGAAAGAGAGCAAGGGTTCAGTTTTTTCTTCCTTCAAAATAAAAGCCTTTTTCTTCAGAAATTGACACCTGCTGGAATCTATTGGCTGAATGAGTCTTTGTTTTTAACCCACCACACCATTAAACCAGGCCTTTAGGTTCTTGAGGTTTTTCTTTATTTCATTTTCAGCAAAATCACAGAATTAATAGAAAACATGCTGAATAGAAGGTCAATAACTGAAGGAGTGCAGTACCTAAGCAAAGCAGGTGGTTGTGTACGCTGACGTGAGGTCAATCCGTATATTCTCAACTAAAGAGCATCCCATGAGTCAAATGTTTCTGGGATTACCTTAAATAATTATATTCTGTTACAGATGCAGGTTTGTTGGCATTTATGGAGAAATGTTGATGGTTAAAAATATAATTTTCTGAAGGAAATGACGAAACATATTCTCACTTTTAGAATTTGATACCCAAACTGAGAGGTAGAGATGGCTCAGACAGGTTTACCCCACAAACTTCAATAAAGTTATTTTGGCAGGTTGCTGACACAGATGACCTCACATTTAACTCTAAAATACTTGTCAAACTAAAACAAAAGGACATTATTTCTGTTTCACATCATGTGATAATATTCTCTCTTTAGGACGAACAACTTGAAACTGAACAGATTTTCTTTCATTAGTTTCTTCAGCCCTCTTTATCTTAGCTGTTAACTGTTTTCCACCTTTCACACTGATGATCTGCTGCCATCACTAGATGCAGCGTTTTCCATCCTGCAGCAGCACAGACGCATCAGCAGCTTGTCAATCGGCCCTTTGTACAGAAATACAAACAGAATCAAGTCCAGAAAAGGACTGAGCAGAATCGAGGTGTAAACAATCATCACTATAGTATGATCATGGTTATAATTATAATAGTAATAATAATAATGATGACGACAAGGATAAGGATATGGAAAGCCTATTATTGCTGTGACAGCAGCTGGGAGAATCGTCAGAATGTAACTAAGCAGCATCAGGACCAGAATTCCTACAATTCTTCGTTTTTCCTCAGCAGACACTGTGGAGGCTGCAGGTGGAGTCTGACACACAGATTTCAGAGTCCCGGCCAGACAAATGATGAAGACGAGGGCAGGAAGGAGGGCCAAAATACATACATATACTTGCTCATCCAAACACAAAGGAGGAAGAACTGTGACGAAAACAAAAACCCAGACTGCGACACACACCAACACAGAGCCTTTAACTTGTCTGATGCAGGATAACTGTGGACAGGCGAGAACAAAATACCTGCAAGAAAAGAGAAATCTGGTTAATCTGACTGGACAGACGCGTGTTTCTCTGCTGAAAGATGGAGTGTTACCTTTCCAGTGCCATGCACATCCTGAAACCAAGACTGGTCATCACAGTAATGACATAGACAGCCACAGATGGAGGGGGGACCACATATTCATGTTTGTTTGTCACCCAAACAATAGTGCAGAGCTGGATTAGGTTGGAGATGATGAGGTTCATGTAGTAGACAGAAACTTGTTCTCTTCTAGCCTGTAAAAAATATTCAACATCACTGCCATTATCAACACATCATATTGTCTTAAAGTCACGTTTCTATGTGAGGATGAAGTGATTCGGTGCATTCAGACCAAACGTGGCAGGGGCATCAGGTCTATATGCAAAGTCTATGTAACCACGCGACAAGGAATGTCAAACCTTCTTGCAGTTGGCATTGCTGCCCCTGACGTGCTTGGTGCAGCAGCGCTGGAGTTGGAAAATCTAAACTTTTGCCGCTTTGACAGGTCATAAACCAATCAGAGATACGCAGTATGTCTCAGTGCCGTGACGCAGAGACATTTTCTGACAGAACGGGAAATACCGAAGAGACCTTGGGGAATCTCTTCACTCCGCGGAGACAGTGGAGGTTAAACTGTGATCTGTGTCTGGTCCCGGGTTTTTCAACGGCAGGTTGACGACTTCCTGTCCCAATAGGACTAATTTCCCTCATTAATCAAACGATCCTACGATGAAAATCTGTGTGTTCGACCATTTCCACTCAAGACTCAGCATTTATCAATTTGGATGCGAGCGTAGGATACGATCAAATCTTATGACAGCTCTGAGTTTGTGTATGCAAGTTTGAGTCAGTGAGGGTTTGCAGCACAGCAGAACATGAAAATATTTATTAGCCAAACTGCAAACTGTCATTTCATAAGTGTTACGGCTGTTGTTGCCTTGATTAATCGTCTAGTCTTTCATGCAGATCACCTGCCACTGCCCCCTGCCTGGGATTGGACGCTACTGGACACTAGTGGACATACCTCGATTACCGATCTTTAGAGTGGCTGACGTAGCCAATCACCATCACCGCTGCTGGGAGTCCCAGAGATAAAAGTGGCTGCCTCTCTTCTGTTGCGAGGGCAAATTGTTCGACGGCGAACAGTTTGCCCTCCGCTTTCTGGACTATGACTCCTGAGCATCTTGGTGGACTTTGATAAATACCGCTGATCAGATGCTTTGTGATCGTTCTTTGTTATTTCGTTGAACTGTTCCAGTAGTGCTTCACCCACTCGTTTCCGAGTATCGCCCTCTTGGTGTGGGCATTTGTTCAGTTGTATTGTTTAGCAATCGGGGTGGTTTGGGGCTGGGATAGCAGTAGGCTTAGCTGAGAAACGGTCCGTCAGAAAAACCGCTCTTGAGACCGGTTAGGGATAGTTCGTAGTGCTGCTGATTCGTTGTGGGGGG
This sequence comes from Atherinomorus stipes, assembly GCA_023101725.1. NCBI lineage: Eukaryota > Metazoa > Chordata > Actinopteri > Atheriniformes > Atherinidae > Atherinomorus > Atherinomorus stipes. Next base: position 232,727 of record JALJCO010008969.1, read on the forward strand.
TTTTTCTTGCCATTTTCCTTCTGCCACATAGTGACCCCCTGTCACTCCTTTAGAGAAGGACTCGCTTCCTTTTGTGAACGGGCAGAGGGTTGTTTATGATATTCTTAGCGTTATTAGTTTTATTGTTGTTTTTCTTTTAGTAATGTTTTCTTTTAGTGGCACTTCAACCCCAGCGCCCTGGATTTCTGATCCGTATTTGTGCATTACGTCTGCCAACAAAACTTGCTGTATCACCTGTCACCGTGTCGTGGGTTTCCCTTTTGTGTGTCCCAGACCCTAGCTGAGCTGGGACATTACAATAAGCATTCACATATCAGCACTAAGAATGAACCCATTTGCAAAGAAAAAGGAAAAAACGGGAATGTAGAAAGTATTCCCAAAATAACCAAAATAGCTGTAACTGAATTTAATTCCTCCATTTATCTCATAACATATAGTTCTAGGAGACAAGTGCTTTTCACTCTTCATGCACCCCCCTTACCCCGCTGGTAAACTTGCCGCAGAGCAGGAGCAGGGGTAGGCATCAGTACGCACACACACGCAGGTGCCCAGGTGGAGCGCTGCGTAGGGTTGCAGGAAGGCAGGTGTGTCGGACCAGCAGGATGAAATGCTGCTTTAGATTCGTAGAAAGTCTGAAACACAATCCTGTCCTGTGCAGTGCTGCACGGCATCGCTCTGACAGCTGATGGAGAGTTTTGATGTGCAGTCAGAGGAGCAGATGCGCCCGGATGCGTCTGTCTTGATCCCACTAAAACTTTATTTTTTGGCAGAATCTCTCCTCTCCATGGTTCAACCTTGCTGGGCGAAGCCTCATAATCATGCATGTTTAATCCTGTGTTCACACCAGACGCAAACAAATTCATTCGTGTGAATGAATTACATGTTAAGTCAATGTACAGACGCGAATAGCTCTCTCAAAGTACTCAAAATAACCGAGTACTGCCATGTTCACCTGACTGAGGTGACTGACGAGTGACAAACCACCATCCCCCACTCTAGAAAGTTAAACTTTACGTGCGAATAAAGCGTCTATTTGCGCATATGATACGCTTCATTTACATGTATTATTCGCTCCATTCACGCAAAAAAAAAAATGGCCAAATCAAGCGAGTAAACATCCAGCGTTTGCGCGTTGAAATCTAGGCACGTACGCAAATGGAGGCGTTTGGTGTGAACACGGGTTAAGTGGGCATGACATTTAAATGACGATGGATTTATCAAGACTCTTTTGTTCATACGACGAGATTGGTCCGATACGAACGTTTTAAGAAATCACACGTGGGTCCAATCGTACGATCCTTTTTACGATGTGCAATCATTTCTATGCTTGTTTGATAAATGAGGGCCAATGAGCTCATAATGCCGCCCTGAAGTGGGACTACAGGTCGTTAAACTGGGCGCTCACTGTTGGCGCCCTGGAGCAAATGATGAAACTAACTAAACTCAGAACACCTCTAAACAGTCTGTTAAATCCACACTTGGCGTAGATTCCGACAACGTCGTTCTCCGGCCTTGTGTGGCAAAAAAAGCCGAGCAGCTGCTCAGTTTCAATGCCATCGTCCAGACAAAGGAAAACAACCGGGTCCACCACACTCTAGACTTCTTGACGTGCATCGCGCACATCAACAGCATTTTAGTCTCTGAATGTCGGCATTTGATTTCATGTGAACCAGCTCAAGCGCTTTTTGCCGCCGACAATGCATTCGGTCTGAATGCACCATTGGTGATCAGTTAATCAGTGAAAAAATCCCACAACCATTGAACTGACACACCTGCTAAGCTTTCTTTTTCTTTTTTTTTACTTGTCCTGTCCAGCATCGTTGCAAGCACAATGGTGCTCTGGTTGCTTTATTGTGTTGGACAGATTTGCTTTACAAAGGGGAGCTTGGGAACCTGCTAAGCTTTCTGCATACAAGGGCACAAATTTTTATACAACTCTTTAAATACTGAAATGCAGTTACTGTCCCAGTTGCATAGGAACCATTTTTCCTGCTTTCTGTTAAAAAACATGAGTCTGACACTTTAACGCTGATTGAAGAAATGAAAACAGTAACACAGGCTGAGATCATGACCTGAATCAAACACAGAGTAAAAGGTGAGACAAGGAGCTACATGGCAGAATGAAGTAATGAAGCCTCGTAAACATTTCCCCTTAAATGCATCACACACAGACAGCCAGCAGATGGAGCTGCTTTAAAATGGATCAATGTTTTAATGCAGTGAGTCGATCTCACTGCAGTGATGTCAGTGTTTCACCTTCTTCACCTCGTACTGGAGAGACTGACTTTTGAAAAACTACTGGTGTTGTAGCAGTGAGTCATATTGAATTTGTTTTAGCATGTATATATAATGTGCAGAGGTGACATCACAGATCAAACAGTGATTCTCTAAAGACTTTCAGGATGTAGATTGGGAAAGACATGACTGTGAGTGTATATAAACATACCTTATAACACAACCAGCCGACAACCAGGAAGGTCAGAGGAAGGCAAGAGCGGACGTTAAACCACACCATCACATGAGGAGCAGTGTCTCTCTCCATCTCTGCTGGATATTCTGTTGTAATGTCTGGAAACATTTATGCACATTGTTTATTCCAAATAAGCACTTTTTAGGGGGAAAAAAAGTTTAGTAGAAATCTGAATAACTAAACAAAGTGGGAAGCAAATGAATTTAAAACTAATTCGTATTGCTCGGGTTACCATGTCAAAGCCCCTTAAAAAAACGGACGAGTTATAAAAAAAAAATTCTCTCCCATCACAGCTGACATGAAGATAAACTTGACCCTTCAAACCTAAAATGATCTTTTGATCCAGGTTTTAAACATGTTTATTTCTGCTGTGAAGTTGGTCTTTCTAACATGGGAGTCTGTGGGGATTTGCTCTGTTTTGCAGACAGCCCCTAGTGGATGAAGAAAGAACTACAATTTTTAAGCAGTTTTCTGGATTTATGCATTGGTCTCACTGTTGGCGACTGGAGGTTGCCACTTGGATGTGGTCTTATAATAATCTCAAGGTGAATGGCAGATATAATCTCTGCGTCTACATCTACGGGACCTTTTCCAAACGGAAATGCAGCCACTCTCCGAAACAAAGCCAGATAAGTTAACATAGCCTGGAACAACACCTGCTCCCTACCAGGTTATGTTCACAGCATATATTTCTAGATAAACTTAGCTAGATCAGCCTTTTTGGAACAGAAACCCAGGGCTACCATGTAATCTGGGTTACATGGTAACTTTTTTTTTTTTCAATCTGAACCTTATTTTTAGGAGTTTATGTGTGCATTTACTCTACAGTAAAATTTCTGTGTCACTTTGACTTCTTCGGTGTAGATCAGTTATTCCCAACCCTGGTCCTCACTTCACTTTCCTGAAGACTTTCCATTTTACCCTGTTAGGACACAGCTGATTCAAATTCAACGGATCTCTGATGAGCTTTTCACCAGTCTGACCCATTAATGTGAGTTAGCTGTGTTTCAACAGGGCAAAATGGAAAGTATTCAGGATAGCGTGCCTTGAGGACCAGGCTTGGGAATCACTGCTGTAGATCACCCTGCGGCGTACATCCATATAATGCGAAAGACGGGGCAGCCTCTCTATAAGGCATTATCTGCAGCAAAACTTCATTTCACCAAAACTTAAATTTGAATGAATGAACAAACAAACAAATGAGTACTATATCCCTGTGAATTCAGAGTTGGCTCTCTGTTAGTTATTGGGGTTTTCTCTGCAGGCCGCACACAGAGGTGTCAAATAATGAAGTACAAATACTTCGTCAACTTACTCAAGTAAGAATTTGGGGTATTACTGGAGTAATTAATTTTCTGACAACTTTCTACTTCTACTTCTTATTTTTTTAAAGCAATTATCTGTACTTTCTACTCCTTACATTTTAAAAAATAGCCTCGTTACTGCAGCTTGTTTTGATTCCCCCTTGTCATCTTAAAAAAAATGCACCTGCACACACTACACAAAAAAAAGAAGAAAAAAAAAAAAGGCGCGCCATCCAGAGAGAGTGACTTTAATTGTGGTTGGATGGAAAGTATGAACATAAACAATTCTGACAGTCCATTGGTTAGTATCCCATAAGTTGCACCTGCAGAGACACTCAGCAGCCACAGTTCAGCAAGAACAGACGTCCGGTAAGATGTCCGTATCCCAGACTCAAGACAACTCGAAAAATTTGCCTCAACCAAGCACAAGCGAGGAGGAGGTTGGTTCCCAGGAAGATCAGCTAACTTTTGCACATCCCTGGCTGTTCCTGGGATCATTTTTTGAGATGGTTGGAAGCAAAAATAACTCCTTTTGAATGCCCTGCAAGCTCTGCTCACCCAGATACCATGAGCTAATGGCTTTCAAGAACTCACCTTCTAACCTGATAAAGCACATCGAGGTAAGCTTGTCAGCCAGTTATTGATAAAATCTTGCAGTGACTACAAATGGTAAATTTGCGATGTTTACAATGGCTAGGTTTATGTCAGTGCCACACTGCCTTGTTTGCTTGTTAACATTACAATGGGGTATGTTTCAAAGTTACATGTTTGTGTTTTACATGGACAGGTTTAAAAGAATGTGCTTATTTTTTGGTGAACATTCAACTTGAACCAAACATGTTTTCAAATAAAAAACTTAAACATGAACTAGTTGAGCTAATTTGAGGTCTGGCAACAGTCACTGCCTGCATTTGCATTCCCATGATCAGCGGTAAAAATTCTCTGCGCTGGCCGTCTCATTGTTTTCCTATGGAGAGAGCGGTAGCGCCCACTTAAGTGGCACCGCGACCCTCAGCGTTGCGCACCGCTCGGTTCTGCTGCTTTTCCGGTCCGCTCAAAGTTAAAATTAGTGTCTGCTGACCTTTCAGAGTGCAATCATTGAGATGACAGCTAATAGAGATAGTAGCCACAAGCGCTACATACAGAAGAAGAAGAGAAACTACATGCAAAACTAAAGTAAAACCACCTGAAAGGCATCTCGTGATCTTGATTGGAAGAACAATGCGTGGCGAATCATCAATAGTCAGATCGGGCTACCAGCTTTGTGAATAGGCAGTTTATAAGCAGCCATTAAGCTAAATACAATGCTAACATGAGCTTAGCTGTTTGTGTACATTCCAAGATGCTCTGAGCTCTGCCACGTCCACTCAATACGCACCAGCTGCCGACACAAATGGGCATTCCCGTTGTGATGGGCGTATCCGGCTTGCGTGAGCTTCCCCATGCTTGTCAACAACATCTGGGTTACTATCTGGGTTAAACATAGCAACATCCGCTAGCCAGTTGGCAATGTCCGCTGACTATTGTCTTCTCAAAAGTTTCAAAACAATTGTCTAGTAGTCAGAGTATATGACAGGCAGCATAGAGCTACCATTAGTAAGCTAAACAAGTAGCTAAATGAACGTCAATAAATCTTAATAAGCTTACATTTGATTCATGTGTAAAACGAGAGGATTTTTTGAAATAAACTTTATTGACAGGTACATATTGCATAGTACAATATTTAAGACAAAAAATGGAGATGAAAACAGAAAACAATCAGGTGGGATGATAATAAAAATAATTGAAAACATAAGCCAGAGCATTATTACACAAGCTAGGATGGAGTTTACAGCATAGAGCTAACGTACCATTAGTAAGCTAAGAAAAAAAGTAGCTAAATGAACGCCAATAAATCCTTAGAGAAAACATGATTACCCAGTGTTAGGTTATGTAAGTAGGTTGATTATTTGACAACGTGTCATTGTATAACTCTTTTGCTGTCTTTATTGTATCCGAATCCAACATTAATAATAGCGACAAGCTTGTCCCAGGAGCAGCTCATGTCTTCGTGTCATCGGTCCATCAGCAACGCGACTGTTTGTAGTTATCAGCTAAAGTTTGCAGCCACGATTTGTAACGTTAGGCCTATAACCAAGTGGGCTTTGTTCATTTGGATGTCATTGTTTTATATTAAATAGATAGCGCCTATTAATAAAGTAACCTAACCATATAACACACACATTAAAATGCACAATACAAAAAATAGGACATAAAACAGAACACAGACCAAAAAACAGCCAACAGAAGAAACAAATACACAAAGCAAATCACATAAACAAAAGCCACAGCGCACACGCACAATTGGCAAGACAGCATGACTGTTTGAAAAAAAAACACCTCAACAAACCGTTATCTCTTTTTTTTTCTTTTTTTTTCTCTACTTGTCCTGTCCAGCATCATAGCAAGCAGAATGGCAGTCCAATAGCTTTATTGTGTTGAACAGTTTTGCTTTGCTGAGGGGAGCTTCATGAACACAAGGCTCCCCTTGATATCCTGTTTATTCATTTTATTTCTTTGATTAAACATTTGTCTATAACAGCATTCCATACCATACTGCTGGGCTTGACATGGGAGAAATGAAAGTTAACAGAGGTAATGATAGAAAGTGGAACAGAGAGAAAGAAGTGAGTAAGGGGAAGAGAGAGAGAGAGAGAGGAAAGAAAACATGAATCCACTTGCACAGTTCACTGGTGCATCTGTACAGCAATACCTAAACAACATTCCAAGGTCTCTGTTGGAAAACAAAACAAGCAATCACCCACAGGAGGACCTGCAGGTGGCTTGAGTATCCTCAGATCATACAAACACACGCAGAACTACGCAGAGAAGAGGTACAACCTAGTCAGCGCAACGGGAAGCAGCGTCACAGTGTCAACATGCATAATAAAGGGTCTCCATGGTGATACAGTCATGCAGATGCAGCCTCGTCTCTGCAAGGAGGGAGGAAGCCCACAAAGCTCATGACCAAGGCCCCTAACAGCCACCCAGAGGCCCAGATCTGAGCTGCCCCCCCCCCCCCCCCCCAAAAAAAGAACGGACATGCATCCCCCAGAGGGCAGCAAAAGGCGGCCCCAGCCGGACACTCACAAGCATACGCCTCCTTCCCCCATCCCCCCTCCAACCACCCACCCTCATCTCCTCCCTCTTCCAGCCCAAATCCCTCCCTCCCACATTTCCTCTTTCACACTCTCATTCATTTGTTCTCACACATCCACCTCACTCTTACCATTGCCTCCGTGCCTCCTGGTTGGTAGCCCAGGCCGGGGAAGGAGCCGCGAGGTCCAAGCCCCCGGCACGTTCCTCCCCACCCCTGGACGCAGCAGGCCAGGCATCCCCCGAGCCAGCACATCCCCTGCAATGCAGTCGGCCATAACCACTAGCCTGTGAGGCAGCCATCCCCCCCCCCAGTAGCGCCCGGGGGACCGGGGTAGAAAAGGACCCTGTTTCCCTCTCCCTCCTCCGCTCATGACTGTAAGATGTGTGTTGTTTGCAGTTAAAACTGAGAGGCAGTGCCAAGTCATGTCGGGAGTGGGGTCGCGTAGGCGGTATGACCACCCAACCGGCCCCCCCTCCTTCCACACGCTATATGGCCCGCCTCTCAGAAGCGGTTGTGAGCTGTCGTTATTTTATGTGTTTAGGTGTCTAAGTGTGGTTAAAACTGGGGAGCAGGCTGTCTATAGATGCTGCAAACAAAGGCACTTTGGTGCCCCCCCTCACCATGCCCGATTGACACACGCTCTCCCCAAGACCCTGCGTGCAGGGGCGTCTTCAGCCTTTAAGGACAACCTGGGCTTAGCCCGAAGTCGCACTTGGTGTAATTTTGAAAAAAATTAGACGAGCTTTTCTCTAGTCTTTCGCTACAAAAATGTGTTTTAGAAGGCAATAATAGACATAATGGAGTAGATAAACATACAGTGGATGACATACACAATCCTCCAACCCCGCCAGAACCCCCGCCCGTCCACCCTCCGAAACACCACCCTCATTCACTCAGCTGCCCCGCTCAACACCCAAACCCCTCCAACCCGATACACACAAACCCCACCAATGCACCCCCTCCTCCCACACTCGACATGCATCTCCCATGCACCTTCACCCGCCCCTCTCCTCCATACACTCCCACAGACAACCATACACACATCCCCCTGCACTCAGGCCCCCCTCCAGTCATACATCCACCCATATACACCATGGATTGGGACCACGGGGCCGCCAACCCTCCCCCGCACCACGAGTCCACCCCACCCAGCCCCCGAATCAGGCGAGACCAACCCGCACGAGTTCATTCATTATCTAATATAAAACCGTTATCTATTTAATATAAAAAAATGACATCCAAATAGTTATTTTTTGGCATTAAAAAACAGTTCATTTCAAAACCTTCCACCAAAGTGAAGATTTAGTTTAGCTTGTTTATGTAACTGCGTGTGGACATTAATAACCAGGGTTTTAAGGTTTGAAACATCACTGACTGCGATAAAAAGTACTTTGATCACATTTGCGACCTGTATTTACTCTGGATCGTTGACTGCAGGCAAACAAACTGTGAACCGGGTCAGCGGAGTTTTCACTTATTTAAAATGGCGATTAGACAGATGACCTGCTCAGATCCGACCTGCTCAGCCAACTTTTATAATTTGAATTAACTTTGCTCCCAAAGATCCATGCTTCATTTGTTTTGTTAAAGCCTCTTTCCACCTGCAAACGCTTCCCCTCCATTTAAGCAGCAAACTCCTCCTACCCGCCATCATTCTATCACTTCTTTTTTACCGTTTCATTTATCCATCCACATTAATATTTCACCATACACAGCCTTACATCAGATGAAGTATTAAAACGTGGATATAAAGGGGCACTTCTCCCTGGCCATCGCCTGGCTGACGGTGAAGGAGCGAACTGTCAGAAACATCTCAATCTGTGAATGTGCTTAACGCACTTCTGCAGTTCGGTGTGTGCAAAGTTGGAGGAGGTTTTTTTGTTTTACAAAAATCCAGCTGCACATACTAGGCCATTTGCTCTCATCAATTCAGGCTATCTTGGCTTGTTAATGTTGTTACTTCCATTAATAATACTGTAAAAATAATGTTTGGAGAAATGGTGGTGTGCATTTGGTGGCAGGTGCTTTAATGCAGACATATGATGTCGGCTGCTTTGCAAATGCGAGGCAACGTGTCTGTGGTGAAATCGGCACAGTCATCCAGGCTCAGGACACCCAGAATATCAAAATTCACCACAAAGTTGCAACATCTGTTTATGGTGCCGCATGGATATTTTGTGCTATGGTCTATCAGATCTACATGTGGATTACAGTCTGTTTTACCACGGGCTTGGAATGCAGCTCAGCCAATCACATTTAAGAATGAGAAACACCCGTTTTATAATATGGAACTGATTTGTAGCTTCTAGATTTGTATACAACTACATTTATCAAAGTCTCAGATGGTTTTTTTTTTTTTTTCCTTTTATTACAGCAGGTAATTATGTCCTTGAGTTGAAGGGGCTACATCAAGTTGGCTAAATGTTTCATGTTGTGTTTTTCCTTTCTTATTTGTACAGGTTTACTCCAGTGAAACTTGCATTCCTTGCAGAATATGCAAAGACAATGAGCCCTGTTGCTAAAGCCCTTGATGTTCTTCAGGGAGAAACCAGTGTGCAGATGGGATGGTTGGTTCCCACCATAACTCTCGTCAGGACCACGCTCCAGCACCTTGCGTCACCTCCAAGTTCTGTGAGCCTTTGACTGCTGCACTTCTTTCAGGCCTTGAAAAACGCTTCGGAGAGATGCTTGCAGATCCAGAGCTGATAGCTGCAGCTATTCTAGTTACCAAATTCAAGACCTGCTGGACAAGTGACAAAAATGTCCTGAAACTTAGTAAGTGTGTCACTTTTCTACTTTCCCAAAATATGCGTAATTTCCATGGACAGGTAAATAAAAAATGACTTACACATACACGCACTATCCAATACACCACTGCATCTGTCAAGTCTCCCATTTTGGCCAGATAACTACCCTTTTTAACCCATTTTCCCGCAAACTTCCAGTGTTAGTATTTTCCTTTAAATTTCCCATATTATAAAATGACCTATTTGGGAAAGAAAAAAATTTCTGCCTCTCCAAACTGAGCCTGTTACTAGCTTTACAAGGAAACCTGCCGGAGCCTGGGTGGGAGTTGTCAAGGTGTGGCAGTTGTGGTGAAATGATTTCACAAAAAAAAAAGTAAAAAAAAGGCATAGGCATGTTATCTTCATTATTTATGAAGTTCATGATATCTATAAAAGCCTTTATGGCCGACTGACACCAGGTGCGTGTGCGTTGCCGTCCGTCAACTCATGCCGGGAGTGTTTTTCTGCATAATACATGGACATGCAGAGCAGACCACTGCACGCTTCTGGATTTCAACGTTGTTCATGTAAAAACAATTCTCTGCACTTTGAAGACATGATGCTAATAACTGTGCCCGAGTCTGTGTCGGGGAATCACTGTCATTAGTGAATTCCAGAGACACATGAATGAATATAAGAAGTTAATAGAAATGTCATGAAAATAAGATGATAAACTTATAGACAATGTGAAGTAAACATGTAAATAAACTGTAAATATGTCAAATAAATGTGCTTCATATATAATTTAGTGCTTTTATTTTGGCTGTAAAACAATGTAGGAATATTCACAAAATCTCTGCCATATGATCAGAATCTGATCAGTGGTTGTAGTTAGTGTTTCTTGTTTTTAAGATTTCTTGTCTCAAAATGTAAGACACTGAAGTTTAGTTGAAGAGGAGGGATGGCTCATGGCAGCTGCCAAAATGTGTTCAGTTTTGTTGAATGCAGCGGAAATGGGTCACCTAGTACAACCTTATTTTTTTCAATGCTAACATTCTCACAGTGTTGTATAGTAACGAAGTAAAATTACTTCATTACTTTACTTAAGTAGTATTTTTTTTATAATTGTACTTTACTACTTCTATTTCTGATGACTTTTACTTTTACTTCACTACATTTTCCCCCAAATAAAATCAATACTTTTTTACTCCATTACATTTTCCAGAGCATCTTAGTTACTTGTTACATAATAAGTAACATAATAGCCAATGGACAATCTTTGTTTTGTTATAGTGGGACTAGTAGACACTAGTAGCAGCCTTGTGCAGCCGTCTCTGAAGCAAAACACACCTTTACCTGCCTCAGCAGCAGGTGAAAGGCTGTTTAGCATCGCTGGTCTGGTCTTCAGTCCAAGAAGAGTGAGACTGAGTTCTCACCATTTTGAGAAACAACTTTTTTTGAGGTTGAACAAAAAGTTTTTCAGGGTTCAGTAATGACTGGATGGACAGTTCAAGTGCTGTCGCACTGCAGTCATGTTAAAGTTCAACCAATCAAGTTTTTTGTTTGCATCACCTCCAAGCACCAAGAGTTTATTAGAAATGATTTTATATTAAATGCACGTGGGTATAAATGTTGATAGGCATGCATGCAGGTCTGCAAGGATGTTTGTGAGTATTTTTCTTTACGGATGGGTTTATATAAGCAAGTATTGAAGCTCCTTTACACTTTGCAAATTAAACAAAATTTAAAAACTAAACAGAAATAAAGAACATTTTAAACTCAAAGTTCTGATTGTGTTTTATTAACAGTACTTTTTACTTTTGATACTTAAGTACAGTAAATGCTAGCTACTTTTTTACTTTTACTCAAGTAATATTCTAGCAGGCAACTTTTACTTTTACTCAAGTAATTTTCCAGTAAGGAACTTTTACTTTTACTCAAGTATGGCTTTTGGGTACTTTATACAACACTGCATTCTTATATAACAGTAGTCATTATGGCCGTTTGAAAAATGTCCTTTTGAGGGGAAAGTGTCGTGCACTATGTGCACCTTGTGATGCAGCCTAAGCTTTTGTCCTTGATGGCATTTTTTTCCTCAGATTACTTTTACTTTTATACTTTAAGTAGTTTTTTAAACTGGTACTTATATACTTTCACTTCAACTTCTACAAAGGTGTTTTTAAACCTTAGTATCTATTCTTGTGAGTAATGAATGTGAATACTTTTGTGAATGCTGTAAAGCTGAGAAGAGCAGCTTTCTACCGAGACAACAACAAACCAATCTGTGAAACTCTGAACTCACAGGACAGTTAACAAACTGGACAAAACAAACTCTTCCTCACATACTCTTGGGTTGGTGTTGCTTTAACCTTGAAACCATCGAGCTATGTTGGGAATGTTTAAGTTAAAACCAGTTATTATTCAGTTCAACAAAAAGATAAAACACTAATCAGTCAGAGAAGAAATCTTTTTAGCAAGATGTAATCATTATGTAAGTTGCAGTTAGTGAACCACTTTAATATAAGTGACACATTCAATTCAGGTTTTCTCGTCCTTATTTCATTGTTCCAAATTCACAATAGACATTTTCCTCATGAGTAAAAGTACGACCGTCACACTCACTCATATCAGGATGGCCTCCAGTCGCTGGAATAAGTTCCAAGTTTAACTTGTTTCAGAGCAAATGTGGAACCAGGAAATGATTCTGCTTCTTAAGAATCAGAGAACCCAACCCCCATCTCAACTCACACATGCATATCATCACCCCAAATCTGTGAAATAAAAACGCTGCAGAGGTGTTTCAAAACAACCAAGTTACATTTGCATCAGCTGCTTTTAGTAAAACAAAAACCAAACCTGAGAAAACTGAAGTTAGGATTTTTTTGTGTGTATTTTCTTGTTTAGGATCTTTGTGTAGAGTTAGATGCAACTTCAGTCAGTTACAATGACAAAGGAAAACGTTGATCCTTTAAATAAGTCAAGAAAGAAGTCTCAGTTGGGTAAATCCATCAGTAAATATGTAATTTAGTACTAAAATTACTGACACTACCTGCTTTTCATGTTTGTTTTCACATGACAGTTGTTGAACTATAAATTTGATAACAGAGTCTAATTTCTGTTCTCTTAGCAAAATTATCAGCTGTCTTGTAAATATTTACCAAAAGAAGTTATAGCAAGCTACAAAATGAGAACCCAGCCAGGATTTGATCCCAAGACCCCTCGGTGAGAGTCCTGTATGCTTACCAGTCAGCCAATTGTAACCCGTCCATCCGTCACGCCCCTTTTGCGCCCTCAATACACACTTCAGTGAAGTCCCCATCCATGCAGACTTCACCGAAGCATATTGCCCATAATTCATTGCCCCATGTGACGTTTTGAACCATAAAGGCGGAACATGTCCATGTTTGGTGATGAGCTCCTGCCTGTGGTGAAAAAAATGCCATTTCAGATGTAAACATTGAAATATGTAATCTTTTGTGGTGTAGGTGAAATAATTACTGAAATTTGCTGTGTTACTTTGAAATATACTTTGAATATTACAATTCAAAGCATTTAAATAATGAAAGTTTACTGGTAAAAATAGCTAAATTGTTTTTTTATTTAAAAACTTTATAGGTAAGTCCAGTCGAGACGTAGCGTCTTTAACAAGGGAAACCTGTTTACCTGACATAGTTTAGTCTAGTTTAGTTTATTATGGATCCCCATTAGTCTTCACCAGTGAAGACTATTCTTCCTGGGATCCAGATCAACATAAATTTTGAACATACAATCAACAAAAACACAGGTTAACTAAATTAAAATACAATACTAAGCAAACATTTTGATAGAAAAAAGCAAAAACTAAATAAGTATATAATACCAAAGCATCTATTTACAATTAAATTAAGAATAGAATAATTATGTCGCCATACCTCTGTAAGCCTTACAACTCATGTGATTAATACGGGTCCAGGTTCCCAATGTAACTCAAAGAACTTCTACATGTTTTTATGGACATGTGGACATTTATGGACATTCTATGCTAACGATAACAGTCACAGAGCAACAATTTAATCATTATTATACATTTGTTTAGAATGTAACAGTTATTTAACCTGTACTGGTGAAATTCTACAGTCATCTTACATAAATTAGTTCAGTAATTCATTTATATATTAATTAAAATCATGTGGATTTCATAACATGTATTTTACAAGAACAGCTGAAATGAACTTTATTCAGTTTATGTTTGAAAATGATGTCTCTTCACCAGGAACAGAGATGAAGCTGAGTTTTGCAGCAATGACATGAAATGACGTGGTGCAAAATTAAGGAACCATCACTGTCCCAATTCTGCCTTTTTCCCGCACTTGCAACCTGCACACTCCAACCCTTAATGTGCACTTCTGCCAAGTGCGCACTTCATAAAGGGTGTAGGGTTTAGGGTGGGTATTGGGACGGCCTTCATCTGTTTTCTCTTCCTGTGCTATTACTAAAATATTGCGTTATTTTGAGCCGTTCCCGCGAGAGTTCCTGAACTGCTTCCGACGGAAGTTTCGGTTTATTATGATGCACCCCTATTCACTCGACAGTGAGTGTTTGTGTGGGGAAGGCTTACTGTGCGTTCAGACCAAGAGCGACTAAAGCTGTAAAATCGCCGGAAGTCATTCACTTTCAATGGACAGGAGCGACAAGAGCGAATAAAGCGACAGAAGCGGCGAGCTACAAAAGTTGGGCGATTAGAGCGACTAAACAAAGTTAAAAATAGTTTAACTTTATGCAAATTGGCTATGACACGTTTTGGCTGTAAAACCCTGACAACCAATTGCAATGTAGACATTGTTCACTTACGGGAGTCCCCGGAAACGAACTCTGAACTCTGGTACCAGGTTTTGGTTCCGAGTCAAAATGACAACAGAAACGCTGATCACTGCCGTCGCTGGCCACCCAGTATTGTATGACCTTGGTTTATCTGGTAAGTTGATAAAAAAAAAATTTTAAATAGGCGCGAAACCTGCCTGCTAATCGAGCGCCTAGCATGCTATGTAAATGGGACGATGACATTTATAAATATCGAAAGTACTATGTTTTAACAATAATAATTGACACGGATAAAAATACGTATTTCCCTTTTGTCCCTCGTATTGGCATTTAGTTTGAGAGTGAAAGATGAATGAGTGAAGATCTGCAGATGCAGATCAATGAATCATGTACTTACCTAAGCTACAACATTATTTTGTTTTGGGGTGTAATTTAAAGTTGTTCTTCCGTGGTCATTTCATTAATATTTCTGTGTTCTCCATTATTATTGAATGCATTCTGCATCGTTTCTGTTTAAAAAAAAACCTTCTGGTATCTTTGTATCCAGCTGTATTTGTATACTAGAAGAGAGGCTTGTGGTCCAACGGCAGGCTTTTCCGGGTCCTTCTCATGAATTTCCGTCTGATTGGCTGCCTCCCATCAGTGTATTAAGTAAGCTCCGCCCTCCGCTCTTATTTCCTTACAGACAGGAAATAGAGCCGACAAACAAGTTTGTTCCGTCATGCTAACAAACAGTTAGCTAATTAGCTTCTCAACTCCGAAGCTACAGTCGTGCCGTCTTTACTTCTAGTGTGTAGTGGAGGGTTACCTGCCTTCCAATGGACAGATAGAAACCCCACGTGGGATACTCTATTCGCAATGTGACGTAGAACTGCGAGGCTGTTCCCGATTCGCTATTTTCTTCGTATTGTTTCTCTGATGAGAAAGCACAGCCGACTGGGGGCAACGCAGCGCTAGCAAGTCAGCATGTGTAAGTAAACAAGGGGAAACCCTACGTATTTCAGAAGGAGCAAGTTAGACGGGTTTTCAGTGGAAGGAGGCCTTTAATCAGTTATGTCCAGACCGTTGTTTTTCAGTAGGAGAGGGATTTCTGGTTAATCACAGGCTACAACTTGTCAAAGCACTAGGCAGCAATCACGAAAAGCATCACTGCAAAAGCTCTGCTAATGGTAAAAAGCATACGGTCCTTTTAAAAGGATATGCAAAATTGAACGTGATGTCATAAGCAACTTGAGCGACAAAAGCGAACAGATTTTTTTGTAGCAGCTATTTTTATGAGCGACAAAAGCTATTTTACAGCTTTAGTCGCTCTTGGTCTGAACGCACAGTAACAGGGAGCAGCTACACAGGTATGCGTCACATGAAATACCTATTTATGCATTTTTTAAAACTGTTCTTCTCATTGGTATGCCTCTCAATCTTTAGATGCCCCTACCTTTGGCAGAACATCAGCGTTGTGTGAGTGTATGTATTGAAGAGGAAACTGGTGAGTTTATGTTAGTAGCGTGTTAGCGGTTAGCCGCTAGCCCCGGTTTAAATGTGACTCAAACATTTGTTGTACAGGCATTAGAAACTTCTATTCACACGTTGTCTCATCTTTTCCTTAAAAGGCAACTCTTTTATTTGCTAGTAATTTTCACTTGAACCATGAGCTAATTGAGATTGATTGTTTGTTGGTTTATATAGCCACATTGAAAATAGTATTGCAAATTTGCCTTTGATTTAATTTGTTACCGAATTGTCTTTGCTTAATTATATGCATTGTGAATTATGGTGCAGTATTGATTTATTGAAATATTATGGAGTACTTTGATGATTTGTTTATTGTCAGGGAATGGGGCTTTGGCTGGTTCACTTTCCTGCAGGTTTCCACCAGAGGGCATCCTGGAACTGCTGCTGGGCTGTGGCTCATTCCCTGCAGGTGTGTTGGAAACACACTTGCAATTCATCAGACTCGTCTACTGGATAAGAGGAGCCAGTTGCCAGTCTCTCATTGCCTGAGTGTTATCCAAGTGGTAACGTCAAGCCAATCTCCGAGTCATTTGTGTTTCTGCTGAGCTTGCATTAATTGTGCTTCTCCACCTGTGAAGGTACACCCAGAGTCAACTCCCAACATCTACTGTGCTTCCTGAACCATCTGGTCAAGAACTGGTACTACTACTCCTAGGGATGGTGAAAACGAAGCTTCATGAGACACTGAGACATTTTGACACAGCTGCCAAGAGATCGACACGAAGTCTCGAGACATTTGAGACCGTGAGCATTAGCTACATCTTCTGGCCGTGAATGTGTACTGCAGCTGAGGGAAGCGCTGTCTGGAGCTGTCTTGTCTCTGACATGGTGTATAATAAAAGATACCTTGCCAACCTTCAGTTAGTGTTTCCTTTGTGGTTAATATCTTGGAATTATCCTCTGTGATAAATTAACTATTTTTCATTAAATTCCCAAGCGATTGGAACCTGTATTAAGCATTGACAGGTTAATAAACCCAATCTCTTCAAGATTTCGGCTTGACACTCGCGGATGACGTAACAAGGCCTCGGTTTGTGTGGTCACGTGGCTTTTGACATGCTGACACTTCCACCAAAACAGCGGTAGCGAGACTTCTGGTTCATAAGATCGAGTCGGAGTCGAGCAGACGGGCTCGAGCATAACATCCCTAACTACTCCTCTTCATCTCCAACCTCTGTACAACCTGCCCACCAAGCCATTCTGCAGCAGCCACCATCTGGTTCTCCAGCCCTCTGTTGTTCCTGACTTCCACTTCACCGCCTCAGCCATTCATGCCCTTCACCTCAAGATCCACTTCCCCTCCCTGCAGCACCTTCTCCCAGCTCCCGGGTCCCGACGCCGACAACCCAGCCAGGATCACCTGAGTAACATCATTCTTTGTAAATAAACTGTTTTACTATTCCATCTTCCTCCTGAGAGTTTCTCTGCATGTGGGTCAGGAGTTTACCTAAAACCATGACAGAACACTCAGGCCAATCAGACTCAGCATAGGCTCTCAGGAGGACCATCTCTGAACAGGCAACCATCATCCAGTCCCATGATGCCGTTCTCCGCACCCTCTCTGAGCAACAAGTAGCTACAAACCAAGCACTTGAACAGCTCTCAACAGTTTTACAGAATTTGTCCACCAGCAGTGCCAGAGCCAGCCCACAACCCCTAGATGGAGCTACTGCATCACCAACATCTCCTCAGGTTACACCTTACCGAGATGTAACTCCTCCAACACCAGAAAAATTTGCAGGTGATGTAGGTCGTTGTGGGGGCTTCCTCCTCCAATGTTCTCATCTTACCGTGCTCCCCAGTCCTTTTCCAGTGACAATGCAAAGATTTCCTATGTGTTAGGTCTGCTGAGTGCTTTAATGTGGGCGGAAGCCCGGTTCCAGAACTACCCTCGGTTTGGTATAACGTTCCATGAGTTTATTAAAGAGTTCAAGATGACCTTTGGTCAGGATTCTGACCCAGTGGCTGTATCTAGAGGGTTATGGAAATTAAAACAGGGACAGAAAACTGTCTGACTTCTCCATTGAATTCCGCACATTAGCAGCATCATCTGGATGGAATGCTAGCGCCTTGAAGAGTGAGTGTGTGTGTGTGTGTGTTTTTTTTAACGCTTTAAACAACTCTGTAAAGGATGAGCTGGCTCTTGTTGACGAACCAAAGACCTTAGATGACCTTTTTGCCCTAGCCGGACGTATTGATGATCGTCTAAAGCAGTGGTGTCCAAAGTCGGTCTTCAAGGGCCGTTGTCCTGACGGTTTTCCATGCTTCCTTGCACCAGCACAGCTGACTCAAATTAAATTAATCTAAAAGCCTATGAACTTGAGTCAGGTGTGTTGGAGAAGGGAGAAATGGAAAACCTGCAGGATTGTGGCCCTCAAGGACCGGAGATGGACACCCCTGGTCTAAAGGAAAGAACAAGAGAGGTCTAATCGGAGACATTCACTTCCCCAGAGTTTACCATCTAACTCATTGTCGTCTTCTCCCATTCCAGCACAGCCATTTAGATCACAATTCTCCCCTGATCCAGAACCCATGCAGGTTGGTCGGACCCGGTTAACACCTGAGGAACAACAGAGGAGGATGCAGTCCCATCAGTGTTTGTTTTGTGGGAGTTCAGAACACTACATTGCGGCCTGTCCCATCCGAACAACGGAGAGGGTCCCCAAGAGAGTCCGTCAGTAATAACGGGGAACCTGTTGGACCAAGCTATTTCGGATATCCGTCCCCGTCTTCTTCTTCCTCCAGCAACCCTGTGTTTGAGAAATGATTTACTTCAGATCTCTGCCCTAGTTGACTCAGGCTGTGAACAGACATTAATTGCTCAATCCATTGTTACTCAGTGCAACCTTGAGACGATCCCTCTAGAGAACCCACTGAAAGCCACCGCTCTCGATGGTAAACTGTTACCTCAGATCACCCACAGGACAAAACCACTCAAACTCATTATCTCAGGTAATCACCATGAGAATCTCTCATTATGTGTTTTCATCATCCCATTCCTTCATAATTAGGGATGCACCGATCCGATCTTCAGATCGGGATCGGTTCCGATATAGAGAAAAAATCCTAGATCGGTAAATATCGGTAAGGGTAAACATAAGCCGATCCACGGTCCGATCCATTGGTGCAGATCTATTCAGTGTATTTCTATGCTTCCCCTTTAAGTGACATCACGCGTTGCCGACGCAGCACGTGGAGGCTGTTTGTTTACAAGGCCAGAGTCGCAGCTGTTAGCAGCTAGCAGGCTGCCGTGTGTTCTGTTGCTGCTCCAACAAGAGTCCTGCGGCGGTTTGGTTTCCACCTTTCACAGGTAAAAATCCAGCGAGTGCCGACAGGTCGCAGAGAAAGTAGGAAATACTGTTAAATCTTTCTGGACATGACAAGTTGTATCACTAAGGGTATCCACCGGCATCCGGTGCAGTGTGGGAGAGGCTTAAAAAGAAAAAAAAAATCTCCAATCTCCCTGTTTGGAAATAAGCTCCATGTTAAAACTCTGATTAAGTGTTTGTTTATTCAGCTGCTTTTGTCACGGATTTTTCATTTTTATTTTCAAAGTACCATAAAATCATTTTTTTAAAGATAAAATGTCAAGCTAGTGGAGATATTTCTTTTTCTCAATTTCAGCTCCTTTATTATTTCTTTTAAATTGGATTTTAAATTTCTAATTGCACCGACTGAACCATTTGAAAGAAGTTTTATTCCTTTTTGTTTTGACATGTTTGACTGAGGAGTAGGGCTGTTGTTTCCCCTCAGTTTCAGCATTTTATTATTTTACATTTATTTAACTGCACAGACTGAATCAGAACGTTTTGTTATATATTTACATATGTGAGCAAGCTTGTGAAGATTGTTAGTTTATTTAAGATTGCTGTGTGTGTGCAGTTGTTAAATAAGTAATTCAGTACATTATATCTCCAAGTCTGATGTTGCCTTGCACAAAAGAAAGATCCCAGTCTGTTTTCACAACGAGGTGTGCAATCAAACAATACCATGCTGTTTTGTTCCCCCATTTCTGTATCGGTATTGGATCGGTATCGGCAGATACTGAAACATCAAATATCGGATCGGATCGGAGCCCAAAAAAGGCGGATCGGCGCATCCCTATTCATAATCTTAGGTTTTGACTGGCTTCTAAGACATAACCCACACATCAACTGGGCGGAGCGCCGTATCGAAGCATGGTCCACTACCTGCCTCTCATCCTGTCTACAGTCAGCTGTACCTCAGAGCCCGCTTCCAGGGAATGCCCCTTTCATTGAATCCCAGGATCTGAGTAATGTACCTTCAGAATATATGGACCTTAAACTGGTTTTCAGTAAGGATAAAGCCTGTTCTTTGCCTCCTCACAGACTATATAATTGCGCCATAAACCTGCTACCTGGAGCTCCACTTCCTACCAGCCGTCTATATAACATATCCTGCCCGGAGAGAGAGGCGACGGAAAGATACATAAATACATTTGGCTGGCAGCCTAATTCGTCACTCCTCATCTCCTCTGGGGGCAGGTTTCTTTTTTGTGTCCAAGAAGGATGGGTCCCTCAGACCTTGTATCGATTACCGTGGACTCAATCAAATCACCATCAAGAACAGATATCCCCTTCCACTCATCTCATCAGCATTTGAACCACTCTACAAAGCCTGTATTTCCACCGAACTTGACCTCCGCAACTCTTACCACCTCGTCTGAGTTTGCCAAGGAGATGAGTGGAAAACAGCCTTTAAGACACCCTTGGGACATTTTGAGTATATGGTCATGCCATTTGGTCTCTGTAACGCCCCTGTATGTCTCTGTATGTATTTCAAGCACTAATCAATGATGTACTCCGAGACTACCTTAACATCTTCATGTTTGTTTATTATGATGACATACTCTTCTCCAAGACCATGTCCACCTTGTCCTGCAACGGCTACTGGAGAACTGCCTGTATGTAAAGGAGAAATGAGAATTCCATAAATCATCCATTGCATTCCTTGGCTACATTTTCGAGGGTGGGCAGGTGTGTAGTGATCCCGTTAAAGTCAAAGCAGTTTCTGAATGGACCACACCCGAGACAAGAAAACAACTTCAATGATTTCTGGGTTTTGCTAACTTCTACAGACGCTTCATCAGAAACTACAGCCAAATTGCTGCTCTTTTAACTGCGCTTACTTCCACCAAGATACCTTTCACCTGGACTCCTGATGCTGAAAAGGCCTTCTTGAAACTGAAGGACATCTTCTCAAAAGCACCCATGTTGGTACAACCTGACCCCCAGAAGCAGTTTATTCTGGAAGTGGAGGCTTCTGACACTGGGTTGGTGCTGTCCTAACCCAACATTCTGAGCATGATAAGAAGCTCCATCCATGTGCTGCCTTCTCTCGCCAACTCACCCCACCTGAATGGAATTATGATGTGGGGGACCGGGAGGTCCTTGCCATTAAGTTGGCCCTTGAGGAATGGCGGCATTGGTTAGAGTTTGCTGAACATCCTTTGCTGGTTTGGAGCAATCATAAAAACCTGTCGTACCTCCAATCGGCTGGACGCCTTAACCCCAGACAATCCCGTTGGTCCCTGTTTTTCTCCCGCTTTAACCTGTCAATTTCCTATCGTCCAGGATCCAAGAACATTAAGCCTGATGCTCTGTCTCGCCAGTTCTCCCCGGATGATGAGAAGCAGGAACCAGCCACTATCCTTCCTCCCAGCTGCACCATTGGAACAGTCACCTGGGAAATTGAGGAAATCGTTACACAAGCGCTATTGAGGGAACCTGATCCCAGACCGCCTCCCCCAGAACACCATCTACGTCCCGTCTTCTGTCCGTTCCAGATTAATACAGTGGATCCATTCCTCAAGGTTCTCTTGTCACCCTGGTTCCAGTCGCACCATCGCTCTCATTACTCGCAAATCCTGGTGGCCATCATTGCACAAAGATGTCCGGGAGTATGTCCAAGCCTGTACCATCTGCGCCAGGAACAAGTCTACAAATCAGCCTCCAGCTGGTTTGCTTCAACCCCTCGCCATACCCAAACACTTCTGGTCGCACATAGCCATTGACTTTGTGACTGGACTCCCTTCCTCTCAAGGTATGACCACAATCTTAACCATAATAGATCGATTTTCCAAAGCTTGTCATCTAATCAGGAAATTGCCTTCAGCTTTCCAGACAGCCAAACTCCTCATCGAACACGTCTTCCGTCTCCATGGTATTCCTCTGGAAGTGCTGTCTGACCGCAGCCCACAGTTCATTTCCCAGGTGTGGAGAAAATTCTGTTCTGCCCTCAGTGCTAAGGTCTGTCTCACCTCTGGCTATCACCCACAGTCCAATGATCAAAATGAACATCTAAATCAGGAACTTGAAGCCACCCTCCTTGCCTGACCTCCACAAACCCCTCCAACTGGAACCAGTACCTGCCATGGGTTGAGTATGCACATAATTCGCATGTTTCCTCTGCAACTGGTTTGTCCCCATTCGAAGTCTCCCTAGGCTATCAACCACCACTCTTCCTGTCTGATGAAAAAGACATCTCGGTCACCTCTGTCCGCCACCACATTCACCGATGTAAACAAGTCTGGACCAGCACCATCGTAGCTCTTCATCACACCGCAAAGCAGATTAAGAGGACTGCTGACAGGAAACACAGGCCTGCTCCTCCGTACTCACCTGGTCAGCAGGTATGGTTGTCCTCCCGTGAAGTCCCATTGAAGTCCATGTCCAAGAAATTCTCCCCGAGGTTCATCGGCCCGTACGAAGTCCAGTCTATTGTCAGTCCAACGACTATCCATCTACGTTTGCCCCCCAGTCTCCGGATCCATCCCACCTTCCATGTGTCTCAGGTTAAACCGGTTTAACCATACTCCTGGAGCACCCCCCACGGGAATCCCGGTGGACATGATCGAATGCCTTCTCCAGGTCCACAAAGCACATGTAGACTGGTTGGGCGAACTCCCATGCCCCCTCCAGGATCTTGAAGAGAGTGTAGAGCTGGTCCACTGTTAAATGACCAGGACGAAAACCACTTTGCTCCTCCTCAACCCGAGATTTGACTATCCTATGGACCCTCCTGTCTAGGACCTCCAGACCTTAGCAGGGAGGCTGAGGAGTGTGATCCCCCTTAAGTTGGAGAACACCCTCCAATCCCCCTTTTTGAAGAGGGGGACCACCACCCCAATCTGCCAGTTCAGAGGCACTGTCCAAGATGTCCACGTTGTGCTTCAGAGGTGAGTCAGCCAAGACAGCTGCACAGTATGCAGAGTCTTGAGGAACTCTGGGCGGATCTCATCCACCCCGTGGTTCTACCACCACAGAGCTTTTTAACTACCTCAGCGACCTCAAGAAGCCTCAAGGAGAACAAGGAGCCATATACTGTACAGAAACATTTACTCTACTAGTGACGTATGATACCACTGTTTACAAAGAACTATACTAAATAAACTGCAATCACAATCAGTAAGAACAAATAACATGTGTTGTGTTGAGTATCAGTGAGGTACACTGATTTTTACTTCAATTTTTGTGCAAAGTATTGGTGTCGGATCAATATCACCGATACTGACCATGATTTTACTTGGTAGCATATTGGAAAGGAAAAGTGGCATATTAATTGACATCTTCTGAGCAAATCTGAAATAAATTCTTGAAAATATTAACAAATGTTGAAGCCACACTTTTTTATTGTGGCCTGTCTGTGAGGTTCACCTGAAAAATGTTTAAGCTTCCTTCAAAACATTTCTTCACAGGTTTTTGTTCAGGAACAGCAACATATTTACAGTTTTCCCTTTGAGTCTGCTCTGTGTCTTGCTCACAAGTCCTCCTGCCCACAGATGACTAAGAGGAGCCTGAACTGCAGCTAAAAGAAGCAGAATGCAGGCTAACCACTCAAAGAAACCACAGACAGAAAGTTGAAGACGAGTGAGTGATGAGGAAGATAGCAGAAAACTTGAAGACTGACTGAAAATGAAACTTGTGGGCAGTAATGTTTGGAAAATATTATCAATTTATATCAATGTGCTGTAGGTGTTTCACTGTGTCCACTGTTTTGTATGCTAGAAGATTGAATTAATAAACATATATAATAAAATGAAGACCATAATTATAGTTGGATGATGTTCAAATATGTTTTTCTGTTGCACAGTCATTTAAGTGACATGGATCCTCTTCTTTGTTCCAGTGCTGGAGAAGGGGGAAGCTCTGGTGTGCCTTGAAAAATGTTGACATCTTTTCATGTATGATCAGTTGTGGTAGTTTAAAATGATATTGCAGTTACAATACACATTTTTTCTCCAGCCCTTTAGTCTGTTTTTACAATGTGCGTTCGGGAAGCGAAAATAACTGAGGACCAGTGTAACAGCCTGGTGCATACTGAGTAAGTTAGATGCACAAGATGCATCTCTGAACATGTTTTGCATTGAATATTTTGTGCTCACTGTGTTCTATGCGCAGTACTTTACACAGCAGCAAATAATTAATAATCTAAACATCATTGAGAAGCTTTACTACAAGGCGTCACCATTTAGCGATTTTTTTTCTTTTTTGGGGGGGTCAGTAGGATTTGTTGGTCAGATGAAGTTACCCTAACTGTTAACTCGTTGACTGCCAGACCTTTTCCGAGCAGAGCGCTCCATATTGCCAGGATTTTTAAGCATTTTCACTGATTTTGGGAGATCCACAGAATATTGTATACTATGCCAATACAAACACTGAATGTACCAAAGGAAAGCTTAGACTCCCTTCTTTTATCAGAAAAAAACATTTGTTTCTAGCTTTTTCATTCTTTAGTAATCTGTAGTAGAACATGGGCTTGTTGCAGTGAAAATGCCTGTTTCTGACCAAAAGGCTGAGAAAACTAGCTTTGAATGCTGAGGTCCACTTCAAGTGGAAAAGTGTCTTTGATGCCAATACTTTTTTTACTTTAGTCACACCTTCATCATCTGAACAGCTGTTTACTTCTATGAAACAACAAACACAACACAGATAAAAGTTTTGGTGGCAAAATAATTATTTACTAGCTAAATAAGCCACAACAAGTTTGTTTCACAACATAATATTTGGCAGAAATGTTTCCCTACTCCTCCCTCTCTCCCTCCCTCCTCCCTCTACCGCAGCTTAGGTGCGCACGAACCCCCCCCCCCCCCCCCACGGGAAACAACTGTGTGCTGTTGACTTACTTTCACTTTCAGATGGTGCACTTCGCTGCTGTATTTCCATCGTGTCTTCGATCGATCGTGTCTGTCTGTCACTGATCACTTTTTCCACAAACTTTCCTCCTTCATCCACCTCCTAAGCTGCTTCGATTACAACCAGTCGCCATGTTCTCTCCCCCCTGCAGCAGAATCCAGCATACTTCTTGGGCTAACAGCTGTTAGCAAGGTAACACAGGAAGCATCATAGAAGCGCATCACTTCCTGGTAGGTTTTTTTAAGCTTGTCTGACACCGCCATCTGCTGGATTAGATGAAAACTACCGCAAAAATTATGATGAGCCCTTGGTTCTCTCTAACAAGCTCCGCCAGAGATTAAAACAGCTCCCCCGATTAAGACCCTTAATTAACGTGGAAACACGTGATTGGCAGTTAACGTTTGGATTTGAATTAATGTGGAAACACGTGAATGGCAGCCAGTGAGTTTATGAAGGACCAGAGGTGGAGGAAAGTGACGGTGAAGAAGACTCTGATGAGGACTATGTTCCCCCTTTTGCTTTGATGTTAGTTTTTTCATATATATATTCCGAAATGTGTTCCTTTTTAAAAAAAAAAAAAATCAAGCAAAATGGCATCTTTAAAACTTATTGAACCAGGACAAGCCGTGTTCTCCAGACAGCCCGGGTCAACCTGGGCACACTACCAGCTGTTGGGCAGGATGACATTGTGTATGGCTCCCAAGATGATCCTGGAGACACGGAAGAAGTCCAAGTCACAAATGAAATCGAAGCCACTTCGGATAACATAATTGGTCAACCAGCTTACTTTACGTACAAGAGCAGTTTGTTGACGGTGGCTTCATACGTGCTGCTGCCTTTTGATGAATGTCCTGTGAAGAACTGTGCTGGCAAAAAACCATTTGAAATTGACATCTCTTCCAGAGGTTCAGCAGCTATTATTAAATGGGTAGGCCTGCCTTTGGTTTGTATTTGGAGTATAAAAATCAGAAAATTGTCCAACATTACATACACTTTGCTAAGCTTTCATTTGTTCAAGATGCACAAAACTCTGAACATCTCACGCAAATTGCTAAATCCTGGCATCCCTTTGCAAAACAACTCTGCCATCAAATCTCTTACATGTTCACAAAATGACACTCATGTTTTCATTTGGTAAACACAACCATATTTTCACATGACACACACATACCATTCAGTGAATAAACACAACTGCTTTTTGCTGAACACTACCAAGCATGTACAGAACACTGAAGAGCAAAACTGAAAACACAATTATAGAAATGGAACACAAGCACTATCCAAGCACAAGCATCAAGGATTATGGCAGTTTTCTAAATGTAGAGGCTGATATGGTTGAGGAGTTGCTGATAACGGGCGCCGGCCAGTGCATTGCCTTTGATTCCCTATTCAACTGTTGGGTTGTCGGTCCTGACGGGGAATCATTGAGATAGAATTCCCTACCCCTCTCCTTCTGTGACCGTTGTCTCTGTTCTCCATTCCTCATCAAACAAAGGAGAGGGTCAAGCCTCCTTTTATACTGCAGTCATTGGTTGCAAACTGCTCGCCAGACCCGAAAGTTCAAAGATTTGAATATTTGTGTGTTGTGGATTGATGCTTTGAGATTTTTTGTGAATAGTGTGTGCAAACCTGAAAAATTGTATGTTGTGTTTTGACACCAGGGTGATGTGAAATTGACAGAGTGTAAAGAAGGAAAATCAGAGCTCTAATATGATAAGGAAATATAAAGTAGTAATAAACTGAGTCAAGCAATCGGGAAGAGAAGTAAAGGTTTTGAAAATTGTGCCAAATTTTTGCTTTTGTGTTTTAGCACTCAAAAAAAAACTGTAAAAACTTAATCAAAGTGACCAATATAGCATCAAGCTGCAACGTCTGTGGTCTAAAAATGTGGGACGCTGGATTCCCCACATCCACCTTTATCCACTTTAAACACACCTGGACAGGTCAGTCACTGTGTGGAAGCTGTAATGTTAGCAGCTAGCCTGTTAAAGCTAATGATAGCAACGAGCTGAGCAACGTAGCTGCGTTCGCTCGTTACAACCGTTGTACTAAATTCACGTTAACTTCATCAGATTAACTCTACTGAATGTATGCAGAAGAATAATGAGAAGTTCCCTGAACACTGTTTCTATTAAATGTGCCATTGCCATGACAACAACAATGCAGGTTTACTGGCTCTGTTTATTCGAGAAGTCCAGCTGTTGTTGGTTTAGGAGTATCAGAAATATTTATTGAAACTGGATCTAAACGAGTACTGAATCTAAATTAATTAAGATGTTGAAGCTTTTTCAGTGTAAAATTGATATTTTCTGCCCTCAGCTCACACAGTTAGATTAAGCATTAAAAAGATTTTAGCTCTAGTGCAGGGATCACCCGCTGTGGACACTGTCCTGCAGGTTTGGACATGTTAACGTGTTGCAACACACCTGAGTCAAATTATTAATAGCTCATTATGAGGCATGTGCAGAATATGACTACAAGCTGTCGTGTTTTACAGCAGAAGACATTTATAACCTGCAGGACAGCTGCAGCAAGGTGCAGGATATCGGTCTCCTCTCCACATTCAGACAAAAAAAAATGTTAAGAACTGCAGGATTAGTTTTGAAAAATTCTCTGTTGGTCCAGATGGATTTTTTTTTATCTGGAAAAACTCTTAGATAAGTTAGAACATATTTACTACAGTAGTCTGAATAAATGTCCATGTTGATCTGCAGGTTTTCTTAAAATTCGGTACAGCAAAGACATCGTCAAGAGGAGAGGGACAGAGTATTTGTCTGGTAAAGCTAAAGATCAGTGCGGTTACAGGCTGCTAGGAGGTAAAGGGTGAGTACAGATTTTTAATTCCTTGGATTTTATAATGGAGTCCTTCAAGCAGACCAGACCACAGGCACTGCATGTCAGATTGCTCATTACTGTATAACATAAAGTGACTTTAGACTTGACTTGGACTTGCCACTCAAAGACTTGAGACCTAACTTAGACTTTTGGGTGGAAGAGAGGGCAGCACAGTGTCTGAGTACAAAAGACAGTGTTGTGGCTTTAGGTGAGTATTTTTGAGGTATTGCTAATGAACAGTGATATTTTATGCATTGCTATAACTCTTTCCCTAAAACATAAATCCTAATCAATATACATAAGATGATTTTTCTTTGTCTATCAGCGGATGGCAGAATTGATAGCCCTGGGCACTCCGCCCAATTCTGCACTTATACAGCCATGGAGAATGACAGCCGGGAGATCATCTCTATTGTCACAGTTGACAAAAGAGGAACTCAGAGAAAACCTATCCTAATGGAGAAAGAGACCTTCATTAGCACCATGGACATTCTGATGCAGGAGGTCAACCTCACAGAGATCTGTGCCGGTGCACATGTACAAATATCAGCACTTATAAGTACAATATGCAAATCAAAATTATCATCAATAAAACATGGTCTTTTTAGTAATTAATTGCTTATATGTCATATAAAATAGGCAAGGGGAAATAAAAGGATGCTGGAATTTTCCACAGTCTGTATATGTGGCATAGAGCCAAGAGCTTGGCCAAGCTGACAGTTTAACCCCCAAAAATTGTGGAATAAGCACATTGGCTGTGAATTAATCAAAATGAAATATTTATTTGAAAAGAACAAAATTAAATACATTTTAAGCAAATATATTAATGTTTATAGTGTACATAAGGTAACATGCAATCAGCTCACAAATAACTTAAAACAAGTTCAAGTTCACTTTGTTTCTAAATCACTCTTACACTTACAAAGACAAATCAAGGTGCTTTACAACAATAAAACATAATTAAAAATCACCAAAAATAAACAGCAGAAAAATCTAAAAACAGTAAAAACAAAAATAAAATAAAATAAATAAATCAAGCTAAAAGACTAGTAGGAGCTAAGTACCAAAGGCTTTGTGAAATAGAAATATTTTCAGCAATGTTTTAAAAGCAGCAAGGGACTCCGCAGACCTGATTGATGGTGGTAAAGCGTTCCACAGGAGGGGCAAACACAGAGAAGGCTCTCCCACCTTTTGTTATAAAACAGGGCTGTTGGGATCTATGGTTGTTCCTGGTGTGTTCCAGCAGCTGTCCACCAGAGGTCGTCCAGGAGCAAGGATTGAATCTCCAGCAGGTGTGCAGCTGCACACCTGCATTCCATTACCTTCATCAAGAGGAGGATAAGAGGAGTCTGCTGCCAGCTCTTCAGTGCCTGAGTGTTAGCCCTCTGTGGTAACTTCAAGCCCCTCTGCGTTTCTCTGAGTTCCTTGTATTGAAAACCTGCGTGATTCTCCTTTGTTTTTTCCCCTTAAGGACAACATCTGGATTATTTCCTCCAAGACCCTCCATCTCCAAAATACCACCGTCACACATCTGACTATTCCGGATTTCATCTACCACAGCTGGCATCAAGACTCCTGTCCCATCCGTCCTCAAACTCAGCAAACCTGTCTGCCCTCCAACCCTCCACTCCACCTGTCTGCAATTCTCTGGAATCACTACCTACAGACTAAACCACAGGATCCCACTCACCACCTCCTCTCTCACTGACCTGATCACTCCACAGTAAGCTCTTGCCCTTCAGCATCTTCAAATATTGCTTCTTCGTCTCACCATCTCTTCCACTTCTTCCAGTGATCCAGTTTCCCAGCATCTCCGGAACCCACCTTGAATAACATCACTACCCAAAATAAACATCTTGTAAATTCCGTTGTCTCCTGAGAGTGTTGCATGTGGGTCAGGCAATTATCTAAAACCATGACAGAACACTCAGGCCATTCTGACCCAGCAGACACTCTCAGGAGGGCTCTTTCAGAACGGAGTTCCCTCATTCAGTCCCATGACACCATTCTCCGATCACTGGCTGAACAACAGGACACTACAAACAAACGTCTGGATCAGTTAACTCAACTATTACTAAATATGCAAACTAACCAGTCTCAATCTCCTCCAGCAGCTGTCCCAGTCACTCCACCCATGTCCCAGGTTCTTTCCACCTCCCGTGATGTCAGTTCCCCAACCCCTGAGAAGTTTTCAGGAGACACAGTTCGGTGTGGGGGCTTCCTCCTGCAGTGCACCCTGGTTTTCAACCGTTCTCCACAATGTTTCCCCCATGACGACGCAAAGATCTCCTATATTGTAGGACTCCTCACAGACAAGGCTTTAAGATGGGCAGAAGCCAGATTCCAGAATCACTCAGACTTTGGCTGCACTTATGACCAGTTCCTTACAGAATTCAAACAAACATTTAATGATGACTCTGACCATACTGCCCTCTCCAGAAGACTTTGGTCCATTACACAAGGTCAGAGACCAGTCTCAGAGTTTTCTATCGAGTTTAGAACACTCGCTGCTGCGTCTGGGTGGAACTCGTGTGCACTTAAGAGTGCCTTCTTCCATGCCCTAAATGAGTCAATTAAAGACGAAATGGCCCCATTAGATGAGCCCAAGACCCTGAACGAGCTCATATCTTTGGCTACCCGTTTAGATAACCGCCTGCGGGAGAGGAAAAAGGAGAAGGCAAGACGACACAGTGTACACAGGACTACTCAACTGCATTCCCCTAACACTTTTTCTCATTCACCACCCAGGTCTGGCACTCCAGAACCCGAACCAATGCAGGTTGGTCGAACCCGTCTGACTCCAGAGGAACGGCAACGAGTGGAATCGAATCTGTGCATTTATTGTGGCTCCCCTAACCATTTCATCGCTTCCTGTCCCATCCGGCCAAAAGAGAGGGTCCGTCAATAGGTAGGGAGAGGTTGACGGACCACTTAAAGACCAGCACATCTCCCCGCTTCATTCTGCCAGCCACCCTTTTCTTCAATAATGATTCTCTCTCCCTCTCAGCTCTCATTGACTCAGGCTGCGAACAGAATTTAATTGATCACTCACTAGTCCAGCAAGCCAAAATTGAGATTATTCCCTTGACCACTCCACTGAGGGTCTCTGCTATTAATGGTGATGCTTTACCCAAGATCACCCATAGGACCAAGCCCTTACAGTTGGTCATCTCTGGTAACCAACATGAACTGATTTCATTTTAAGTTTTCCCCACGTCTCACTCTTCCATTGTCCTGGGTTTCGACTGGCTCAAGCACCACAATCCACATCTCAACTGGTCAGATCTCAGAATCGATGCTTGGTCCACTAACTGTCTGTCCTCCTGTTTACAGTCTGCTGTTCCTGGCTTGTCCCCGGCTAACCCAGAACGAAATGATCCTGCTGATATATCTCTGGTCCCAGAGGAATACCACGACCTTGCCAAAATTTTCAGCAAGGACAAGGCTCTCTCATTGCCACCTCACCGCCCCTATGACTGTGCAATAAACCTCCTTCCTGGAGCTCCACTTCCTTCGAGCCGGCTTTACAATATTTCCCGTCCTGAAAGGGAAGCCATGGAAAAATACATTCACGAATCTCTCGCTGCTGGACTCATCCGCCATTCTTCATCACCTATGGGCGCTGGTTTCTTTTTTGTCAGCAAGAAGGATGGGTCCCTCCGACCTTGCATCGACTACAGGGGACTTAACCAGATTACAGTTAAAAACAAGTACTCATTTCCTCAGCCTTCGAACCAGTTCACAATGCCACCATCTTCACAAAACTTGATCTTCGCAATGCTTGCCATCTTGTCCGCATCCGTCAGGGAGATGAGTGGAAGACAGCCTTCAAAACACCCATTGGACATTTTGAATACCAAGTCATGCCTTTCGGACTCTGTAATGCGCCAGCTGTGTTCCAAGCCTTGGTCAATGACGTCCTCCGGGACTTCCTGAACATCTTCGTCTTCGTCTATTTGGACGATATCCTGATTTTCTCAAAGACCCCTGCAGATCACCACAAACACGTACGCCTGGTTCTCCAACGTCTCCTTGAGAATCGTCTCTACGTCAAGGCTGAGAAATGTGAATTCAACAAATTATCTGTGACTTTCCTTGGTTACATCCTTGAGGGGTGGACAGGTACGTGCGGATCCAGAGAAGATAAAGGCAGTCTTGGACTGGCCTACTCCCCAAACCCGAAAACAACTTCAGAGATTCTTAGGTTTTGCGAACTTCTACCGCCGGTTCATTAAAAACTACAGCCAGACTGCTTCCCCACTAACAGCTCTCACCTCCACCAAAACTACCTTTTGCTGGACCTCTGAAGCGAACGCTGCCTTCCTGGACCTCAAGGAAAGATTCTCCAAGGCCCCAATCCTGGTTCAACCCGACCCCCACAAACAGTTCATCCTTGAAGTGGATGCCTCAGAGACAGGGGTTGGTGCAGTCTTGTCTCAACGTTTTGATGAGAAACTTCACCCCTGTGCTTTCTTCTCCCGCAGATTGTCTCCACCTGAGAGGAATTATGATGTGGGGGATCGGGAACTCCTGGCTATCAAGCTTGCTTTGGAGGAGTGGCGCCATTGGTTAGAGGGTGCAGAACATCCTGTATTGGTTTGGACGGATCACAAGAACTTGTCTTACCTCCAGTCAGCGAAACGCCTCAATTCCCGTCAATCTCGGTGGTCTCTGTTCTTCTCACGATTCAATCTCTCCATTTCCTATCGCCCAGGGTCTAAAAACACCAAGCCAGATGCTCTCTCACGCCAGTTCTCAGCTGATGTGGACAAAACTCCTGTTCCCATCCTACCCCCCAGCTGCACAGTCGGTGCCCTGTCCTGGGATATAGAAGACATCATAAACCAAGCCCTTCAGAGTGATCCTGATCCAGGAACCGGTCCACCCAACAGAACCTACGTACCTTCTTCAGTTCGCTCTCGCCTCATCCATTGGATCCATTCTGCCAAGTTTTCAGCTCATCCAGGTATCAGTCAGACCATAGCACTCATTAATCGCCGGTTCTGGTGGCCCTCACTCCACAAAGATGTGAAGGAGTACATCCTCGCCTGTCCTGTCTGTGCTAAAAATAAATCTTCCCATCGGCCTCCTGCCGGACTCCTTCAACCTCTGGCCATCCCAAAGCGCCCCTGGTCCCACATTGCAATAGACTTCGTTACTGGACTTCCCCCATCCAAAGGTATGACCACCATATTCACCATAATCGACCGTTTTTCAAAAGCCTGCCATCTCATTCCCCTCAGGAAACTCCCATCAGCCTTCCAGACAGCTCAACTCCTTGTGAAACATGTCTTCCGTCTCCATGGCATCCCCCAGGAAATCCTCTCTGATCGTGGTCCACAATTCACCTCACGGGTATGGAAGCAGTTCTGTCTTGCCCTGAATGCTAAAGTCTCTCTCACCTCTGGTTATCATCCTCAGTCTAATGGCCAAACTGAACGGATGAATCAGGAACTCGAATCCTCCCTCAGATGTCTCACTTCCACCAACCCATCCGTTTGGAGTCAGTTTCTCCCCCTGGGTTGAGTATGCTCACAATTCACACATCTCCTCTGCCACTGGTTTGTCCCCTTTTGAGGTCTCCCTGGGCTATCAACCACCCTTGTTTCCCTCTGATGAAAGGGACATCTCAGTCACGTCAGTTCACCACCACATTCGTCGCTGCAAACACGTCTGGTCCTGTGCCCTCACTGCTCTACATCGCACCGCTGAACAGAACCGGCGCTTTGCTGATCGCAAGAGGGTTCCGGCTCCTCAGTATTCTCCTGGTCAGAAGGTTTGGCTCTCGTCCCGGGATGTTCCCCTCAAGTCTGTGTCCAGGAAACTTGCTCCCAAGTTCCTCGGCCCCTATGAGATCGAGGCTGTCATCGGCCCCTCTGCTGTTCGTCTTCGTTTGCCCTCTGCTCTTCGCATTCACCCCACATTCCATGTTTCTCAGGTCAAGCCAGTCCTTTCGAGCACTTTGTGCCCCTCCTTCCGGGCCCCCTCCGCCCGCCCGGGTTGTTGGGGGGCACCTGCTTACACCGTCCGTCGGATTGTTGGTTCCCGGCGGCGGGGTCGTGGTTGGCAGTACCTTGTCGACTGGGAGGGTTATGGTCCGGATGAGCGCTCTTGGGTGCCGCGGTCCTTCATTTTGGATCCGGACCTTATCGCTTCCTACCGTGCTTCTCTCCCGTCCTGCTCTTCTGGGCCGCCGGGTGGCGGGCCGTTGAGGGGGGTGATGTTGGGATCTATGGTTGTTCCTGGTGTGTTCCAGCAGCTGTCCACCAGAGGTCGTCCAGGAGCAAGGATTGAATCTCCAGCAGGTGTGCAGCTGCACACCTGCATTCCATTACCTTCATCAAGAGGAGGATAAGAGGAGTCTGCTGCCAGCTCTTCAGTGCCTGAGTGTTAGCCCTCTGTGGTAACTTCAAGCCCCTCTGCGTTTCTCTGAGTTCCTTGTATTGAAAACCTGCGTGATTCTCCTTTGTTTTTTCCCCTTAAGGACAACATCTGGATTATTTCCTCCAAGACCCTCCATCTCCAAAATACCACCGTCACACATCTGACTATTCCGGATTTCATCTACCACAGCTGGCATCAAGACTCCTGTCCCATCCGTCCTCAAACTCAGCAAACCTGTCTGCCCTCCAACCCTCCACTCCACCTGTCTGCAATTCTCTGGAATCACTACCTACAGACTAAACCACAGGATCCCACTCACCACCTCCTCTCTCACTGACCTGATCACTCCACAGTAAGCTCTTGCCCTTCAGCATCTTCAAATATTGCTTCTTCGTCTCACCATCTCTTCCACTTCTTCCAGTGATCCAGTTTCCCAGCATCTCCGGAACCCACCTTGAATAACATCACTACCCAAAATAAACATCTTGTAAATTCCGTTGTCTCCTGAGAGTGTTGCATGTGGGTCAGGCAATTATCTAAAACCATGACAGGGGCTTCAGTTCAACAAACAAGTTAGCAGATGAGCATCTTAAGGATCTAGGGGGGGGGGCATACCAGATACATAAGTCTGAAAGATAAGGGGGGCAAGATCATGTAAAGCCTTGAAGACAAGCAGGAGAGTTTTGTATTGAATTCTAAATGGCACAGGGAGCCAGTGTAGGCTAGCCAGGACAGGGGTGATGTGATCACGCTGATGTTTACCAGCCAATAAACGAGCTGCTGCATTTTGGGCCACCTGCAGCCTAAATATTAATTTTTTATTAATGCCTTGGTAAAGAGAGTGACAGTAATCTAATCTCGACATGATCAGCAAGTGGATTACTTTTTCCAGTTGAGGTTTAAGCAAGTATGGCTTGACTTTAGCAAGGACCCTCAGGTGGTAGAAAATACTCTTAACAACTGCATTGACTTGTCTATCAAGTTTTAAAGAGCTGTCAATAATAACCCCCAGACTTTTAACAAAAGGAAGGGTAGATGAGGATGAGGGAAATGGGTAGGCGAGGGCCGATTTTAAACCGTTAGGAACTGTGGCAAGGCCAAAGGCAATCACCTGTCTTATCTTCATTCAAAAGAAGAAAGTTCTGGGACATCAAAACCTTGAAATCCTCAATTGCATTTAACTAGGTTACAAATGGAAAAGTCCTCACAATCAATGGAAATATAAAGCTGTACATCATCTGCGTAGCAGTGATAAGAAACCTTTTGTTTTCTAAAGATCATCCCCAAGGGGAGCAGGCACAAGGAAAACAAAAGGGGACCCAAAATAGAACCCTGAGGAATACCACAGGTTGACTGGGTGGGGTCAGAAAAGCACTCTTCCAATTGGACCTTACATGTTCTATTTGTTAAGTAGGACTGAAACCAGTCAAGGACAGCACCCCCAGCCCAACACATTGTTCCAAGCGAGAGATTAAAATGTGATGGTCTACAGGTCTACAGACATTTTCGCAGCAACAAACCCATGTTCTACTGCAGATTACTAAAGAATGGAAAAAGCTAGAAACAAATGTTTTGTTTCTGATAAAAGAAGAGAGCCTAAGCTTTCCTTTGGTATAGTCAGTGTTTGCATAGGCATAGTACACAATATTCTGGGACTCTCCAAATATCAGTAAAAATGCTTAAAAATCCTGGCAATATGGAGCGCTCTGCTCGGAAAAGGTGTGACAGTCAATGAGTTAAGGGTGTGTTCACACTGGTTGTTTGGTCAGCTTTAAACGGACCGTGGTCTGATTCCACAGAAAGACCGCTCTCGTTTGGTGCAGTGTGAACACCAACCGTAGTCTGGTGCGCACCGAAGAAGCGGACTCTGGTCTGCCTGAAAGCCAGGGGTTTCAGTTCCCTTGCAAACTGATTATTGGACTATCCAGTGCACCTTATGTAAGTGACATTTATCGACCACAAAAAAGCAGAAGAAGAATAATTAGGAGGAAGTGGGGTAGATTATCATTTGTGTCGGAGGGAACAGTGCATTTTTGAAGAAGCCAAGGTCAAAACTACAATGTAAAACAACTGGAAAATGTGTGACATAGATGACAGAGATGGAGTGGGCAAATGATGAGAAGCAGAAAGATTTCCACTTTTATCACGGAGTCCGTTTTTCTTCTTCCTGCTTTTTCATCATCATCAGTGGTTGTATCAGGGAGCATCATCCCCTCGCGGGCAGTTGTTTAACTACGGTTGTTTAACCAGGCGGTTTGGTCCTCTTCAGTACTGCACAAACCGAAGCAAAGAAAGGTGCCAAATTTTTCAGAAATCCCACCCAATCAGACCAAGGTCCCAGGATGGATTCTAATTGAAAAGCTACCAGGCCAAGTTGAATTCACTTGAGTTTAGCTGAGTTGTGGTGACCTGTGCTGGTGGAAAGGGCCTTTATAGTAGTGATATGCGATAACACTGAATTTCCTTTCGATCCAATGGGCTTTATGCACAACTCCACCACTTCCTTACTTAACCCTCTAGGCGCCAAAGTCGCAATATTGCGACAGGCGACATTACTGAATATAACAGACCTTATCTTTAAATCTATAGCCTTGTACTGTTACTGCTTGGTTTTACTACATCGCCAAGACATACAGCCTTAGTTCTGACGCCATTTTTGAGTGTGTTTATATGGAAAAAATCAGAGAAATAAAGGTTTGAAACCCGACACCCGCTGTCTGCGCGCGGAGCTGCAGGAGCGCGGGAGAGAGAAAGAAAAGGCGAAAGCAGCAGCGTGTTAGAAAGAGTGAGAGACAGATCGTGACTTTTAGAGTAAAAAACTAAACGCCCAGAGGCCTTTAGAGTGCAGACGAGGTGCTGCACTGATCTTTGCTGATCAGGATTAGAAGGGGACGATCATGCCTCGCCAGAGACGAGTGACTGACGTCGCAGCGCGCGCTGCCGCACTCGCGCCGCACAAACTTTCAAAAGCACACTGATGACGGTGAAAGTTTTCTTTGCCGCGGTGATGGAAGAAAGAAAGAGGGATGTGTGGGCAGAAGAGGGGATAATCAAAATAGGGGAGTTATTGATGACTGGGAATGTTTGAGAGTTTAGGAAGTTTTCCATGAATGGATCAAAGACACTGACGAGCCTGTGGGATATTGCGGACACGAGGATCTCACAGATGCTTGTGCATGTGATTTTCTGTCTCTGTTTTCGGATGAGGATTTCTGGAAC
The DNA here is from genome assembly GCA_023101725.1 of Atherinomorus stipes. Taxonomy (NCBI): domain Eukaryota; kingdom Metazoa; phylum Chordata; class Actinopteri; order Atheriniformes; family Atherinidae; genus Atherinomorus; species Atherinomorus stipes. The sequence goes on from JALJCO010008969.1 coordinate 270,271, forward strand.
CTCATCACAAATGAAAGATATGCTCACCAGCACCTTGACACACACCAACTCCAGCCAAACTCCAGATTTCATGGCTGGGATGATGGTATGAGGAGTCAGTTAGGTTATGACAAATTATAAATCTATAATAACAAAAAAAAAAAGGGGGGGGGGGGGGGGGGGGCATAAAAATATAATTTTACCTGTTGATATATAAATTATATTAGCAAATGTACTCCTGTCAGATTTCTGATCATTTATTCTGAGGATGAGAGGATGAAATAGGATCAGTGAAAAAATGAGAAAAAAAAATCTACCGTGTAAATATGTTCAGAATTCTGTTTAACTAAGTTTTACCTGCTGATATACAAATTATATTAGCAAAGTTACTCCAATCAAACTCCTGTTTCTTTATTTAGAGCATGATATGACAGTATAGTTTTTTTTCCTGTGTATAAATATGTTCAAAAATCTGTTTTTTTACTGAAAGTTACACAATCCAATATGGCCGCTACCTGATGACATCACAATATGCAAATTACATGAGTAAATTTACTCCCATCATAAACTTTAGGTCATGATGAATATTTTTCTCATTTACATTATGGATCTATCTCTCACCACCTCCAAGCTACAGCATTTTGAAATCTTAAAGTCCAAATGGAATATTTTCCTAAATAAACTCTGGCGCCTAGAGGGTTAAGCCAGCTCCTTTGTCTCCTGTCTTTCATTATTGGACAGACTGATTCATCCAGGTGTGTCTGGCCATTGTCCCTGTGGTTACTGAGGTCAGGCACACCTGGATTAATTAAAACGGTCCAATAATGAAATACAGGAGACGAAGGAGCTGGCTTAAGTGAGGAAGTAGTGGAGTTGCGCATAAAGCCCATACCACGTAAAATTCAAGCCAGTATCAGCGCTACCAATCCAATACCAATACTTTGGGTTTCACTAAGGGAAACAGAATTAAAACAGCAATCACGCTTCAGACTATTGTTGTTGTCCATCAGTTTGAAACTCAATGTTACAGGCATTATCCCTTACATAATTGACTCAGGTCTGTGGTGTTGCTATCGTATCTCTGTCTTCTTACATACACCATATACTGTAGCACACCATAGGGGATTATCACGCTTACCGGAAGTTGCCGGCTTTTGACACTTCCTCTTCCGGGCCATGTTAACGACAGCCGTTCCTGCTCGGTTATACTGTTTAAATCGTATAAACTCCAAACATATTGAAGTTTTCATTCTAGACTGAAGTGATACTGGATCAAAAGCTGGATCAAAGCGATCGATTCGCCGCGGTGAAGGGCCGAACTTTATAATAAAACACACGTTTGTTTGTCGTCGGTGGGGCACAACACCGGCACTTCACAGCATGCTAGCATTAGCCAGCTAGCGTTTACTGACGTGCTTAACATTGTGCGTCTTAAAACACACAAACATCTGAAAATCGGGTCTGTACCTCCCCGTTTCCAGTGGAACAACTGGGGACTGCCGAGAAAAGAAGACGCTTTCAGATGATTGTGTGTTTTCAGCCGCACAAAGTTAGGCACGTTATCAAGCTGGCTAATGCTTACAGGCTAACACGACTGTGCAGTCTGCCGGCCACAAACAAACGTGTCGTTTTATTATAAAGTTCGGTCCTTCACCGCGGTGAATCGGTCGTTTTGATCCACTTCTTCCTCAGCATCACTTCAGTCTGGAATGAAAACTTGGCATTGGCGTTTATCCGATTTACAAAGTTTAACAGAGTAGTAGCTGGCGGACTTTTGTTAGCAGGTTAGCATTCGCCAGCTTGATGACGTGCCTAACTTTGTGCGGCTGAAAACACACAAGCATCTGAAAGCGTCTCCTTTCTTGGCAGTCCCCAGTTGTTCCACTGGAAACGGGGGGGGTACAGACCCGATTTTCAGATGTTTGTGTGTTTTAAGACGCACAATGTTAAGCACGTCAGTAAACGCTAGCTGGCTAATGCTAGCATGCTGTGAAGTGCCGGTGTTGTGCCCAACGGGGACAAACAAACGTGTGTTTTATTATAAAGTTCGGCCCTTCACCGCGGCAAATCGATCGCTTTGATCCAGCTTTTGATCCAGTATCACTTCAGTCTAGAATGAAAACTTATATATGTTTGGAGTTTATCCGATTTAAACAGTATAACAGAGCAGGAACGGCTGATGTTAACATGGCCCGGAAGAGGAAGTGCCAAATGTTTCAACTTCCGGAAACCGGAACGCGGAAATGTGATAATCCCCTATTGTTACAGACTACGAACTTGAGGGATCATTACAGTGCTGCTGTGCTGAGCCTCGTTGCACATATGACAATGGCAGACGGAAGAAAAAATAGTTCATTCTAGTTGGATAAAATTTAGCCAAGACTATTATAGTTACTTTTTACTGTATTCTAGTTTGGGGAAAAACTCCATGTATTTTTATTTATGATTATCAAGTGATGATAAGTGCAGCTTGACAAACTTGATAAGAAATTGCCCAGCAATATGTTCTTCAAATAAGGGTTATTAACTTATTTGAGCTTTGTCCATTACAAGTACTTTTGTTTCTATCACCCTTTAAATTGTTTCTAGCGGCTTCTGGATTCTGGCTTTTTATTGCTTTTAAAAATGGGACGTGCAAGTATAGAATATCGTCACATTTCATGCATTTCCTCAATATTATATATCAACAGGCAAACCAGAGCACAGACAGTGACTGGCACTTGTTCTCCAGTGATGTTGGATACAGAAATACAGAACAGACCATTTTAACAAATCTTCTCTTCCAGTCTCCATTAGGATTTTTAGGGCGCATTCAGAAAGCATAGTTCGTGAGTCTCAGTCCGTTTGGGGACTCGTTCCAGTTGGGGGTGGGGGGTGGTCTTCCGGACCGAGATCGCGTTCATGTTGCACTATTGCCAAACGAGCCAAGAAGGAGAATTTCAGGTGGCGCTGCTCTCAGATTCATGTAGGCGAGGACAAGATGCACGTACAAGAAGGTTCTCACAACTTCTGTTTTCTCCACAAAGCGACATTATTTTTGTACGAGGAGCTGGATATGCTTTCATCAGATGAAACGTCTTCCATCGCGTCCATCGCATGGGTAGTAAAATGCCGGATTCACGCAGACCAAGACCAATTGTTGCTAAGTTTGTTCACTTTAAACAAAAAGAGCAAGTAAAGAGACAGGGCCGCGAGCTGAAAGGGACCAACTTTGGAGTAAACGACCAATATCCTAAAGAAATCCTGGACCGGCGTAAAGTCCTGTTTCCCATCAGGAAACAAGCCATTACGGAGGGATCCCGAGCTGTCATCGCGGTGGATAAATTATTTATTAACGGACATCTTTATCGGGACTCAAACATCACCCCGTGGCTCTTCTGATGTCAGGTACAGTTCAGTTTCATATCCTCCTAACTCTGATTAGATGAATTATTATCTGTTATGATCATAATTACTAATCTCACTACCGTTTCGACTTCACGGCTCACAACACGGATGCACTTTTTAAACCTCTGGTTTTTTGTCACACTTTTTCTTTCTTTTTTCACTTCTCACTCCTTTCCTCCCCTCTCTCTTTTTCTCTCACTCCCACACAGTGAACTGTCATTTCATCCGCGACTGTACAAACATGAGTCACTACGCGTGTAGAAACTCCAGCACACGCAGCGCGAGGCACACACAGACACACACACTGCAGGAAGAAACAGCGCGATGCACACACAGACAGACTGGTTTAGCCTGCAGCTCAGTATTCATACGTACGGCAGAAATACGCACACAGATGCACGGCTTTATTAATATGCATGTAACACTTATTTCAGCGTTGGTTGAATGAAAATAGTCACCTGGAATGTGCGCGGAGCTCGCACAGGGGATAAGAGATTAAAAATTTTCAACCGGCTTAAAGATCTTCAGGCAGACATAGTCTTACCTCAGGAAACACATTTATCAAACTCCTCAGTCGATCTCCTTCAGACAAGAGACAGTTTCCACACGTGTATTCAGCTGGTTATAATTCTAGACAGAGAGGTGTAGCAATTCTGATTAATAGCAGGTTAGAAATTGGTTTGAAATTGAACTAATGCATCTCCTCATAATTAAATGTGTTATATGAATGATTGTTAAAGTGAAGATACTTGTTTTCCTAGTGTGTTGTGTAATATTTCCATGTAAAAAAAAAAAAAAAAAAGCAGTGGAAGCAGCAGGTAAACCTACTGTTAAAATATTTATTGCACTTACTGTACTTTTAAAAATTGGTTAAGTATTGAAAATAATACGAGAAAAGGTTAGAGGAATAGTTCACCCAAAGAATGTTTTAACTTTATTTTCCACTTACCTTTATGGTGAGTAAGACTGTGGAGCACTTTTTTAATATCTCAAATGCAGTCGGAGATCAGGAAGGCTTCTCTTTTTCCCCCCAACTCTCATAAAATGGAGTTCGCTGGGACGCGAGCCAAAAAGATCCATAAAAGTCCACAAAAACTTGTCAATATTCCTCCATACTGCTGGTCCAATGTAATCCAAGTGTCCTGAGTGGATAGCGTCCAGAATTTACTCGAAACGACGTCATTTAGTAAATTTTTAGAGCCTTAACAGTACTACAACGCATGTCAAGCAAGCACGCCGATGCACGTTCACGAAACTACGGAAGCCACGGGCAGACGAGATTGCGCGGTCTTTCTTTTCTTTTTTTTTAAATACTTTATTTATCCATTTACATTTTCAAAACATTACAGAACATAAAAAACAACCCGAACAATTACCCCCTCGTTCCCACTCTCCCACCCCCCAAAGCAGGTTGGGGGAAAAAAAAAAAAAAAAAAAGGTAAGTCAAGTCAAGTCAAGTCAAATTTATTTATAAAGCACATTTAAAAACAACCTCAGTTGACCAAAGTGCTGAACATAGAAATGATAAAATCAAAAATCAACAATAAATTAAGAGCACAGAATAGATAAAACAGCACATAAATAGAATACACATAAAACCACAGAAGAAGATAAACACATGAAATAAAATAAAACACATAAAAGCCAAAAAGAGATGCTCAGGCTGGAGGGAAAGCCAGTGAGAATAGATGTGCTTTTAGTAAGATTTAAAATGATCAACACTCTGTGCACATCTAATATTAAAAGGCAGACTGTTCCAAAGAACTGGTGCAGCAACAGGAAAAGCTCTGTCACCTCTGCCCTTTAGTCTGGTTCTAGGAACCGTCAGGAGCAACTGGTTAGTCGACCTGAGAGATCTGACAGGAGTGTGGGGCTTCAAAATATCAGAGAGATATGATGGTGCTGTGCCGTTTAGACTTTTAAATACAAGCAATAGAATCTTAAACTGGATCCTAAATCTAACAGGCAGCCAGTTCAGAGAAGCCAGCACCGGAGTGATGTGCTCACGTCGTTTACTTCCTGTCAGAAGACGAGCTGCTGAGTTCTGGACAATCTGTAAACGACGGAGTAACGATTGTTCGATCCCAAAATAAAGGGAATTACAATAATCAAGGCGGCACGTGATAAAAGCATGAATAGCCCTCTCCAGGTCTTTATAGGGTAGATACGACTTCACTTTACCCAGAGGCCGTAAATGAAAGAAACTAGATTTGACCACAGAACTAATTTGTTTGTCAAATTTAAAACTAGAATCAAAAGTCACTCCAAGATTCCTCACATACTGTGTACAGTACTGGGATAACGGGCCAATCACACTGACATGGCCATCTAACATGTCGGGTTGACTAAAAACAATAATCTCTGTCTTATCTTTGTTCAAAAGAAGGAAGTTTTGCCCCAACCATGAATTCACTTCCACTAGACAGTTCAACAGCATGTAAATGGATCCAGTAGATGATGACTACTGTAAGAACTGTACCAACAGTTTCTAATGTCATCTGTGAGTGTGGTCTTTTTTCTTTCTTTCTTTCTTTGTTTTAAATAAATATCCAACCCCTCCTGTGTTTGTTCCAGTTTGTCTGCAGCTCTGGCGCTCTTACCACCATGTAAACAGCTAATTTCTTTTTCTACGCTTGCATTGTCGGGAGAGTAGTTTCTGAACGCTGAGGCTTCCGTAGTGTCATGAATGCGGTTCGGCGCGCTTGCAGGGAAAAGGATATAGTTCTGTTTAGGCTCTAAAACTATTCTAAATGACGTTGTTTCGAGTAAATTCTGGACGCTACCCACTCAGGACACTTGGATTACATTGGTCGAGCAGTATTGAGGAATATTGACAAGTTTTTGTGGACTTTTATGGATCTTTTTGGCTAGGGTCCAGCGAACTCAATTATATTAAAGTTTCGGGGAAAAGAGAAGCCTTCCTGATCGCCGGCTGCATTTGAGATATTAAAAAAGTGCTCCAGAGTCTTGCTCACCATGAGGGTAAGTGGAAAATAAAGTTACATCATTCTGTGGGTGAACTATTCCTTTAACCTCCTGTTGATTCAATCTGGAGTGTTGGTGGAACTTGAAGTAAAATGTGAATGTTTTGAGATTAATTCTTTTTTAATTTAATTTATTCCCGAGTCCCTTAAAAGAAGCAACAATGATCGAGGAAACTTCACCTGCACCGTGCAGTAAGCAGGTATTTATTGTACGGTCACTCTGGTAATATTTTTGGATATATCCAATCACCCTGGATTGGTTGCGAGTCCGTCACGTCACAGGTCCAACACTGAATTTCTGATGACTCTCAAGATAAAGGTTGAGTTTATTCATGAATAAATTCAGAAGATCAAGAGGAGTCATAAACCCTCCTTGGCAAAGCAAATACGTTCAACACAACAAAGCAGCCAGAGTATCATTCTGCTGCTACAATCCTGGACAAGTTAGAAAAAGAAAGAAAAAATGGATGTTGATTGAGAAAGATATGAAAGTGAAGATATATACTGTACATACTTTAGAACACAAACAGAAGATAACCAGGATGGTCAGAGGAAGGCAGGCACAGACGTTGATCCACACCATCACACGAGGAGCGTTGTCTGTCTCCATCTCTGCTGGATATTCTGTTTAAATGTTTGGAAATATTGACGGACATTGTTTATTCCAAATCGGCACTTTAATCTTTCAATCTGAACTGAGTGGAACTGAAAACAAAGTAGGAAGCAAATGCGTCAAAAGCTCAACATAAAACCGTACCGTACTGTACCGTCTTCTTCCGCTTATCCGGGATCGGGTCGCGGGGGCAGCTGCCTAAGCAGGGAAGCCCAGACTTCCCTCACCCCGGCCACAGCCGCCAGCTCATCCGGGGGGATCCCGAGGCGTTCCCAGGCCAGTCGGGAGACGTAGTCCCTCCAGCGTGTCCTGGGTCTCCCCCGGGGTCTGGTCCTGGTAGGACGTGCCTGGAACACCTCACCAGGGAGGCGTCCAGGAGGCATCCTAACCAGATGCCCGAGCCTCCTCATCTGGCTCCTCTCTATACGGAGGAGCAGCGGCTCTACTTTGAGTCCCTCCCGGATGACCGAGCTCCTCACCCTATCTCTAAGGGAGAGCCCGGCCACCCTGCGGAGGAAACTCATTTCGGCCGCTTGTACCCGCGATCTCGTTCTTTCGGTCATGACCCACAGCTCATGGCCATAGTTGAGGGTAGGAACGTAGATGGACCGGTAAATCGAGAGCTTCGCCTTCTGGCTCAGCTCCTTCTTCACCACGACGGGCTGATGCAGAGTCCGCATCACTGCAGACGCCCCACCGATCCGTCTGTCCATCTCCCGCTCCATTTTTCCCTCACTCGTGAACAAGACCCCGAGATACTTAAACTCCTCCACCTGGGGCAGGACCTCACTCCAGACCCGGAGAGGACACTCCACCCTTTTCCGGGCGAGGACCATGGTCTCGGATTTGGAGGTGCTGATTCTCATTCCGGCCGCGTCACACTCGGCTGCAAATCGCCCCAGCGAGAGCTGGAGATCACGGCCCGATGACGCCAACAGAACCACGTCATCTGCAAACAGCAGAGACCCGATCCTGAGGCCACCAAACCGGATGCCCTCAACACCTCGGCTGCGCCTAGAAATTTTGTCCATAAAGGTTAAGAACAGGATCGGCGATAAAGGGCAGCCTTGGCGGAGTCCAACTCTCACCGGGAATGGATCCGACCTACAGCCGGAAATTCGGACCAAGCCCTGGCACCGGTCGTACAGGGACCGGACAGCTCGAACAAGGGGGTCCGGCACCCCGTACTCCCGGAGCACCCCCCACAGAAATCCCCGGGGGACACGATCGAACGCCTTCTTAAGTCCACAAAGCACATGTAGACTGGTTGGGCAAACTCCCATGCCCCCTCCAGGATCCCGAAGAGGGTGTAGAGCTGGTCCACTGTTCCACGACCAGGACGAAAACCACACTGCTCCTCCTCAATCCGAGGTTCGACTATCCGACGGACCCTCCTCTCCAGTACCCCTGAATAGACTTTACCAGGGAGGCTGAGAAGTGTGATCCCCCTGAAGTTGGAACACACCCTCCGATCCCCCTTTTTGAAGAGGGGGACCACCACCCCAGTCTGCCAGTCCAGAGGCACTGCCCCCGACGTCCACGCGATGCTGCAGAGGCGTGTCAGCCAAGACAGCCCCACAGCATCCAGAGCCTTAAGAAACTCCGGGCGGATCTCATCCACCCCAGGGGCCCGGCCACCGAGGAGCTTTTTGACTACCTCAGCCCCCATGACAGGAGAGTCCACCCCTGAGTCCCCAAACTCTGCTTCCTCCTCGGAAGACGTGTTGGTGGGATTGAGGAGGTCTTCGAAGTATTCCCTCCACCGGCTCACAACGTCCCGAGTCGAGGTCAGCAGCCCACCATCCCCACTGTACACAGTGTTGACGGTGCACTGCTTCCCCCTCCTGAGCCGCCGGATGGTGGACCAGAAACACCTCGAGGCCGTCCGGAAGTCTTTTTCCATGGCCTCACCGAACTCCTCCCATGTCCGAGTTTTTGCCTCAGCGACCGCCAGAGCCGCGCTCCGCTTGGCCCGCCGATACCTGTCAGCTGCCTCAGGAGTCCCACAGGCCAGGAAGGCCCGGTAGGACTCCTTCTTCAGCTTGACGGCATCCCTCACCGCTGGTGTCCACCAGCGAGTTCGGGGATTACCACCACGACAGGCACCAACAACCTTACGGCCACAGCTCCGACTAGCAGCCTCAGCAATAGAGGTGCGGAACATAGCCCATTCCGACTCGATGTCCCCCACCTCCCTCGGAACATGGGTGAAGCTCTCCCGGAGGTGGGAGTTAAAGCTCTCCCTGACAGGGGACTCAGCCAGACATTCCCAGCAGACCCTCACAACACGTTTGGGCCTGCCAGGTCTGACCGGCAACCTCCCCCACCATCTGAGCCCACTCACCACCAGGTGGTGATCAGTGGACAGCTCCGCCCCTGTCTTCACCCGAGTGTCCAGGACAAGGGGCCGCAAGTCCGATGACACGACTACGAAGTCGATCATGGAACTGCAGCCTAAGGTGTCCTGATGCCAGGTGTAAATGTGGACACTCTTGTGCCTGAACATGGTGTTTGTTATTGACAATCCATGACGAGCACAGAAGTCCAACAACAAAACACCACTCGGGTTCAGATCAGGGGGGCCGTTCCTCGCGATCACGCCCCTCCAGGTCTCACTGTCGTTGCCCACGTGAGCATTGAAGTCCCCCAGCAGAACAATGGAGTCCCCGGAGGGCACGCTTTCCAACACGCCGTCCAAAGACTCCAGAAAGGGTGGGTACTCTGAACTGCCGTTCGGTGCATAGGCAAAAACAACAGTCAGGACCGGTCCCCCCCACCCAGAGGCGGAGGGAGGCTACCCTTTCGTCCACAGGGGTGAACCCCAACGCACAGGCGGCGAGCTGGGGGGCAATGAGTATGCCCACACCCGCTCGCCGCCTCTCACCTCACCTCAACTCCAGAGTGGAACAAGGTCCAGCCCCTCTCGAAGATGGTGTTCCCAGAGCCCGAGCTGTGTGTCGAGGCGAGTCCAACTATATATAGTCGGAACCGCTCGACCTCGTGCACCAGCTCAGGCTCCTTATCAACCAGAGAGGTGACATTCCACGTCCCTAGAGCTAGCTTCTGCAGCCGGGGGTCGGACCGCCAGGGTCTCCCCCGCCCTGGGCCGCCACCCAACTCACATTGCACCCAACCCCTATGGCCCCTCTCGCGGGTGGTGGGTCCACAAGACGGTCCACAAGAACATAAAACCCAACAGCAAAAATATTTTGTGTTTCTCATTTTATTTTCAATACATCCATAAGAATATTAAGGTACCAACATTAATTTGCCGGAACAGAAGCTTTGACATAACTGGGTGATTGACATGACGTGCATATTTTTGTGTGCACGTGTCTCTACCGAGTGTATCATTTTTAAAAATTTTTTTTTTACATAATCTGATAAATCCATTACATGCATCATTTTCTTCTATAAAAATGTTCTAGTTTCATACATTTTCAGCACATTCCAAGAATGTATAATTTTTTTATGATTTGACATCACAAACCCCTAAAATGTCAGGTGGTGCAACCGTCTGAACAATTAAAACATACTAAGAAATCTTTTTAATATGTTGTTTTAATTATAATAATTTAAAAACTAAAACCTGTTTAAAATCTTTCAAATAAGCCAACCTCCATAAAGAGTAATAGTTAAAGCTTTTGAGATCATTTAAAAACTTGTGTCCAACAGTTTGTACGTCCTAAAATGTCAGGGTAGCGCAATCATAGAAACATGACTTTAATTGTATAATAAAGAGGTAATAACAGCCAGAAGATCCCAAGTAGAGTTTATTGGTGAGTGAAAAGGTTTGTTATTCTCTATAAAATATGGATAAATTTAGCTATCCTCCAACTCATAGGTGGACTGGTACACTTTCAATGTCAGGTGGTACAACAAATGTAAAACTATGAATATGTTATTTTATCATAAATTTAGTTTAAACATATGTATCAACATGCTAGCAAATACTAAAGCTAAGAGTCCAAGTAGTTACTTGCCAAAGATTTGAAATAGTATAAATCATAAGAAAATGCATATACATATTGTAGATAATTGGTTGTGCCACCTGACATTTTTTGTGCACAGAAATACAGGGTTTTTTTGTTTTGTTTTTAAAAAAAAGGATTTAAACACTGAAATGTAATTTAAAAAACTACTATTTTTAACATTGTTCCAGACTAATAAATACGCTTTCCAGCCTTTTTGAGAAAACTTTTTAAAAATGTTTTCTTTGGACGCTGTATTTGTCACTGGCCCAATTACAGCAAAACAAATAACAGTATTTGTATTTGTTGATCCGTGGACCGAACATCAGCGTTGGTTGATAATGTGCTGCTGGCACTGTCCCCAGTGGACAAACTGGACTATACAAACTTTTGGGTTTTGTCCGGAAGCCTTGAAACCGATGAGCTTCGTCAAGTTGGTAATGTTTAAGTTAAACCAGTTAATATTCCACAGTTTTATTCCACAAATGAATAAAACACTAATCAATGGACTGAATGTCAGCATTGGTTGATAATCATCTGCCGACGCCGTCGGCCAGTTGATAAACTGGACTAAACAAACTCTTCCTCACATACTCTGGTTTGTGTTGCTTCAACCTTGAAACCAACAAGCTATGATGGGAATGTTTAAGTTAAAACCCGTTAATACTCAGTTCAACAAAAAGTAAAACACTAATCAGAGAAGAAATCTTTTTAACACGATGTAATCATTGTGTAAGTTGCAGTCAGTGAACCACTTTAATATAAAGTGACACATTCAATTCACAAAATAAAAACTAATCAAAGGTTTTCTCCTCATTCTATTGGTCCAAATCCAAAGAGACATTTTCCTCATGAGTAAAAGTACGACCGTCACACTCACTTGTATCAGGATGGCCTCCAGTCGCTGGAATAAGTTCCTAGTTTAACTTGTTTCAGAGCAAATGTGTAACCAGGAAATGAGTCTGCTTCTTAAAGGGATAGTTCAGGTTTTTTTTACATGAAGTTGAGTGAAACATTCACAGTCAGTAACTCTGATGCAACAGTGTCTCTACTGTCACCGAACCTTCTGCTCTGATAAACGGTCGGTAATGTACTGGAGAAAAAGTAGTACTGAAGCTGTACGGGGGCGCCATTCACCAAAGGTTTTTAAACTATAAAAAGTATGCTTTTTTTTGTCAGACTATTTCAAGAATTGTAAAACATCCCAGCCTTATGTCAGACCTTGATTTAAATTTGGACTATTTTTTGGCCGATATCACTCTGCGCAAGCCGTTACCTGGAAACAAACATCAATTACATAGCTCATCACTGCACCGCAGCAGCAGCTGCAAACTGAGAAAGTGGTACAAACGTGTGATTTCCCCGGCTGTGTGAGTAAAAACATTGCTGACACACACTTCCACAGTTTTCCTGTAACAAATGTAACGCTTAGGCAACTTTGGCGTGTGGCAATCAGAGTAAGCATCTCTACGAAGGCAACGAGAGTGAAGCAAATGCGTCTCTGTCAAGTTCACTTCAGTAACAGCGACTACCTGATTACACATCCCGGACAGAGATGTGTGTTGAAGAGCACTGTGGTCATGAAGCAGGTTCAACAAACTCTGAGTGTAAACCTGAACTCTGAGTTGATCTACTCAGAGATATGAAACTCGGAGTTTTCTGTGCCAGAAGAGCTGATTTCAGTTGGTTTAATCAACTCAAGGTAGTTCAACCCAGGGTTTTACACATGCGCTACCATGATAAAAAACCAGCATCAATGGAGCCCAGATTCGACAAGTCACCATGGCATTGTAGGCGCGAGGGCAGGGGTGCATTTGCCATTGAATGGAACTATAACTTCTAAAGCCTCATTTGGCGAGTGTGAACCACTGCCGCAAAAAAGAAAGAAAGACGGAGTGTAAGAAGATTTAGGTTTAAATCCTGTCCTTTACAATCACAATGATGTTATAGGATAGAACTGGTACAGTTACAGTGTAGGATTCTGTCAGTATAATTCCAAGTGGTTTGGTGTATAGACGCCTGTCTGGTCAAATGGTTTGTGCACCTGTGCACCATAGAATGAAACTAGAAAAGCTCTTGAAGAGTGCTGGCCTCCACCAGGCAGCCCATTTCCCCTTTACAAAATTCCTGGATTCAAATGCTGATGGAGTTATTTTGAAAACAGACAAACCAACGCCGATGAAAACCAAGTGGCAACCTCCGGTGGCCAACAATGACGCCACCAGAAAAAAGCCATTTTTTGTAGTTCTCCCTTCATCCGCTAGGGGCTGCAAGACTCAGCAAATCCCCATAGACTCCCATGTTAAAAACGCCAACTTCACAGCAGAAATAAACATGTTTACAGCCTGGTTCAAAAAATAATTTTAGGTTTAATAGGTCAAGTTTACCCAAGTTTACCTTTACTTCAACTGTGAGGGGGGTGAATTTTTTTATAACTCATTCATTTAGATGTTATTTATTCTTCAAATTACACATAACTAAGGGCGTGTCCTTATGATTGACATGCGGCAGACTGGAAGCCCGACCTGCCGACCGGAGGCTCCTAGTTAGCTCCTTCTTTGCTCTCAGTAAGGTCTCAGTTTGTAGCAGAGTCGCACAACGGCAGTTTTTAGTCAGCTAATAGTAAGTCTAAGCATGTCTTACCTTAACCATGCCGCTTAGAGGGCTTACCTTTGCTAGCTCCTGTTAGTTTTGAGTTAGCTCGGTTAGCGTTTAGCCCAGAGTACGTCAGCTCTCAATCATTTTCCCGGCAGCCGCATTGTGTCCATTTTAGTATTTTCCAGGAGTGACGACACACGTGACACGGCAAGATGGCGACGGCAAGACACGCCCAACTGGCTTAATTTTTGCTCTTCAGAAACCAATGGGTGACGTGGCGGAGAGTTCGTCCCTCTCTCTTTACGGTCTATGATGAAAACATAACCCCCGCCCCCTGGTGGAAGTTATAACATTATATAGAGAATTGAAATTTTGTAAAATTCTTTTGATAAGGATTTGATGGATAAAGATGCAGCATGACTACAGAGAGTTAAACATTCGGAGATCATTATCAGACCACGGATAGAAGTTCTTTCATTTCCCGACAGTTTTCATTTCTGGTGTTACAATTTTACATCACGGTCAATTATCTACATACACAAGCTGATCCTCCTTACATTTATAATATCACTGGCCCTATGTGACAGTTGGAGGTCCTGTCTCTCTGTTTCCAAGAGATGGTTTGGCCTGATTATTTGACCATACAGCTGTCTGTGTCTCTGGGTAATTGGTCACGGTGCATGTCTGTCCCGCAGAAAGTTGTGGTTCAATCCTGGGTGTGACTTTTTTCATGTTGCCATACGCTTTCCCCTCAAAGCAGATAGGCTATTGTTTATTGAGTTTTTTCGCAAACAGATTTTTTCTGTCATTTGAGATGCAGGGCATTTGAGAAATGCGACGGTTATATTTCATCTTAATCCTGCCAACAAAAACGCTTGTCCCCCGCGGATTGCACCCAAGTTAAATAAATAAAAAGGCTTCAATGAAAGTACAGAGCTATTCGAACGTCAGCCTCCCAGGTGGGAGGCAGGTGTGCAAACCATTTAACCAAACAGACATCTATATACAAAGTCACCTGGAATCATTCTGACAGGATCTGAGACTGTCGTGTTACCATTAAACAGTTCTACTCTATAACATTGTTGTGATTGTAAAAGACAGCATTTTATCTTAAAGGTTCTCACACACTCATACTTTTTTTATTTTTTTTAATTGCAGCAGAAGCAGTTTAAACTCGCCATGAGGCTTTAAAAGTTATAGTTCTATTCAATGACAATATAGTTCTATTCAATGGCGATCGCACCCCCGCCTTTGCATCTATGTTGCCATGGTGACTCATCGAATCGGAGGTCAATTGATGCTGGCTTTTTATCATGGTAGTGCATGTGTAAAACCCCGGGTTGAACTACCCTGAGTTGATTAAACCAACTCAAATCAGCTGTTCTGGGACTGAAAACTCAGAGTTTCGTATCTCTGAGTAGATCAACTCAGAGTTCAGGTTTACACTCAGAGTTTGTTGAACCTGCTTCGTGCATCGGACCCCAGAAGTGTACCTTTTAACTATGAAAAAGGGCCCAAAGTAATATATGGTAAATGGACTGTACTTATATAGCGCTTTTCCAGTCATACTAACCGCCCAAAGCGCTTTACACTACATGTCACATTCACCCAGTCACACACACACTCATGGGCACGCCGGGAGGCAACTTGGGGTTCAGTGTCTTGCCCAATGACACTTCTGCATGTAGTTTAGGGAAGCCTGGAATCAATCCCCTGACCCTCCGGTTGAAAGACGACTGCTCTTCCACCTGAGCTACAGCTGCCCAATATAAAGTACAAATTTGTACCATTTCAACTGTAAGGGTACTTGTAGCATTGAAAAAGGCGTGTGGCTTGTACAATAACTATAATTAGCAGTACTTCTAAATAGTAGTATAATTATAGTTATTATATGATGATTTTCATAATAATAATAGTGATCATAGTAATAATTACGTATATGTAGAATTATATGTGTTTGACCTGATAATTATATAATAATTATTCATTTATTATTAGCATCTTTGATTGTTGCCATAATCTCAATTTTATTGACTTTTATTCATCATTTTGATTTGTTTGATTGTACTTTTAGCTGGCACAGCTTGATAAGGTACAAAAATGGACCAGGACAAAAGGGTACAGAAAAGTCTTTCAAAAAGGAACATCCCCAGGGACAAGCTTTTTTACCCTTTTAAGTACAAACTGGTACCTCTATTTTTGAGTGTGTAAGCAATATGATTCAGTATGGCTGACAAAACATATTCACATAATCAAAAGTAACAATTATGCTAAATTTGATACATTACATGTAGTATTAAAAGTTTTTTAAAAAATATTTGTTTGGCCTTGTGTCAAAATAATATTCCTTAGAAAGGATTATTTTCAATCGACTTCATTTACAGTGTATACATCATGAAAAATAATTATCAACTCACCTGTGTCCAGGTAGGAGGTACAGCAAGATATCTTCCTGATGATGAAATTTGATAAATTGTGGAGGGCTGGGGTTGTAGCCTCATCTATCAAATTGTATATTAGGCTTCATCTACAATCCAATGTTATTGCTGAATGTGTGACAGTAATTAATTACATTGAGTCATTATGTAGTATTATTCATAATATCTGATGATCAGATAAACTTTTGCTATGATCTTTTTCACTGATAGAGCTCAGTATTATCAGCACTATTTGAAGTTGAGATGTGCATGTTTCTCTCCATTTTGCAAACAAAAACATGGAACAATGGCATATAATAAATTTAACAACTGTCAAGAAATTCTTCAAATGTGAAATAAATTTCAAATTTTTCTAGAGAAAAATCAGACTTTCATAAAAAAAAATCTTACTTTATTAAAGTTTTTTAAATACTTTTTTGGAAGTAAGTCAAGTCAAAGCAGCTAGAACCTGTTCAGCCCCAGGTCCCAGTGGAGTGCCATACGTCGTCTACAAGAGATATCCCAGACTTCTGAAGCGACTGTGGGAAATCCTTAAAGTCATCTGGAGAAGGGGGAGGGTAACGCAGCAGTGGAGACATGCAGAAGGCGTCTGGATCCCAAAGAAGAACTCAAGTACCATCGAGCAGTGTAGGGTCATCTCACTCCTTAGTGTTAAGGGCAAGATATTCTTTAATGTCATTGCCCGGCGCATGACGGAGTGTCTCCTGCAGAACACCTACATGGACACATCAGTGCAGAAAGGTGGAGTCCCAAAGGTTCCTGGATGCATCAAGCACACAGGAGTGGTGACCTAGCTGATCCAGAAGGCACGTGAAGGCAAAGGAAACCTGGCAGTTCTATGGCTCGACCTTGCCAATGCCTAAGGGTTGATTCCACACAAGCTGGTAGAAATCTTGCTTGAACGATACCATGTTCCATGTAAGTTCAGGAATCTTATACTGGACTATTACAGCTGTTTCAGTTTGAGAGTCACCTCTGGAACAGTAAGGACCAATTCCAATTCCTATCTTAGCCCTCTATCTTAACCCTCAAGCTCAACCTTCAATCCTATTAGCCCTCAAAACCAAGTGTTAAGGGCTATTTAGTGGAGTAGCACCTAGCTGCAGTCAGAGCCACTACAAACCACGCCCCTACCGCCACGCCCACCGTTGGAGTGAGTGGTCTTTAAGTGCTTTATCTGTCAGGACAACGTCATAAACTTGGCTTCCACATATGATGTACCATAGCTGATGTTTGCAAGCAGCCATTCACTACGGCCGCTGCTGGATCTCAGCTGCAGCTGGATCTGGACCATCATCCACCTCACTTGACTTGCGATTGAGTAGAAATGCGGTCAGATGAGTGCCAAAATACGTTGATCTTACTGTGTTGTAGATTATTATGACCATTTGTGTGGGATTATACGCAACTTTTTTTTACCACACACTTGACTATATCAGGTTGTTGCTGTGGAGTTTTTTTTTTGTTCTTTTTTTTCCCCTTGTCCCCGGAAATCCGGCACAGTGCTGGAAAACTTTAAGCCCTGGGCGGCAGCGCGTTCCGCCATGCCACAGAGCTCAGCAGCATGTGAGGTGGGCGCATGCCGCTGCGGTGCCACTGATGCCGCTGCGTTCAGCAGCTGTGCGTTGTGACGACATCCTAGTGCATCCAAAAGGTGAGGCCAGTTCAGGAAAAAAAGTGGTCCTTGTTTAGCCTGAAGTAAACCTGGAAGCGGTTTGTGTGAAAGAATGCAGCTCCCGGACAAGCTTGAACTCCCCCAAGTCCTGCCTTGCCATCAGGATCAGGTGGATCCACACCCTTTTATTTGCTGCTGATCTCCTCCTTCTCCTCAGGAGAAAAGCTCTTTGCTGTGACGATGAGAGGTACATCTTTCACAACGAAGCAAGCTGGGGAGAAAACACTTCCTGGTCTGTCGCTTAGCAATGCGTGCTTGACATGATCGCTGCCGCGATCACCCATGCTCTGTCGCCGGGTCTGTGCCCTACCCTGCGGTGAGCGCAGCGAAAAACACTACCTATCTGAAAAGCCCTTTAGAAATGGGACACCCCTTAAATGCAGATACATCTTCAAACTGTGGGGGGCAGCATTATGCCAAAGCTACGGTGGCCCACAGGTGCAAATGCGCTTCATATACAAAAACAACTGCAATAAGAAAATGCAGCATAAACAAAATGCAGTATGAACAAAAACACGTGCAAAAAGAAAATGCAGCATTTATAAAACCAGTATTAAAAAAAACACATACAAAAATAAAATGCAATATTAACAAAAACATCTGCAAAAAGAAAATGCAGCATTAATAAAAACATCTGCAAAAAGAAAATGCAGCATTAACAAAAACACATACAAAAAGAAAATGCAATATTAACAAAAACATCTGCAAAAAGAAAATGCAGCATTAATAAAAAACAGATGCAAAACGAAAATGCAGCATTAACAAAAACACATACAAAAAGAAAATGCAGTATTAACAAAAACATCTGCAAAAAGAAAATGCAGCATTAACAAAAACACATACAAAAAGAAAATGCAATATTAACAAAAACACCTGCAAAAAGAAAATGCAGTATTAAAGACACACAACGGAACTTTTAGCAGTTTTCTCAGTGACGCGCCCCCTATCGGCAGCTAAACTAGCATCCATCTTGTTCGTACCTGTACTGTAAGCTCACTCCAGCCAGTAAAAGACAGTCTTATCTTGACTCTTGTTCTGTCCCTTGTTTCTTTTCCTCTCTTCCTCCGGTGATGTTTCCTTGCGTTTCTTTACCGAATTCGACATGATGCGCATTCAAAACACCCGCGATGTTGATCCCTGGTTTACATCCGGTTGCTAGTGAGTGACGCTGTGCTGCAACCAATAGTTGGCTGCAACGTCACGGTCGCGTCCCGTATGGGAATCTTACATAGTGCTGTTTCTGAGCCCCGGGACGGCTCTGGGCACTGACGGCTCGAAAATCCGCATAATGAATGTTGGTGTGACATCAAAACGAGTCAGAAACACAGATTTTTAAGGTCTAAAAGTTACGTTGTGTGTCTTTAACAAAAACACATACAAAAAGAAAATGCAGTATTAACAAAAACATCTGCAAAAAGAAAATGCAGCATTAACAAAAACACATACAAAAAGAAAATGCAGTATTAACAAAAAGCACCTGCAAAAAGAAAAAAGCTGCATATTAACCTAACTGACAACGGAAGTGCTCCAGGCCTCTAGGGGGAGCAGTGAGTATAACCCGAGGGGACAGAGAAGAAGAAGAAGACGCGAGAAAAGCTGAGCAGGTACTGCTGGGAATCTCAGTAAGCGCGGGAGAGACCGAAACACTACACAGAGGTACGTATTTTATTTATCTATTTTACATTTAGCCTTAGTATCATACCAGGCCATAAAAATATCTGCCGTTGAAGTGTCGTAGAAACTTTGATAACGTTGGTTGATAGCACTTAACGCTAGTTTCCCTTGACCCCACATGCACACAAAACGCAATTGCTGCTTATTCATTTATATTAATTTATTTTACGTTTGGCCTTAATCTTTTACAATGCCATGAAAATATCAGCCATTGAAGCTTCGTTGAAACGTTGATAGGACTTTGCTAGTTTCCTTTGACCTCACCTTCACACGTACTGAGCACTGGTTAACCACTAATTACCACTGAGGCACTTCAAATTTAATCGATATCAAAGAAAACCAACGATGCACGATCTCTGTCATATCTTTTATCTTTGCAAACTGCCTACGCATATCGGTCTAAGCCTACACCCTGATGAAGGCTTAGGCTCATACGTGTAAGCTGTAACCAACTTGTTTAATGTTTTAGCCATCCCACAATAAAGGCTTTTTATATTCTAAGAAGAGTGCCTCGGACCTTTGCTTTTTTTGATGCAAATAAAACTGTTCTCTCGAGTTCTTTTTGTACATGCCACCTTCTGATGCTATTCTTTTTGTTTTTCTTGGTGGTGGTTGGATGTCTGCAGCATCAAAACCAAAATTGGCAGAAATCCCACCTCAGTTACTACAACCCCACCCCCCCCCGCCTTTTTTTTTTTTTTTTTAAATCTTGTTAGCTGTAGATGGTCTCTCCATCTCTTGCCATTGTTTCTGTGATTGACAGCTACCTTGGTTATGCTGACTGGATTAACAAATAATTTATTTGTGGCTGTCAAAAGATTAATCCTAAATCAATCCCATTGTCAAACAAAATATTTCTTATTCTTTAACACTGTTATATCCAGAAAATACATTAACTTTTGTTTTACAACGTAAAGGCTAAAACCAAGCCAGAGATCTGGGAGTAGTCCAGGAGTCAGAGCTGATTTTCAGCTTCACATTAAGACAGTTGTGAAGTCAGGCTGTGAGGATCAGTAGCATTCTGAACTAAACTGCTAAACGTCTGAAGGACTAGGGACACATGTAAGGACAGGGTTTCAGTAGTCTAGTCTACTAAAGATGAATGCAGAATTCCTGGTCAGACACCTTTAATCCTGGATGTAATGGATGTTGTAAATGTTTTCTAGATTCAAGGATGGACTTTCAGCATTGAACGTCATCTATTCTTTGCAGCAGCATGCATCTGTCTTCAGGGCCTTCATGTGTGCAAGTGAGGAACAGCTGACGTCTGCAAAACTTGACGAAATCTTTGAACCCCAACTAAGTTAAGGCTTACTTTTTTGGAGACGACTCGCTTCCCAGTCAGCAGCACCTGTGCCAACACAATTAAAGTACCAATGTCTAAAACTTACGAACAGTTTCAAAACGATATGGACTTTGGAATAAAAAATTCACCTGGCTTTGGACTATACTGATCTAACTTTTGTCATTCGATCTTTAAAGGTACAGTGTGTAAAAAATTAAGGTAAATGGCAGAAAAATGTGATATACAATTCAAAACTGTTTCTATTTATGTGTAATTGCTGCACTAGAGTAACTGTTATGTGTTTATTTGTTCCACCATTTTTACTACAGTGTCCCTGAACGGACAACAATGTGTGTGAAGTAAGAAACTTTAAAACTGCTGTACCAGCTTTGCTTAATGGGAGTTAGAGACTGTTTGGGAAAAGTAATGCCTTAAAAGACATTGAAAGTACTGACTCAGTACAGTCATAGTACTCACATAGGATCCATTCATAGATTAAATCATCTTTTAAGTTTTGGAGAATTTTGGCCACTAAAAGCCACCGTACATTCACAACAGTATTTGGAATTAGAAGTTATTTGAGAGAAAACATCTTTCCTTTCAAATACCCATCTTTACCACTAGATTTCAGTAGTTCTTACACACTGTACCAATTAGGTAATTGTCAATTAGTGCTTTAATTTTCAAAATGTTCTGTGAAGCTCTGACTCACATTTTATTACATGTTAGACATGTTCTTCAGTCTGATATAGTTTTCCACACAGGACTCCCAGGTTAATGGCTGTCTTAGACCACACTGTCTGTAGGCCCTCAAAGTGTGCCTGGAGATGGTCATCTCCACAAGAACTGTGTAACGACCCATCCATGAAGTGGCACAGTTCTTCCCGTGAGACATGAAACCCACACTCAGCTCCACCAAACCTGTGGGTAAAAAATTTCAGATTAGATCTCATGTAAATTGTTTTATCAGCCAACTAGTATGTTATAATTCTTTGTGTTTGGACAGCAAATGTTTTGTGGTTGCACTTTAATGTTGTGTTCCAATTTTGGGATCAAGTATGTAACACTTGAAATCTATTAAAATTTTAATCACATGCTGATATCAGATGAGTTGATTTCGACATAACCTTTTACAGTAAAGGTTTAATCATATTTACACAGGTTTTGATGAAAAATGATTCTTTGAAAAATCTAATAGAAACTAACCTGTGAGGCAGGTCATACATGACATTTGGTTTGCCAGATGGACAGCGGGACTGTTTAACAGGTCTGATGCTATGTGTGTTCCATTTTTCACGGCATTCATCAAGGTCCTGCTGAAGGACGCTCATGAACACAAACCTCACCAGGCATGTGTCCTCATGACTGCCACTGAAGAGATTTCTCTCCCTCAGGTCATTCATGAGGTCCATCCAGAATTGAGACCTGCACAAAGACTCAAGTTAAGAGTTGTAGCTTGTTTTAGATAACTATCAATCCTTGTCCTCAGGGCCCATTGCCTTGCATGCAGGGCTGTACGCTTAGCTTTTTCACTAGGAGCACTAGTGCTCCCAAAAGAAAAAATTTTAGGAGCACTATGAATTTTCTTAAATAGCATATTTAAATATTAATAATAATAACCTTCGCCCAGGCAATAGGCCAAATGATGCATTACACCGAGAAACAAACAGTTTTAAATCCAGAGAACGTCCCTGTCCTACAGTTTTTTGTTGGCACACTTGGCTGTGTCCATCCAGCGGTCCACAGCACGACTTGGTCTGGGTGGGGTTGGTCTGGGTCAGGTGGGCTTTAGTATGGATGTTGATTTGGCATTATGCATTGTTGTTAAAAAGGGAACCAAACCGGTGTTACAGCAAAACCTGTGACCCTTGAAAACTTATGACTGTAGGGGGCGATAACACCTGCTCCCTGATTATTCTTCTGCAGATACTTAACTGTCAGCAGCAGGTAACCTCTTCATTTAATCTTTGTTAAACAGCAATATGGAGAGAAGTTGCCATGTTGTGACCCCCCATATCTGTTCTCATGACTGCAAAGGTTCTCAGAAAAACCCAGGAACTCATTATTGGTTTCACTACATGGAAGAAAAGCTGGACTAGCCATGCTAACGATGTAAAAGAGACGTCTAATGGGTTAGATTACAGCTGTAACCAACAGTGTTGGGAACATTACTTTAAAAAAGTAATTAATTATAGTTACTTATTACTTCTCCAAAAAAGTAATGGCGTTAGTAACTGAGTTACAGCTTTACAAAAATAACTAATTACTTGGAAAAGTAATTATTCCGTTACTTAATGTTCCTTTTGATGTAACTTTAAATTACCTTTAAATTAATATCAATTAATCTATTAAATTAATCTTCTGCTGAATTAATATAACAGTGAATATTAGATCTGACCAATGAATTAAATTAATGGAAACTTCACAGAATAAATTT